>BSQZ01000188.1:80000-180000 GCA_033239005.1 Lamellibrachia satsuma | reverse complement strand
TCAAATAAATCAAGTATTAATAAATACCGTCCATCCTCCACCGCCTGTCGTCATGTCACAGAAGACGGCGGCCGGTAGGTCTTCACGGAGCGGGTAGATTTGATAGACCCCATCAGTGAGCACGCCCGATCTGTACAGCTCGGCACAGTTACATGGTTTCAGCCAACAGCCTTGACAGATAAATCACCGTTATATTGCAAATAAACATTGCCCGCGTCGCCGTTGTTCGTGGGTTTGCAAGTGTGCTTCTATTCAGGTAATGAGTCTATGTTCGTATAGTTGCACTTATATATCATCTTAAGGATCCGCCTCTGTGCTTATGTGTTTTGCGCGATTGTTTTTGCATGCGTGCGTGCGTGCGTGCGTGCGTGCGTGCGTGCGTGCGTGCGTGTGAAGAGAACAGAGCGACATATCTTACAAAGAACTCAACGAACAGCAATCGCCAGAATGTAAACTTCCACCTAATAACATCATAATTTACATATTGGCCCATCTTATGACAATCTGTCCCGTCACATAACAATCCCCGACAATTTCACGAAGACACGAGTGCTTCATGTCCACTGGTTATGCCTACTAATATCACATTAACTATCACACCAAACGGTACAACCGCAACATTGCATATCAATTTGAAGTCATCAATGTGTCAAGTTGCCACATGCATGTTGCACCACATGTTGCACCACATGTTGCACCACATGTTGCACCACATGTTGCACCACATGTTGCACCACTTACGCATTACCACGAAAAGTGTACTCACATGAAGAAGAGAACGGTAGTAATGGCGCTGCATCAATTGCAAAGGACACTGCACCCAAAACAGACACCAGTAAAACGACTGCCAACAACATGTTTGCCTCTTTCCCTTCGTCTGATTCTAGTGACTTCACGTGGCACTTATGTAGTTCCTTGTCCGTGATGCAAACCCCGCATTTCCATTGTGTCGCGAAATATATTACTAAAGATGGTCTGGGATAGGTTTGTCAACATTAAAGATAATAAATGATGCAATTATTTGTGTAGCTGCTTGAATACGATGGTCTAGAACATGTGTTTCAACTGACCAGATGATAAATGGCACTATCACTCACATTCCTAGTGACAGAGGATGTCACCTCCTTGGGCCAGTTAACAACGGCCCGATCTTCTTCGCTTTTATTTTATATAACACCTGCTTCAAAACATATATTATTACAAAACATCTAACTTTAAGAAGATATTATGTTTATGTCGTCAACCGTATTTGATAATACATTTTGTGAATATCAGAGTATTTTTTCGAAATGTGAAATTTCATTTTGCACCTAGAAACCATATTTGTGGAAACACAACTACAAAATCAGTCCCTTGATACGTCATAATAGTCTAGGTTACCCAATTTTAGTAGAACTGGTAAACATGTCAGTCAACTTGAAAAATGTATGGAAACTCCGACTTATAAAACACATTCTGACTAAACGAGTGGCGCGATGTTTTTGATTTTAGTTGCACATTGTTTCGCTTTAAATTAATATATTGATATTCTCAAGCCTATCTAACTGATAAACATCGCTATAAATATTGTTCGTGGACGTTCCGCAGCTCGGGGGCACCATTACATCACCGCTTATTATCTGCAGCATTCAAAAGCAGATACTAAATGGCACAATATTTCATATTCCTAGTGGAATGGGATGCACGCCCTAGGGCCTGTAGACAACGACCCGATCGTCTTCTCGTTTAATTGGTATAACACCTGGTTAAAAATATGCATTATTGCATTATATTATTAATTTTTAAGAAGATATGATGTTTGTGTCGGCAACCGTTTGTGATAGTACATTTTATGAATGTAAGAGTATTTTCGCGAAATGTGAAATTTCATTTCAGTGCACATAGAAACCGTATTTGTGGAAACATCCATCTACAAAGTCAACCCCTCGGTCGTGGACAAAGAAAGAAGGCTGCTGACCAATGGACGAAGAAGGACAACATGGACATAACAGCTTTGACCTGTCCACGTTCATTATCGTTCTGCTGATGACAGCGGCTGTGAACGTGAAGCATTTTTTTTCACACGCCTACCGATGTGAACAAAACGAATGACACGAAGCCTCATACTTGTATTTCAAAGCCTCCGTCATAACCGGAGTACGTGTATAACATCCGCTCGCAATAAGTGCGGTTCTCCATTTCGAGTGAATTCGCCACGTATGATTTGATTTGTACAAGTGCGTCAAACAGTTTCGACACTTTATTCAAGTAGCCCCCAGATGCATATCTTACAATATCTAAGCACGATATTGCAACAACCTGCCAAGTATGTATAACGTATTACACATACAATTACACACGCATGTGTACATATGCTAACACAACCAATTACACATGCGGTTACACGCTAAACTACATACATAGTTACATACACATTTTAGTTACATACACGCAAAAATAATCGCATTTATACAAATACTTACATTCGTAGTTACACATACATTTACCTTTGCACACGAACTTGCACACACGATGTATACACGCAGTTACCCACGCAGTTATAAACACGGTCTCACACATGAAGGAAATTGCCCAAGTTTCGAAAAGGCAGCAGGTGAATTCGACCCCGTCCTTTCAACTGAGAGTCCGACGTTCTACTGCCAGACAGCCGCGCCTCTCTATTTTATATGTGGTTAACACAGTAGACACTTAATTACTTTCCTAGTTACGTTTTACTCCCGTAATCACACACGCACGCACGCACACACAACGCACAAAAAGGTTCGTTTGCTATATTACTTGTCTTGAAAAATAAGCACATATACTACTTCTGCGTCATTATGCGTCGGAACTTTTACCGGTGAATACCTCGCTGTTGTCTATGAAGTGCTAGGGAGTTCCATACACAAAGGCTCTAGTCGTGAGAAACTTCCAAAGAAAGGGTAAATGAAATGTTCGCTAGTGTGCTTGAAAATAGCGTATTCTATCATGTAGCTTTTTATTCAGTCGTGTCCTCAGGCTAGCTGGCACAATTGTTAATTGAGCCACGTTCTGGACGCTTTTGCGTTGGGATATTTTCTTCCCCTGGCATAGGCACCACTGTGCGTGTGCGTGCGTGTGCGTGCGCGTGCGTGCGTGCGTGCGTGCGTGTGCGTGTGTATGCCGTCATGTCCGCGTCCTTGCTAGCAACTTAACTGTAGGCAACCACTGTTTAGCTCTCAATCAAATTGACTATTCCAATTCAGCATATCGTTTAGTTGGATGATCTTACAATTCTTTGTTCAAGCCCCAAACTTTTATTTACGTGTGAAGACTTTCGCCCATCTATGAAATTCTGGCGAAGCCACCTTTAAAATATTGGTGAACATCTATAATAAAACTTTGGGATATGAAAAGAGAAGTGTGTGTTCACGAAATTGAACTAAACTGATAAATGTTCAATAAATTGTCAGTTTGGTTTCCCTGCAATTGCTACATATATGCACATTGTTACATTATGCAATACGTAGCAGAATAATAAACGCACATAGGAGGGGACATTTTCTACTTAATTAGTTTCTTAATTAGTGTTTCAAGTTGTTTACGTGTGTAAATCATAACTCTTCATGCACATTGCTATTGCAGCTACGATGTCACACCTATTTATTGGCAATAATAGTAAGGCTATCGATTACGAAACAATATATATATATATATATATATATATATATATATATATATATATATATATATATATATATATATATATATATATATATATATATATATATATATATATATATATATATATATATATGCTATTGAATACGACGTCACACCTATTTATTGGCAATAATAGTACGGCTATCGATTACGAAACAATATATATGTATATATATATATATATATATATATATATATATATATATATATATATATATATATATATGTATATATACATATATATATATATATATTGTTTCGTAATCGATAGCCGTACTATTATTGCCAATAAATAGGTGTGACGTCGTAGCTTCAATAGCAATGTGCATGAAGAGTTATGATTAACACACGTAAACAACTTGAAACTCTAATTAAGAAACTAATTAAGTAGAAAAAATATATATATATATATATATATATATATATCGTTTGACTTCCGTGTAACATGTAAACAAGTGACGCGTTCTTCTAATAAGTGCTACGTAAATAAGGTGATACCAGATGAATCCAGTCCGTGTTGCTACTATGTGTGTGTGTGTGTGCGTGCGTGCGTGCGTGCGTGCGTGTGCGTGCGTGTGTACAGCAAAACCACAGCGGACATACTCCGGATTGTGCAACGCAGTGCACTCTACTTGTCCGAAACACTTCGGATCAGAGCAATTTCGTTAATACAGCGGACATGGGGAATGCTTCCGTCCCAGCCAATACCGTTGATTCCATTAAGGCTGGCTATATGTTATCCGCGAGTCTGTTCAATCAATCAATCACGCATATTAATATGGCGCCCTTTCCAGCCTCGGCAGATCAAGTGAGCTTTCTATACTAAATACTAAAAAAGTCCATTCAATAAAATTAAAAAACTATCAATAAAATGTCCAAATCAATAAAACGCCAGCTAATTCAATCTAAGATGCATGAGTGAACAAGTATGTCTTCAGCTGTTTCTTGAAGTCATCAGCCGAGGGGGCCTGGCGAAGAGCAAGTGGAATATTGTTCCACGATGTGTACGCAGCAACGGAGAATGCTATGTCCCCCAGTTGAGTTTAGGACAATGGCACTTCAAGCAGCAACCGGCTCTCTGAGCGAAGTGTCCTTCGTGGGTTGTAATGTGTTGTGCACATTGGCCAAGTGGCCGCACTAGATAGCAACGTAACTATGGAAACAAATAACCAGCCACTCGGGACGGGGTGGCTCGGCAGTTAGAGCGCTGGAATGTCAAGTCCGCCTGATGTTGTTTCACAATTTAGGCAATTTCATTCGCCATACTTAGCCTGTGTATTTCGGATGCGACACGAAAAGTCGTAGGTTCCTTCTACTTGTTGAAATAAAATATGCCAAATGTATCGTGGAGTCTGAGAACATTGGTTTATAATTATTTCAAAGTGTTAACTCAATAAGGCCTACAGAATATAACTCTAAATAAACACCAACACTCACAAAGCAAGACGTCTGACAAAACGTCTCCAGACAAAAATCAAAACTACAAAAGCTGCGAAGTGGTCATTACGTATTATTTATACTGGTGTAAAGCAAGTTATTCACAAAGTTACATCTTTTTATTATTTATACTTTTGTGCCGGGAGATACATACTTACGGTTGATAGTGAAGTTGCTGTTGTTGATTCACTAAAAATGTGCAACGAAACAAATGTTACACTAGACATTTATTGACACAATTTGCCGACATATATGTCTTTCATGAAATAAAACATTGAAATTATATTCAATGATTATGACTACTTACATTCTAACTGTACATATCAATCGGCGATCTAAAAAAGGGAAAGAAAACGTTGCATTACGTCATAAATGGTAGTTTTGCGCCATTGCTGTGGATGCTTGCGACTTTTGCATTGATGCATGTCTCGACGGGTAGTACGTGTCAATATTGATTGCACGTCTGATCGTGTATACACTGTGGTAATTGTACTGATGTGTAGTGTACTTTGTACACTTCGTTGAGCCGCTGACTGTACACTTCCACCTATTACATAATCGATCAGCCCTGTCCTCACCAATACGTTAGCTTCTGGCCATCCAGCATAAATGAAAATATCGTTACCATGTTGCCAACATACTGCTGTATTTGGTTTGTTAACGTAAATATAACCAAGCACACCAGTCGTATTTGTATATCGTTCATAACGGCTCGCGGTGGCATAGTCTAACCAGTTGGACTGCACACATGAGCCATCTGCCGGGTCATAGTGGCACGTGTAGGCGCAACAGCACTTCGTTTACCAGTCTCCACCTTTACGACCGAATTCGTTGGCGGCCATATTTGCCTTGTCTTGGCTCTTTGTTCCGGATTGGGAGAGTTCACGACATTTACTGAAAAGAATCCTCGTATTTATTTTATACTATGAGTAATTGCACACCTTACATCATAAAAAATCAGTTATATTTAACGTCTTATTACAACATCACGTCGATATTAATATGATATGTTGGAGACACATGATATGTTATAATTGGAATGATTGTTACTGATTCTATGTTTGTTTCTCACCACTCACTGGCATGCAATATATAAAATATCATGTTTCATAACATTGAATTATCATTAATTAAATAATTAATTATTATAATTACGCAATGTTGTTCGCTGATTAATTTTAGGGCATCTCCATATGTACAAACAGCATACAATGCGACGTCTTCAACCGAACTACGATCACATTGAAGATGCTCAACTACTCAATAGTCATTACTCAGAGTTTCATGTTTGAACGCTAGATGGCGGACGTGTATAAAGGCAATGCAGGCAAAAAATTACACTACTGTATCCAACTATCTCCCCCACACCTGCATCTATTCCATGCGGCTCAAGTAGTCTACTCCTACGTTATCAGTCCCGGGGATGGGCTCTTCCCGGAAACGATAGGGTTGGACATTTAAAGCCCACTGCATTCCTTTGCGCGGGGGAGAGTTTCTTGCTAGGAAACGTTACGGGAAACAACGTTCCATTCCTGACCTGGAGTAACATCGCTCCAAGTCCTGCATCAGACGCATCTGTGCATGAGATAAAAGGTTTATTCATGTCGAGAAACTTAAGTATGGGTTCGTTACATAAGGCCTGCTTTGGTTGGTTGAAATAACTGTTCGTTTCCTCACTCCAACTCACCTTGTTAGGTTGTTTCGCCCTCGTGAGATCGGTCAGTGGTGCCGCGATCTTGGAATACCCATCTACAAAGTTGCGGTAATAGCCTGCAAGACCTAGGAAGGATCTGTTCCTTGCCCTTGGTGGTAGGAATGGGAGCATTCCATATGCGATCCATTTTATCTTTCTGGGTCTTTACTTTGCCCTGCCCTATTTGATGTCCCACTAAATCGAGAGACTCATATCCAAGGTAATACTTCGTCGTATGTATTGTGAGACCGGCTTACCTCACCCGAACAAACAATGCCAGAAGGGTAGCCAGAATACACATATGCATAAAATTACCAATTTGTGAGCGGAAAGAAAATATTAATGTGCACAAATTGCAAAACAAATCTAGTTTAAAGGTAAGGTATTTGATCGTAAAAAAAGTATCACGAAATCATGTTATTTAGCGCAAACTATATATACTCTAACATATACCGACCGGCCAAACGTGTCTAAATGAAGGCGCAACTTTAAATCAACGCTCCGACGGTTACAACCCTCGACGTCGCTGGTCAGTGCACTTCCCGATCAGCTTTCGGCTAGTTCCGAGAAGGTCGCGACCCATAGAGGCGAAGCTTGTATTATGTCAGCGCCTGTCACCGATAAACAACATGGCTTCCGTGGAAACAGACAGTTCGTCAACAACAGAGTTGGAGGTACGTTATACCACAAATTCTCGTAAATATTCTGTTTGTCAGGGTGTTAGTGAACTTAACTCGACCTAATCAGTCGGACTGAAGCCTCCGTACAACGGGCAACTGAATCAACAATTCAAATTAATTCAATTACAATTTTGGATTATGTGATAATTGTCAGTAGGCATTACTAGTAGTAGTACTGGGTGGAGCAGCCTGACAGCAAACACTGGGTGGAGCAGCCTGACAGCAAACACTGGGTGGAGCAGCCTGACAGCAAACACTGGGTGGAGCAGCCTGACAGCAAACACTGGGTGGAGCAGCCTGACAGCAAACACTGGGTGGAGCAGCCTGACAGCAAACACTGGGTGGAGCAGCCTGACAGCAAACACTGGGTGGAGCAGCCTGACAGCAAACACTGGGTGGAGCAGCCTGACAGCAAACACGGACGTTGGACGTGTCTCAGTAACCCGGACAGCAGTATGAAAGTCGAGCACAGGGTAAAACTAAAGGTGCATTAGTTTGGCCGAAATTATTAACGCTATTAAACGACATTTTTACCTATTGTTTTCGATGCTAATGTGTTCGTTGCTAAACTCCCCATCGGATCAGGTACAAAACGGACGTATATTTGTAAAATATATTGTGTTTTTGCGCACTTTTAGTGCCCAAAACAACGCTATACCGGCAACAGCCGCTGTGGTAAATATGGCGATCATCCGAAATGTGCTGTAACAATATCACGGTGGCATCAGAACCGGAAAGGCGATTTCACTGACAAATATTTCGTACCGCAGTATAAAAAAAGACGAAAAATAGAAGAAAAAGTGCACTTTAATGTTACGAAAAACTCTAAAATTTTTAAAAAGCCCCAATAAAATCGAACCGGAAAGGTGATTTCACTGATAAATATCTTGTACGCAGTCTAAGAAAAGAAAAAATAGACTTCAACTTAATTTTGAAAATCCCCAAAAAATCTACATGTTATGATGTAATATTGCTGATCTATTTGTTGATCCTATTCATGTACTACCTGCATCTTGCTGAGCTACTGTCTTTATTACAATAGTATTGTGCAAGGTCGGTCTGGCAGCACCAAATTGCCTGTTGCTTGGTTGTGTCAACCTTCTCCAAGATCAATACCGAGAAGTGGCCGATGAATGCATACACGGCTAAGAGGGTACACTGCTAAAATACTTTTCTTGTTTTAAGAAAAAAACTTAAAACAAGAACATTCTTCTAGGAAGCCACGTAAGAAAATAATTTTCGTGATTTAAGAAATTTTTCATAAGAAAAATGTTCTTGGCTTAAGAAAATAGTCTCTACAATCAAGAAAAGGTTATAGAAATATTTTCTTGTTTATCCAAGAAAATATTCTTATCTAAGAAATGTTTTTTCTGAAATAAGAAAAATATCTTCTTAAATCAAGAAAATTTTCTTAAATTATTTTCTAGGGAGCCACACAAGGAAGTTGATATATCTAGCAAAGTACTGACATTTGCAGATGACACAAAAGTATTCATAAAAGTTACTAATGTCACAGATAAACAAAGTTTACAGGATGATCTAGATAAATTAGTTAAATGGTCAGAAAAATGGCAAATGTTATTAAATTTTGGGAAGTGCAAATGCATGTACATAGGACACGGAAACATGGACGAAGAATATAAAATGGGGGATGCTGTACTAGGTAGAACCACACAAGAAAAGGACGTAGGAGTAACATTTAGTGCTGACATGAAAGTTTCAGAGCAATGTCGGATTGCTGCTTCGAAAAGAAATTAAGAGAACTATCACGTATAAGGAGAAACAGCTAATTGTACCCCTATACAAAGCAATAGTTAGACCACATTTGGAATATTGTATTCGAGCATGGAGGCCGTATCATAAAAAGGACATAGACAAGCTAGAAAGAATACAACGAAGAGCAACTAAAATGATTCCAGAATTGAGAGACCTTAGTTACGAAAGCCGCTTATTACAATGTGGTTTGACAACACTAGAGACCAGGAAACTAAGAGGAGACCAAATAGAAGTGTTTAAAATAGTGAACGGTTATGAGGATGTTGATAGGAATATGTTCTTCAAACTTAAAGAAGGCAGTCGAACCAGAGGACACAAAGCAGCATTAGTTAAGGAGCAGTGTAGGTTGGACATGAGAAAGTACTCTTTCTCACAGAGGGTGATAAATGAATGGAACAAACTGTCAAATGATTGTGTTAATGCTAGTAGTGTGTATATGTTTAAGAATAGAATTGACAGACATCTGATAAGGGCGGGCTACACATAAATGAGAAAATTGTTGGACTCTCGATAAGCCAATGGCTTCCTTGTCCACTTGCTATCTGGAACTTGTTGTTTGGGATGGCAATCTTGTTAAATATTTTATTGTCACGAGCGGAACGTGCGACGTTATCCCCTCTTCAAAATGGGACTCCCCTTCAGTAAGGAAGGAATCTCCAATAGTATGGCTCAACAATCTTTATTTCGTATACTTTGACCCAATAATAATTCTCGTTGCACAATAATAAACCTGCACAATAATGAACCACTTTCTGTAAACCATGCGCCCTCCCCCCCCTCTCTCTCTCTCTCCCTCTCTCTCTCTCTCTCTCTCTCTCTTTCTCTCTCTCTCTCTCTCTCTGATTGTTCTCTCTTTTCTCCCAATCTGTGATATTCTCACTCTCAAATCCAAGATTACTACACGATGACTTATTTATTATGACGGTGAAAGTGAGTACACGGTGACCTGAACTGACATTACTATAACCGTATCCATTGCTTGACTGACTTATATATGGACTAAAGTTTAAACAATTAGAAGAGAATATTTATGTTAAAGAATGGGATTACATCGGCTGCGTAGTACTTAGAGTAAAACGGTTACCAACCATATCACCACCCATTGGCTGATGCCAAAGACCACCAATGCCAACAACATTGACCAACCATGACATCTTTACCCAGATTTCTTTGAATCCGTTAACGAATTGCACTAAGATAACAAAAGTTGTGCCCTCACGGTATCACACAAAAATGGCCACTAAACATCAACCTTCTAGCCAAACCAATTAAGATAATACAAATTAAGTAACAAACAAATAATGCAGGCATTTTCATTTAATCTATACATCGGCCCAACTCAATACAACTCCAAATACAACAAGCTGAATGCACAGCAGTAACAATTTGGTCCTAGTTGGAATTTAAACAGTGTTTGAATTGTGTACAGTTTCAAATACATAAGCAACGGCATGATTTAGGTGTCCATGTCATTCTGCACTCATCAAAGAAGGAACAATACATTGCCAGAAGATACAATTAGTGAACTTCCTAGTATGTGAAAGCCAAGGATTTCATCAATTGATTTATTTTATTACAAACTAGCTTTCATGAAAGTTAAAAAAGTCAGACTGATGACTCGTTAATGCGTATTTTCATATATATATATATATATATATATATATATATATATATATATATATATATATATATATATATATATATATATATATATATATATATATATATTTATATATATATATAAATATATATATATATATATATATGTATATATATACATATACATATATATATATATATATATATATATATATATATATATATATATATATATATATATATATATATATATATATATATATATATATATACTAGTCCCTGGGGGTGTGTCGCCTGTTGTCTCAAGTGATACCCTTAAAGATGAATATCCTGAGTCCAATATACAGCATACAAAGTAGTTGCCATTTACGCAGTGATAATGAGCAAAGTACTATTTTTTTTATTATTTTATACATATTATACAAAATTATGTTTTTGTTCATAATTTGTCAAATGGTTAGTATCTACATTCGCTTGACTCTTTTTTTTCATAAAAGTGAAATTAATTTATATTTACAATGTAAAGTTAATTTATATTTACAATGTAAAGTTAATTTATATTTACAATGTAAAGTTGAGATCATCAATGATTATTAAGTATGATAATTTTTTTTTAAATATGGTTTTACTATTTATAAACTACAACAACCTACAGCATTTTAGTTAACTGAAGCAAAGTATTATTACAAACCATTGTTCAGTATCAGTGCGGTAGACATGTATTTCATTTGAACGTATGCATCGCTCAAGCGTATGAAATCCTTGTTCCTAAAATATCAACAGATTAATGTCTCGGTTAGCTGTAATGATTAGTTATCACAATTGCATAACAAAGAATTGCTGAACAATGTTTTTCTTTCAAATTGTAATACAATTTTTTTTTATCTATCAAAGTGGGCCTGCAGTTAGACATGTTTTATGACTTACTTGACGTTTAATTCCAAACAGCCCCATCCAAGGCTAATATAAAAGTGGTTTGTTAACTTTATTTTTAGAACAATCCTTCTCTAGAGTTAATTTAATTTTTTATATAAAAAGTACACTACAAAAGACTAAAACTAAACCCATGCATCATCAAGCCTTGACACATGCGCAGTAAAGGATATGTCAACTATTAATTATTAAACACAATGACAGCAGAAATGAAGTTTGCTAATTTCCATGAGGGCCATGGATTTGTCAAAAATGACTCAGCAGGCAACGAATACATGAAGGTGAAGCAGGGGATAGATCACTATTTATTTTCTCACTTGCGACAATGTTAATGTTTTTGAATGCTGTTCGTAAATGTATATCTTTAATATACTGAAAATCAACTATGTTAACATTTATTATTAATTTTTCATGAACCTGCTGGACAAAATTCGTCAGCTTCTGTCATTTATTCTCTCCGGAAAACAAACATACAATATGCTCCCATCAATTGACGTCCAAAGCAATTACATCATGTCTTACGCATATAATATGCGTATGCCATGCACCCGGAAGTGAAACAGTAATCTGGCCCCCGCATATGACAGGTGTTGCGTCATCATATTATCGCCCATGTCCTGCTTCAGAAATGTTTACTTAAGCGAAATGGAATGGATACTGTAAACCTACTTCGTCATTATAGCCACCCCATACTATCATGAATTTGCCAATGCAAACGGCGACATGGCCCGATCTAGCTGGAGGCAACACAGCTTCTACCACGGCCGTCATAATCTTGTTTACTTTTGTACACCGCTCCGCTGGAAAAAAAACTGCAAAACTCCACCAAGCAGCAAACTAAAGACATTCTCGAGCTAGCCTCGATTATCCAGGCTCCGTGGTGTGGCGCCACCGTTTGTCGATCTCCCAACCACCTGGAACCAAAATACACTTTTTATTGATGTTCGATACCCGGATGTTAGCCAAGTTTTACGTTTAACTTATCAGATAAAATAAGACCTTGTTATGACCTCACTGATCCAATGATTGAAGATGACGGGCTACGTTACTCCCTTACTGGGCAAAACAATATATATATATATATATATATATATTTCAAATATGCTATAGGATTTTTGTCGGACACACCTGTGTAAAATTCAGAAAATGTTCTATATATTTTTTAAAGAATATTCTGGAATTATTGTAAAGAATATTCTGGAATTTTTTTAAAGAAAATTCTATAGGATTTTTAAGAACATATATAGCTATAGAATTTGTCGTTGGCTGGATCGCAACGATAACACGACTGTTATGTTCTGGTTGGTGTTGGTCATCACATTCGGCATACAAGGTGAGTTACTTTGATCCGGCAAATATTACTCAAATATCGTGATATTTAAATCGTACTAGCTATGCTAATATAGAATACATATCATGTCACATATACTAAAATGCAACATTAAATTAAACACAATAAATATCTAGTAAAAATATTACCCTTTTCCGATTTACTTAGATGGTCGTTAATTCTTCCTCCTCACTGTTAGTTCTGACGCGTCTTCTCTTTGGCTTCTTCACGGGTCCTTGGTTCCCTTTTAGCTTCTCCACTGCTGACTCGTCAACGAGTTAAACTTGTGTGTGATGAATTCCAGTTTATTCCTGGAAACAATGAGAACTTAAAAGGATATTATTTCTAATGAGGTAATACAGTGTTTAATGAGGTAATACAGTGTTTAATGAGGTAATACAGTGTTTAATGAGGTAATACAGTGTATGACCTACTCCGAGTTGTCATGTACCATTTATCAGTTTGGCGTGCGTTGTTTGGGTTGTTTGTTTGGCGTGCGTCCGCTTAGCAGCATTTTATGAGCGATTTCGTTTGCTGGAAGTAGTGACTAGTGCTGCTTTGCCTTTCGCGGACTCTTGCATAGTTTTCCCATTGTTGCCCAAACCTTGTTGCTACTATGTATCACGCCCGTCGATTCAATCAGAGTCTGTCATGATTTACAGCGTTCCTCTATTCACCAGCTCCTCTCCTGTATCGGTGGTATCCTTGGCAAAGGGGTCTGATTCGTGTTTGTGGTAGCGTTGTTGATGCATTTCAGTCGACTTGGGTGTCAGGCCAGCTAGGGACGTAGTTTCTTCTACATCCCCAGGGAATGTTCTTCTTCGCAACCCTTCGTACAGCAACTACGTAGGGAATACTGGCAATAGCTTTCTGCTGTCGTCGGAATATATTAATGGAAGCATCTAGGTGCATAACCTAGGGCTCAATATAGTGGACGTCGAGCCACAACAGTGTGATGCTATTAAGCGGCTGGTTCATTTAATTGAACGAATTTCCGAGAAAAAATTGAGCTATGTAGATGTGAATGTATGTAAGAAAATATAGTTTTATTGTGTCTATCCTAGATTACTGCACAGTAGGCCTACAATACAATACAATACAATACAATTCAATACAATACAATACAATACAGACACGTCTATTGCGCTAAGACTCTCGTGAAACCCAAATTCAGTAGCGCACCAGAACAAAGCGCTTAGCAATTTCGTACAGTGAATACTATAGTTCAGAGTCGATAATATAATACAATTATGTTTTTTTACATTAAAGGTGTGTTTCGTCATGGTATACGCTTATATATAATATAATTATGTTTTTATATTAATAAAAGCAAAAAAGGTATGTTACCTTAAGGTATTCGATTCCCGATCCCAGTATGTTGCGGGAGTTGGAGACTAATTAAAGAGTTGGATTAGTTTGGGATTATTATTGCAGTAGAGACAGCATTCGGGAAAATCCCGTAAGTGATGTGTCAGTATTGTAAAGGACCCATCGTTTTGTCTGGATTAACACATACTTATACGTATCTGAAAGAATGTGGTTTAACAAACCTAGAGAAAAGGCTGTTAAGAAGAGATCAAATTGAAGTTTTTAAGATATTGAATGGGTATGAAAATATTGATAGAAATATTTGTTCTCACTCAAGAAAGAAGGATCAGTGTAGATGGGATATCAGGAAGTACCTGTTCCCACAGAGGACATTCAATGAATGGAAAAAAATTATATACAGATTGTGTAACTACTAGCAACGTGAATATGTTTAAAAACAAAGTTGACACATATCTCAGGAGGGCGGATTACATAGAGGTTTTAAATGTTGGACTCTCGATAAGCCAATGCCTTCCTTGTCCACTTGCCTTGGAAGGCAATCTTGTTAAATCTTGTATCACTAGACTTCTTTGTGTAAACATTTTAGATACACGATCAACAATAAAGATTCATATACACGGGTATTGTGTGACTAATCCAGTATCGCATACGATGCCTCTGTCACACAGCGTGGTTTTCCAGTAATATTATGTCTTAAATATATGTCTCTCTCAATTTTGAAGAAACTAAATTAACAAAAGTGGGAACAGTGATTTTCATTCGCCTAAATTCATAGCTGTGTTCGTGCATGCATGCATCACTTTTAACGTGATTCCTTTTTCAGCATGACGCTGTGGTAATTTGCTCATTTATAGAAACGTAGTAAGTTCGACTCAGGGCCACGTTAAGAAGCTAACGTCATTGTTTACGTTAAGGTGGATCGGTCCGTGTATGACCTGTTATATAGTTCGTCCTTCGGGTGCGTAGAAGACTGCGATATCATCTGTCCAAAGTAGTTAGACTGCAATGGGTCCGATATAGGCTGACAAGACCGATCCTAGCGAGGAATTGTCTGTCACAATAGGGATGGGACACAGCTACAGAATTGTCTCGTGGAAACGTTTTGCTTTCTCTAGACTTTCGCAGTTCAAGTCTCCTTGTGGCCTCGCTGATTCTCTTCTGCACAGAGATGGCAGCGCCACAGGAGACGCTTCTATGCCATCTAGGGCGATCCTGGGTGATGCTCTTCCAGCTCTCAGGGTCAATGTTGAAGCTCTTGATAGAGGCCTTCAGGGTGTCCGCCTTGGTAACTCTTTCCTGTCAGAATCTCTCCATAGAGTAGCGTCTTTAGTAGGCGTCCCGCTGGCATGCGGATCATATGACCAACCCATCTCAGCTGAGTTTTTAAGGATTGTATGGATGCTAGTCATGCTTGCCCTGGCAAAGACCTCTGTGTCAGGAAACTTGTCATACCACTTAATTTTCGTTAATGTTCTGAGGCAGCTCATGAGAACATGGTTGAGCATCTTGGCATGGCGGCTTTGAATACCTTCAGTTTAGTCTCCAAATCTACTGCGTTCCCACATATTTGAGCGAAGTCTGCCAAATGCTTCACTTGCTTTGGTAATCCTGGTATCTATCTCGTCATCGATGTGTACTGCATGAGATAGAGTGCTACCTGCTATTTTCTGTCTAAATACAGTTGTTCATGGACTGGCTGTTGATACGATGACCGGTAAGATCTACTTCACAAACAACAACAAAGTTGAAGTGGTCAACAAGAACAGCAAAGAGAGGGCCAGAGTAATCGAGCACTCAAGTGGAGTAAGAACTTACGGCGTCGCCTTAGACTCCGCTAACAGGTAATAATTGTGTGCATGTGCGTATGTTTATATATATATATATATATATATATATATATATATATATATATATATATATATATATATATACGAGCATAAAATATATACATTAGAACAAATATCTGCTATATACACATTTTTTCAGTCTGCTGTTCCATACTACACAAAACCCGGCTGGTATCTACAAGTCCCATCTCGATGGCACTGCAGCTGTAGAGATTGTGTCGTCAGTTCACCAAACGCCCTGGGCGTTGGCCGTTGACAACACACATGAGCAAGTGTGCTGGACAGATTCCGGTAAATACATGAATACTTCAGTTCACATGTCTGCTTATCATGTGTATTTGTACGGCGTCAGTCTACTCGTTGACGTCGTCTCCCTCTACTTGACTGTCCTTGTGTCGGAGGTCTGTCAGACTAAATGATTAATAATGTCCCCCTTTTTGTAAATGAATAATCATGACATTTGCCTTCAAGCTCGTAAACAGTAACTTTAACAAAATATCATATTCCTGATATCCCATTCATGTTTTTTTTCACTTTCTTCTTTTACCGAATCGTACTATCAAAATCACTTATAGTAAAACGTGTTACAATATAGTCGTTTATGTCGCTTGTGGTAGACCTAATGAATTAAACTACCACCTCGATGTAATAGCCTTAATCGTGCTATATGTTTAATTATTCTGTAATTTCATTGCGTGGCAGGTAATGGGTGTATTAAATGCACGGATTACGACGGAGGTAATCCTAAGCTAGTCGAC
Organism: Lamellibrachia satsuma; assembly: GCA_033239005.1. NCBI lineage: Eukaryota > Metazoa > Annelida > Polychaeta > Sabellida > Siboglinidae > Lamellibrachia > Lamellibrachia satsuma. The sequence continues at coordinate 162,937 of BSQZ01000188.1, read as the reverse complement.
ACTACTGGTCGGGTCCATCATATTGACATTCAAGAAGGAATACTGTACTACTCACAGCAAGGACAACGCAACCCTGACAGGTGATGTATCTTAGTGCAACGCCCGGCATTACGGACTAAAGTAAAAGAAACACATTTAACGAAAACTGATCAAGTTTGTATTTGTTGTACGTCAGATTGAGTTGTAGTTGACAAACAGTATCCTAGATTATTTACAATTTCAAAGTGTTACATATGGTAAGACATGTAGTATGCAATACGAAAGTGGGACATATTGTAGCAATAAACTTACGCAACAAATACATACATTTATCAGGAATTCAGTTAATCTAACTTGGTAGCCTTCATCCGTCATTTCTTTTTCTCCTTCCACGCTGAGTACCTCTTCGTTGCTTATTCGTTATGTCTTAGCTTATTTTTCTCCTTCCACGCTGAGTACCTCTTCGTTGCTTATTCGTTATGTCTTAGCTTATTTTTTCTCCTACCACGCTGAGTACCTGTTCGTTGCTTATTCGTTATGTCTTAGCTTATTTTTTCTCCTACCACGCTGAGTACCTCTTCGTTGCTTATTCGTTATGTCTTAGCTTATTGTTTCTCCTACCACGCTGAGTACCTCTTCGTTGCTTATTCGTTATGTCTTAGCTTATTTTTTCTCCTTCCACGCTGAGTACCTCTTCGTTGCTTATTCGTTATGTCTTAGCTTATTTTTTCTCCTACCACGCTGAGTATCTCTTCGTTGCTTATTCGTTATGTCTTAGCTTATTTTTTCTCCTTCCACGCTGAGTACCTGTTCGTTGCTTATTCGTTATGTCTTAGCTTATTTTTTCTCCTACCACGCTGAGTACCTCTTCGTTGCTTATTCGTTATGTCTTAGCTTATTTTTTCTCCTACCACGCTGAGTACCTCTTCGTTGCTTATTCGTTATGTCTTAGCTTATTTTTTCTCCTTCCACGCTGAGTACCTCTTCGTTGCTTATTCGTTATGTCTTAGCTTATTTTTTCTCCTTCCACGCTGAGTACCTCTTCGTTGCTTATTCGTTATGTCTTAGCTTATTTTTTCTCCTTCCACGCTGAGTACCTCTTCGTTGCTTATTCGTTATGTCTTAGCTTATTTTTTCTCCTACCACGCTGAGTACCTCTTCGTTGCTTATTCGTTATGTCTTAGCTTATTTTTTCTCCTTCCACGCTGAGTACCTCTTCGTTGCTTATTCGTTATGTCTTAGCTTATTTTTTCTCCTTCCACGCTGAGTACCTCTTCGTTGCTTATTCGTTATGTCTTAGCTTATTTTTTCTCCTACCACGCTGAGTACCTCTTCGTTGCTTATTCGTTATGTCTTAGCTTATTTTTTCTCCTTCCACGCTGAGTACCTCTTCGTTGCTTATTCGTTATGTCTTAGCTTATTTTTTCTCCTTCCACGCTGAGTATATCTTCGTTGCTTATTCATTATGTCTTAGCTTATTTTTTTCTCCTACCACGCTGAGTACCTCTTCGTTGCTTATTCGTTATGTCTTAGCTTATTTTTTCTCCTTCCACGCTGAGTACCTCTTCGTTGCTTATTCGTTATGTCTTAGCTTATTTTTTCGTCCTCATCCGTATCCAAGCATTGGAAGTGAGCTGTTTTGTTGTCCTCATCCGTATCCAAGCGTTGGAAGTGAGCTGTTTTGGTCCTTTACCTTAATATCCACATTCACTTCACCTTGGTCTTTTTTATCTTGATCTTCAATACAAAATATTCTCCACCCATTTGTTCAAATTCTTTATCATTCTCTATAACCCAACTTCTAAAATTGCTACAATTGCCTGGACATCTGCATGTACATATACATTACATTGTGCACCATTCTCTCCAGTGTTTACTTATTCCGAGTGGACTGGACGAACGATGGGACAGCTAGAGAGACGGGAATTGCGGTGTTGAGGAGTAGCAAGAGCACGTTACTCGGTGGTATGTATGAATCCTGCAGTACTTCAATATATCGGTCTCATCTAATGCCAATACTCGATTCAAGTGATAATGTAGCTATGTCTAGCTAAGCATATTTATGTTATGCTTCAACAATAAAACATCAAATCAATGTTAAAAAATAAAGTGCAGACATTGGCATAATGCATAACCTTGTACCAGGGCACGTTATTAGGTAGTATGTATAATCCCTGCGTTATTTCTAAATATCGGCCGCATCTAATATGAATATTCGACGCAAGTGACAATATAGCTATGTATAATTATATCTGTTATATCATCAACAAACCGCAAATGTTATTAAAGAAACTGCAATCTTTGATATAATGTGTCACGATGTGCTATTAAAAGGCGATGGCTTGATTTTAAAGTGGAATCGTCGATCAACGTTAACAGGGGACTTCTATTTCGTATTGGGCGACATCTTACAATAAGATAAAAGTGACACTAATATATCGAACATTAAAATATTTGTTTCGAAACGTTTAGTATTCACCTTTAGTATTCACCTTTATATCTCTAACGTTCACCACGCAATATATATATATATATATATATATATATATATATATATATATATATATATCACTGGTAATCAGTGGTCTTTGTTGTTTTGGGATACTATATTCATAAACCACCGTGTTTGTTAAGGTTTTGTTAATATGGTGCATCAACAATTCTGGCACAGGGCAAATGTCTTCTTTGCATAATATTCCCTCTCGCAAATATGGATGAAATGTAGTTTAACGACTTCAGTACCAATATCAACTGACTTACTAACGTACGTTTGATCATATGTCGACTATGTTGATTAATTAGCCTTTTGTTATGCCACCAGATCTGACTAAAACGGACCCGCCAGTCGAGAAGAAACTACGGACGCGTCTCATCGATGAAGACAACGCGACCTGTCTGGAACTGGCACACACCGACCATTACACTTTGGTGACAAGTTCCAGTCGTTGGGTTCCACAAACACAACGCGACCTGTCTGGAACTGGCACACACCGACCATTACACTTTGGTGACAAGTTCCAGTCGTTGGGTTCCACAAACACAACGCGACCTGTCTGGAACTGGCACACACCGACCATTACACTTTGGTGACAAGTTCCAGTCGTTGGGTTCCACAAACACAACGCAACCTGTGTGGAACTGGCACACACCGACCATTACACTTTGGTGACAAGTTCCAGTGGTTGGGTTCCACAAACACAACGCAACCTGTGTGGAACTGGCACACACCGACCATTACACTTTGGTGACAAGTTCCAGTGGTTGGGTTCCACAAACACAACAGAAATGCTGGCTGCCGGGACTTACCATCAAGGCGTGTACACCAAATCAAACCGAGACGTCATTCACGGGCATAATCACTGGACATCGTCTTGTCTGCGTGGAGTCGCACATTTCAACGTGTCAATGAGGCAGCAGATATGTCCAGGATGCGCCGTCGCTGCAAGCTGAGTAGTCCTGCCGAGCCTGACACTGAAGGTCTGATCACGTGTGTAGCGATATGTGTCTGTAAAGGCGACGACTGCAAAAAACGTGAATAAAGGCAGCTGTGTGTGTATGCAAGCGTTGGAAGTGAGCTGTTTTTGGTCCTCTACCTGAATATCCACATTCAGATCACCATTATCTTTTTTATCTTGATCTTCAATCCAAAATTATCCACCCATTTGTTCAAATTCTGTATCATTCTCTATAACCCTACTTCTAAAATTGCTACAATTGCCTGGACATCTTCATGTACATATACATTACATTCTCCACCATTCTCTCCAGTGTTTACTTATTCCGGGTGGACTGGACGAACCATGGGACAGCTAGAGAGACGGGAATTGCGGTGTTGAGGGGTGACAAGGGCACGTTACTTAGTGGTATGGATGAATCCTGCAGTACTTCCATATATCGGTCTCATCTAATGTCAACACTTTGGTGACAAGTTCCAGTCGTTGGGTTCCACAAACACAACGCGACCTGTCTGGAACTGGCACACACCGACCATTACACTTTGGTGACAAGTTCCAGTTGGGTTCCACAAACACAACAGAAATGCTGGCTGCCGGGACTTACCATCAAGGCGTGTACACCAAATCAAACCGAGACGTCATTCACGGGCATAATCACTGGACATCGTCTTGTCTGCGTAGAGTCACATTTCAACGTGTCAATGAGGCAGCAGATATGTCCAGGATGCGCCGTCGCTGCAAGCTGAGTAGTCCTGCCGAGCCTGACACTGAAGGTCTGATCACGTGTGTAGCGACATGTGTCTGTGAAGGCTACGACAGCAAAAAACGTGACCATTCACATGCCAAGGAAGTATGAGGGCTGGAAGATCTGTGAAATCATCGTAGACTAATTAAAGTGGCTAGAGGGGCCCACATATATGTTACTTGTGTTTATAATATTTTGCGATATATTGATATGATCTTCCGTGCAAAAAGAAGCAAACATTATACAATTATTTCGAGAAAAAAATGCAACCAACGATTTTAACATTAGTGAATTGTAAATTATTAGAAACGTTTATTAGGGACCATATGGTAGACTTTCTTTCTAACCATACATTAATAAATTCGTATAAACGTGGGTAGCAAAAAGCGTTTACCATTATTCGTCAGCATAAAACACGAATTGATAGCTCAAATACTGCATACAAACTGGGATTTTTTCGGAGGAACTTATTGTATGTAGCAGAGCAACTACAGTTTTAATGGAAATCGCCTGAATGAATATGCATTGGTTCTGATATTGATTTGCTATGAAAATATAGTTGCTTCAAACTTGAGAAAGGTTGAAGAACTGGAGGACACTCAGGATCGGTGATAAAAAAACTATGTAGATTGTACAATAAAACAACTGAAACATTATGTTGTTTACCTATTAGTGTGAAACTTAGTCAGCATTTCAAATGCATAAATAACATGGTGGATAGAGCTAGGACAACTTCCTCTGGTGTCTGCACTTGGTTTGGTGCATATGGTAATGGTAGACGGCTCAAGTATCTAGCGTGACTGATACATTGACCTTGCTTGTACTCTAATGAGTATTGATTATTACCCAGTGTGAGCGCCCATCCTTGAATTCTCCGTGCACCGAGTTCTGAACTTTGGATCTAGACAAACTCATTATTACGTTATCAACAATCCATGGCTATGCACCTTACACTTGGTCAACATTTTGTGATTATTCTGTACATCAAGATTTATAAAGTAAATTAACTCAAAATTACATTTACTACAAAAACAATCACATTAGCCACAGCAGAAAACACACTATATAACACTTACACTTTGTCCTTGGTTTTCCTATTGGCATACTATTTTGAGCAAATTTGAATCCACCAAATAGACAGGGGCGGTCACGCCAGAGGTCAATTAATTGGGTGTCCTTTTCCAGAGATCACATATCTGCCATCTTTATTCTTAGCGCTGCATTTTGTACGGCTGCAAGTAACATGACTGAACGCATATGTATGATTGGCTAATAGTCTACGACATCGTACAGAGCCGCACACTACAAGACTTTCAAATGCAAATCGTCGTAAATATTGAACATGAATATACTCAATCTCTACAACGATACACTACGCGACAGAAAACCCGCCCACGACGGTCGTAGACCCGTCTTAAATTGCCGAACACTATATGACGATTCGTCGGCGACGATCGCGTAGTGTTACGTCGTCATCGCGTTGTATGGTGTGCGGCGGGCGTTTTAGACAGGGAGTTGCTACGGGACGGGCGAGGATCTGCCGTGGCGTACATTAGGCGAAACGAAACGAAACTATACCAATCAGCCCACTTATCCCAGGGGTTCATAAAACAGCTCATATTTCTGATTCCACCTCCTGGTCGCTGATTGGCTTGACAAATCGCGTCATTTATAATTGATAACTTGATCAGCGCAGTTCCGTTGACGATCGCCACCGCTGCCGTAAGACGTGTTCAATTACTAACCGTTCCACGTCACCCGGACCAGTACCAGGGGCATCCACGGTACACCGGTTACACCGATGGTAACTTCAATAATCAAATATTGCAACTAATGCAACTAATGCACATCATCACAACACTTAACTGACTGTACACTTCACCCCTGGCAGACCTGCTCATTCCAACTCCATTTCGACTTCTCTGGGAAGCATTCTACCACGCTGCAATTACTGCGCGAAGCTCTGTCTGTAGCCACTTACTTATGTATACAGCTGAGTGAACTGTAGCAACGTGGGATGAACGAAATTACCAAAGCTTCGAAACGGCAGCAGGAGGATCCGAACCCGGGTTCTCTCGATCGAGAGCCCAACGTTCTAATCGCTACGTTATTGCACCCCACACTTATTCGCCTGACCAGGAGGTGCTGGGCCACTTATTCGCCTGACCAGGAGGTGCTGGGCCACAGTACACAGCAGACCCACTCATTCATTCTAGAGCACATTTTTGTAAACCTTAACTGCCAACGCAACTAGTGCCTGGTACGTAGGAAGGAAGTTGGAAATATGTGATATCGTGAGTTAAGCTCTAAAACCGTTCGACAAGTCTTCCTGGTGTCGGGTTATGATTTTGGGCCCGTGGTAGTGAAAATCACTTATTCCTGGTGTCGGGTGATGACTGCGGGGCCGTCGTAGTGACATCGCCCGCTTATGTGTAATTGTATGTTGCCGTATAGTGTAAATCGCGTAATTTATATGGAGCGGGATCCCACGATGAACAAAACGAGCACCATGAATACAACTGTGGTCGGGTCTGTAGGGCGTGCCTGACTTGGGAAATGGAACAGAGTGGTGAACTTTGAACTCAATTACAATCGGTATTTTGGAGGCGTTGAATCGAGTTGAATCGTGAAGTATCACGTATTCTGCTAGAGACGAGTCATCACACAATGGGGATCCACGTCGAGTAATTTACTAGATTAATAACATATCTGGGATACGAGGAGGGGCCACAGCTATCATTTATTTATCCTCAGGAAATATATAAACTATACGTTAATTAGTAACTGGCCACCTCCACCTAGTTTTGAAACTGCTCAAGGAATTCATAACTTTACGAGCAGGTACGTTGCATTTTCCCACTATGATCATCCAAACACATCAAACTATGTCAACATTTTGCACGCTTCAAGTCACCAGCACTAATTATGCAATTTATATACACAAACAACAGGTTTGATAGTCAAAAATTAGCAAATTTCCCCCCCCCCCCAAAATGCACCCGCGTGCTCATTTCCCATCAGTGTGTGCTTGTAATTTAGCCAAGCAGCAATTACTGCACGAAGACTATTCGTTCACGCATCCACCTCTGTCTAAAAACAGCTGAGTGAACTGGGGCAAAGTGTGGTGAACCAAACTGCCAAAGCGTCGAATCGGTAGCTAGAGGAAATATACACCTGAGTCGACCCGACCGTGGGATCGTAGATGACCCGACCGTGGGGTCGTAGATGACCCGACCGTGGGGTCGTAGATGACCCGACCGTGGGGTCATAGGTGAACCGACCGTGGGGTCGTAGATGACCCGACCGTGGGGTCGTAGATGACCCGACCGTGGGGTCGTAGATGACCCGACCGTGGGGTCGTAGATGACCGACCGTGGGGTCGTAGATGACCCGACCGTGGGGTCATAGATGAACCCCTGAAATTTTGATACCCGTGATGTTAAAGAGGAGTAGCATGGCATACAAACATACATACAATCAGTTGCTGGATCATAATAAATTGTTTGCCTGTCCGTATTCTATGGAGTATATTCATGCATTATTTTAATGCTGCTCGCATTTGAAATAGGCTTTGAAACATTAAATATTTGTGATTGAAGTGCAATTACTAATGTGTTTAATTCAAGTATAAATGCAAATGCGGAGCAGGACACACTGGTGCATGTAAATGGAAATGCATTTGCACTGAAGCGAAGCCTAGTATAGCTTGTGCGGGTAAACCAGCTCTCTACGTATTCAGTTCGATCCAATACAATAGGCCGGTAACGATGTGGAAACAATCACAACAAAATAGGCTGCCTTAACGATGTGGAAACAATCACAACAAAATAGGCCGGTAACGATGTGGAAACAATCACAACAAAATAGGCTGGTAACGATGCGGAAACAATCACAACAAAATAGGCCGGTAACGATGTGGAAACAATCACAACAAAATAGGCTGCCTTAACGATGTGGAAACAATCACAACAAAATAGGCTGCCTTAACGATGTGGAAACAATCACAACAAAATAGGCCGGTAACGATGCGGAAACAATCACAACAAAATAGGCCGGTAACGATGCGGAAACAATCACAACAAAATAGGCTGCCTTAACGATGTGGAAACAATCACAACAAAATAGGCTGCCTTAACGAAAAATTAAAACGAGAACACCACTTAAATTGTCAGCAACATTGCAAGAGAGATTGACATCACTTTGAAACACGAATTCATCATCGCCATCGTCCACACCGCGGACGAGCGAAAGAAGCCCGAACACCTCAGAGGGTATCCACATTAACTAATATCAAGAATGGTGCGGGTTTTTGCAAATCACATAATCTCAATTAAATACAGTCCTTCTCCCCGGGAATGGCCAGTGAGGCGGGGATTAGAATTTTGTGTGCGTGAACAACAAACGTACGACAAATGTTCCAGTTATGTGCTATATTTAATGAAATACTAAATAATAAAGATAAATGATATTGTTGATGAAATCATTAAAAAATCATCCCTTCTGAATCGAATACAGTTGCGCAGATCATGGCCAGGAGCAAGGACCGCATTCGCGCCGGGCGGAACAGATCATGGCCAGAAGCAAGGACCGCATTCGCGCCGGGCGGAACAGATCATGGCCAGGAGCAAGGACCGCATTCGCGCCGGGCGGAACAGATCATGGCCAGGAGCAAGGACCGCATTCGTGCCGGGCGGAACAGATCATGGCCAGGAGCAAGGACCGCATTCGTGCCGGGCGGAACAGATCATGGCCAGGAGCAAGGACCGCATTCGTGCCGGGCGGAACAGATCATGGCCAGGAGCAAGGACCGCATTCGTGCCGGGCGGAACAGATCATGGCCAGGAGCAAGGACCGCATTCGCGCCGGGCGGAACAGATCATGGCCAGGAGCAAGGACCGCATTCGTGCCGGGCGGAACAGATCATGGCCAGGAGCAAGGACCGCATTCGCGCCGGGCGGAACAGATCATGGCCAGAAGCAAGGACCGCATTCGTGCCGGGCGGAACAGATCATGGCCAGGAGCAAGGACCGCATTCGCGCCGGGCGGAACAGATCATGGCCAGAAGCAAGGACCGCATTCGCGCCGGGCGGAACAGATCATGGCCAGAAGCAAGGACCGCATTCGTGCCGGGCGGAACAGATCATGGCCAGAAGCAAGGACCGCATTCGCGCCGGGCGGAACAGATCATGGCCAGGAGCAAGGACCGCATTCGCGCCGGGCGGAACAGATCATGGCCAGGAGCAAGGACCGCATTCGCGCCGGGCGGAACAGATCATGGCCAGGAGCAAGGACCGCATTCGCGCCGGGCGGAACAGATCATGGCCAGGAGCAAGGACCGCATTCGTGCCGGGCGGAACAGATCATGGCCAGGAGCAAGGACCGCATTCGTGCCGGGCGGAACAGATCATGGCCAGGAGCAAGGACCGCATTCGTGCCGGGCGGAACAGATCATGGCCAGGAGCAAGGACCGCATTCGTGCCGGGCGGAACAGATCATGGCCAGGAGCAAGGACCGCATTCGTGCCGGGCGGAACAGATCATGGCCAGGAGCAAGGACCGCATTCGTGCCGGGCGGAACAGATCATGGCCAGGAGCAAGGACCGCATTCGCGCCGGGCGGAACAGCCGACGTAACAACATCTTCTCTCTTCTACTGACGACGCTCTGTTGAATAATGTTGTGTCACATATGGACAACAACAAGAACCTCGTTACCAGGGAGTGTAGCGTCTGGCTGTAGTTGCAACAACATAGAATATGTATGCATATATACAAATCGATATCCCTTACTGAGAGTTAACACAAAATGATATTTGTTTTTCCACCCACATTTCAAAATCGTCCAATTTTCTTTTGTCTTTGTCTGCCTCTTCACTACCCAACTTTCAGAGACACACAGCGCCACGCAACAGACTAATGACTTGACTTTTGTATATTTGGCATGGATGATTAACATTTTATACTGCATTTTCGACAAAACAAACACAACAATAATTTTGATTAAACAATTTTTTTAAACAAATTTGAAAAATATATTATGTCAAATTTATTTGAGAAATACTTTTTCGAATATATTTTACCAAAAGAAATTTCACAGAAGCCTTGTTACCGGGGGGAAATGATGTGCGGCGGTTGAAGCCACAACACAGAACAACTATACACAGATCGATACCCCTGATGACAGTTGAAACACGCTAGTTCCTGTGCTTTCTGTGGTCGCACTTGTTTTCAAAATAAACCATCATTTATTCAAAGAGGTAATCCATAAAATTTGCTTTTAACATAAACAATAATCTGTAATCGACCAAGAGAAGCTTTGCAGCAATATTAGGCCACATAACAGCACCAAAACCTTGTTGTCCGCCCATGTGCCACAACAATGTTTGGTGTCACCAATGCGTGTTATGTAGAACGAATATTATAAGCTCTTTGATAACACTAATATAATTTTTTTCGCAAATGTATCGTTTATTAGTTACCGATATGCAGCGCCATCTGGCGAACACACTTTGCGAATAGAAAGAACGCCATTAATGACAGTGACAGGGAACGATTTGACTTACCCCAGTGTTGTGAATGTAGGTCGATTCCCGCCAGATTTGATTGTCACAAGTCAGCTTCGTATTAGAAACAATAAAACGGGATAGGTTCGCGCAAATGACAATCAACAAACCAATATGAATGTAAAAAGCTCGCGGTGTGACATGCTGGTGTTATGTTTTCTTGTATACACACACCTTTGTATGTTATATGATTTGTATGTCTGCGGAAGCCACACAGCCTGTCAAACCAACGCAAGGCAGTAACTGACTTGATAACTCTGCATTGTTTCACCGAGAAGGTATTTTTAGAAGCCATGAAGTTATCAGCTTACAAGTATGTTCGTGTTATTTGAATAACGGCTTATCTCTGTATATAATTTGCTTTTCATTGGCTGTTACCAACGTACCAGACCTTAGTTGTCATAAGATGTAAACAACCATCGGTTGTTAACACTAATGAGAAGGGGGGGTCACAAAGGGGGTTCACGTGAACCCCTTGATCGCCTGTCGAGCTCGGTTATGAAAACGCTTACGTTCCCTTAATAACAATTAGTGTATGTCGCTAAATCGATTGGATAGCTTCCAAGCAATAGGACTACCTTTTTGTGAATTGACACATAATTGAAATGTGGACTCGTAACTCCCGAAATTCTGATTTCTGACGAATTTCTACACCAGGTCTATGTTTATGGAACCACATCCGTATTCATGCCTTCACATAGCCACGCGGTCTCCGTCCCACACGTGTATTCAAGTCGTATGTCACCCGTGTAACACATAGGCATGCACACCATCAGGTGCTGCCACCTGATGGACTGGATGCACTTAGTCAAGTGGTTTAAACGGGTGCAACGTGTGCCATTACTAACGACAACGCATGTTTCACGTTTATTAATGTAAACTCACTATATATTACATGGCGTATGTGCGTATTCAAACCCCCAGCAACCATGACGTTCACTGCTGGGAATACGGTAGATTAGTGGCGTCGCTGGGAGGAACAATTTATATTCTACTTTGCAGCAGCACAGCTCAGCAAAAAGGCAGTTATGTCGCCAAACTACTGCGCTGTGTAATACCGAAATACATTTATGCAAACTGTGTAATTGCGAACACAGATGAATATAATGACAGAAACTGGGAACATATTTTTAAAACAGCCAGAGACTATAATTGTGAATTCCGAAAAGCGAAGTGGTTGAGCGAAACAAGTTCTGACAGCGAGATGACCGTGAACGGGACACCACTGGTAAGTTAGTTAGAGTTAGGGAGACCACTGGTAAGTTAGTTAGAGTTAGGGTACTGCAACCAGCTGTGACAAAAGAAAGAATCTGAGAAACATATATTTTTGTGGTAGACAAAAAAAGATTCAACTTCGTGAAAGCGATTTAACTGTAACTAATTCACTTGATATATGTCGTGTAGCAGAGGCAAGCAAAGTTCAAATGAAACTTAAGACAAGTGACAATCAGCAGAGTCGTGAAGTACTGACTCTCAGCAAGAACAAACCAACGAATACAGGAATGTCAAACAAACACAGACAGAACAATTACAAATATACATATGCACTATTAGGTGCTGCCGCCTAGTGGACTAGTTGCAGCAATTGAAGCGGTCTAAACGGGAGCAACTTTTCCATTAATAAAAAATAACTATACTTGATGTACATATTTAGTGTTGAACATATGCAAGTGTGACATTACATCAAGTGTATACAAGTGTGACATTACATCAAGTGTATACAAGTGTGACATTACATCAAGTGTATACAAGTGTGACATTACATCAAGTGTATACAAGTGTGACATTACATCAAGTGTATACAAGTGTGACATTACACCAAGTGTATACAAGTGTGACATTACACCAAGTGTATACAAGTGTGACATTACATCAAGTGTATACAAGTGTGACATTACATCAAGTGTATACAAGTGTGACATTACACCAAGTGTATACAAGTGTGACATTACATCAAGTGTATACAAGTGTGACATTACATCAAGTGTATACAAGTGTGATATTACATCAAGTGTATACAAGTGTGACATTACATCAAGTGTATACAAGTGTGATATTACATCAAGTGTATACAAGTGTGACATTACATCAAGTGTATACAAGTGTGACATTACACCAAGTGTATACAAGTGTGACATTACATCAAGTGTATACAAGTGTGACATTACATCAAGTGTATACAAGTGTGACATTACACGAAGTGTATACAAGTGTGACATTACACGAAGTGTATACAAGTTTGACATTACACCAAGTGTATACAAGTGTGACATTACACCAAGTGTATACAAGTGTGACATTACATCAAGTGTATACAAGTGTGACATTACATCAAGTGTATACAAGTGTGACATTACATCAAGTGTATACAAGTGTGACTTTACATCAAGTGTATACAAGTGTGACATTACATCAAGTGTATACAAGTGTGATATTACATCAAGTGTATACAAGTATGACATTACACCAAGTGTATACAAGTGTGACATTACACCAAGTGTATACAAGTGTGACATTACATCAAGTGCATACAAGTGTGACATTACATCAAGTGTATACAAGTGTGACATTATATCAAGTGTATACAAGTGTGACATTACATCAAGTGTATACATGTATGACATTACACCAAGTGTATACACGTGTGACATTACACCAAGTGTATACAAGTGTGACATTACACCAAGTGTATACAAGTGTGACATTACACCAAGTGTATACAAGTGTGACATTACACCAAGTGTATACAAGTGTGACATTACACCAAGTGTATACAAGTGTGACATTACATCAAATGTATACAAGTGTGACATTACACCTAGTGTATACAAGTATGACATAACACCAAGTGTATACAAGTGTGACATTACACCAAGTGTATACAAGTATGACATTACACCAAGTGTATACAAGTGTGACATTACACCAAGTGTATACAAGTGTGACATTACATCAAGTGTATACAAGTGTGACATTACATCAAGTGTATACAAGTGTGACATTACATCAAGTGTATACAAGTGTGACATTACATCAAGTGTATACAAGTGTGATATTACATCAAGTGTATACAAGTGTGACATTACACCAAGTGTATACAAGTGTGACATTACATCAAATGTATACAAGTGTGACATTACACCTAGTGTATACAAGTATGACATTACACCAAGTGTATACAAGTGTGACATTACACAAGTGTATACAAGTATGACATTACACCAAGTGTATACAAGTGTGACATTACATCAAGTGTATACAAGTGTGACATTACACCAAGTGTATACAAGTGTGACATTACACCAAGTGTATACAAGTGTGACATTACACCAAGTGTATACAAGTGTGACATTACACCAAGTGTATACAAGTATGACATTACACCAAGTGTATACAAGTGTGACATTACATCAAGTGTATACAAATGTGACATTACATCAAGTGTATACAAGTGTGACATTACATCAAGTGTATACAAGTATGACATTACACCAAGTGTATAATAATATAATAATAATAATAATTAGAGCACTTTTAGAGCGCCATGGATCCAGGTGACCCTGTTCAAAGGCGCTGACACAAACATAGTTAAAGACAGTCAAGATTAAAAAATAAATAAATAGATAAATAAATAAAAACAAAAAACAGCAAATCCAAGTTCATAGGACATAAGCACTAAAAGTCGAATAAATGTGACAGCTAAGAATAATAAGCGCGTTTAAACAAGATAGTTTTTAAGAGTCTTTTAAAAGTGTATAGAGAGTCACATTTTCGCATCTCATGGGGAAGACTGTTCCACAGGCGAGGAGCAGCGATGCAGAAGGCACGATCACCATAATGGCGGAGATGTGCACTGCGTACAGTCAGAAGAGAGTCTGATGAGGATCGCAATGTTCTGCAGGGTTGGTAGAACTGGAGCAGGTCTGCAATGTAGCTCGGCGCAAGCAGATGAAGAGCTTTGAACGTCATCAGTAAGACCTTGTATTCAATACGGTACCGGACAGGAAGCCAATGGAGAGTCTCTAGGATGGATGTGATGTGGTCATAGCGACTGGCTCTGACCACAATGCGAGCTGCCACATTCTGGACTCTCTGCAGCTTGTCCAGTAACTGGTCAGGTACACCATAAAGGAGGCCATTTCCATAGTCCAGTCGCGATATGACAAGGGAGTGAACCAGGAGTTCAGTGGCATGTTGTGTCAAGCAATCTCTGATGGAGCGAATCCGATGTAGGTGAAAGTATGCTACCTTGCACAGTTTTGAATACACTTGAGATTTCATGCTGAGCTCACTGTCAAACATCACTCCAATGTTGCGAGCAACGGCAGTAGGCTGGAGGATGCTGTCACCGATGACGACATCTGTCAGACTGTGCTTGCTAGCCGAGCTCGGTGTAGTGATCACAAGCACTTCAGTCTTATCGTCATTCAGCTGAAGACGATGATAAGTCATCCATGCTTTTAGTTCTCCCACACATGCTTGGACGCGTGCCAGTGCAGCCATCTCATCATTGGTGTCCTTGATCTTAAATGAGACATACAGTTGAGAATCATCAGCAAAGAGGTGGAAGTCAAGTCGATGCCGCCTAACTATCTGCCCAATGGGTCCCGTGTAGAGTGTAAACAAAACTGGGCCAAGAACAGACCCCTGTGGCACTCCCTGCAGCAGCTCCGACGGGTCAGACTGGGTCTGGCATAGGCAGACAGTCTGAGTCCTCGAAGTCAGGTATGACTCAAACCACTTGTGTGCGACGCCGATGACACCCGCGCTTCTCATGCAAGCCAACAGTAGTGTATGATCTACAGTGTCAAACGCCGCTGTCAGATCAAGTAGGAACAGCAAGACACCCCTCTTGTTGTCCAGGGTCATCAAGATATCATTCTGGATTCGCATCAATGCAGTTTCAGTACTGTGATTCGGTTTATAGGCAGATTGGAATTTTTCCTGCAGATTGTTGCGCGAGACGTGGTCAACAAGCCTGTTCAGCACTACCCTCTCTGTCAACTTAGAGATAAAGGACAGATTAGAGACAGGTCAAAAGTTTTTCATGACATCTTTGTCCAATGAAGGCTTCTTTAGCAAAGGCGTCACAAGCGCAGCTTTCATTTTTGTCGGTACAATTCCTGTTGACATGGACAAGTTGACAATGTTTGTAATGCTTGGTAGAAGACAGTCTAAATGTTCTTTCAGAAACCAGGTCGGCACAGGATCAAGTGCACATGACTTTGAGGGACTCTTGTTGATCAGTCGTCTCACCTCGTCTTCCGTTGCAGGTAAGAAAATGTTGAGTTTATATACTCATCATGACTGTGCCTGGCGCAAGAAAGCGTATAAATGCATGTCAAAAATACAGATAGTCAGTTTTAGTTTGGTCTTGATGGAAGAGTGTTTACCTTTTAGTTCTAGTCTTGGTGGAAGGGCGTTAGAATGAGTTTTAGTTTAGTTTTGGAGGAAGAGAGTTAGAATGAGTTCTGGTGAGCATACGACTACGCATAGATCTGCCATCATGTAGTCTTAGACAACATAAATTATTGTCTATGTATGTAACTGTATCATATTTTGTCTGATTAAATTCATAACGAGCTTACCTGGAATCTTCTGAGTGAAGTGAGTTCTTTCTATTACCGTGGTTATTGATGTCATCAAGCTAACCCTGAACGCAGTAGGGGGGACGGTTGTGACTAGGTAACTAATGGTGTAGACGTAAAAAATGAGACACTCACTTATGTAAAATCAGCTTGCGCTGTCTAGATATAGGTGTTCTTTTAATATAGTGTAGTCTTCTACTAGGGCCGTCTGTTTTGATATAGCCTTTTCTAGGAGGCTGACCTATTCGTCCGCTCTCGCTTACTTAGTTGTTTTCCTTCATCAATCCGTTTACACACAACTTGTCTCCCTGCTACAACTAGAAGGGTACATGACTTTACAAGGGGTCGAATCTTTACAACTGGCTGCAGAACGTTAGTTGGTTGGGACAAACCTAGCAACTCACCACTGGCTGCAGAACGATTTTCAAACTAAATACGTTATTCAAAACTAAGTACACAAAGTCACAACCATATATGTACCTTCTGGGTCACTTTTGACTATGTGTGTTCTGATGAGGGTTAAGCGGTCAGAAGTTGACCACAGTACAACGAGTTCATTTACAAGCAATGTCAGTGAACGGTCGATGCAGTCAACGACAACAGGACATTCGATACAGTCGCTTTCTACGTGTGGTGGAAGGGTTCCAAATCTAGGACAACACTGTATTCATCAGTAGCTGCTGATTGATTGCTCAACCGAGCTCGTGGTCACTTAACGCGTTGAGCCGGACCTCTACTAAATTTCTAGCACCGGGCTTGACCCGGGTCTACATTTTGTATGTATTGCCTGTGCTGAAAATGGGTATAGGATGACTGGGCTGCGCCGGACCGAATAAAACTGATCACTTTTTTATAAAAAAAATTCTTCAGATTAACGAATATTTAAAATAATTTTTTAGTATTATATGTTAAATTGTGTTTTGTACCCGGGTGCCGACAACCTTCACTACGCTACTGTCCCGGTCCACAGCAATAGTTAGGCGTAATTTGGAATATTGTATATAAGCATGGAGGCCCGTAACACCAGAAAGACATAGATGAACTATAAGTAATACAACGAAGAGCAACTAAGCTGATTCCAGAACTGCAAGAACTTAGTTATGATAGCCGCTTAATATAATTTGGTTCGATAACACCAGAGACTAGGCGACTAAGAGGAGACCAATTGGAATAAAAAAATATAATATTGATTGTTTATGAGGATATTGATAGCAATATATGTTATTCAAACTATAAGAAGGCAGTATTATCATCACAGGGCATCAAGCAGCATTAGCTAAGGAACAGTGTAGGTTGAAAAGTACACTATATGTCACCTTTATATGGTACCGAAGTACTGAAATATATTATGTTTTCCCTTTTACACGCGAATGACACAAATCAAAAAGTTGTTTAGTAACTTAGTATCCCTGACTTAATACGCGCAGTTAAAACACAGTGCCTAACCATACAACCTAGCAATTATATAATATTAATGATGCAGACAATACTAGGTAAGGCAGTCATAAACCATGGATATAAATCAAAAGCGTTCACTGTCGGAGGCCAGCGCTTGATAAACTTGTGGTGGACAGCGACGATCTTCTCACAAAGACCTTCTTGTAGCACGTATTGGACGCGGTTTCGTCTTCAGTTGCTTGCGGTGCAGGAATCCGAGTCTTTCCGATGCAAACATCTGATCAAACTCCTGCTTCCTTGCTGCAGATTATTTTCTCCATGGCCTTGTTGTGGAAGGCCAGGTCCACAATAAGATGATGTGGCGTAACAGTCTCATGCAGCCAGCTCCGCGGTGGTGTCGGTGTCCGAAGAGACATCAAGCTTACCTTTCTTGGACGGTCTCCTCGGCGCTAGAGCTGCAGGTGGAGCTGAACGAGCTCATCACTGACTAGTCAATGGGCCGTGTCATTTAGTTAGAAGATTTCAAAGTTTATTCAAATGTCGCAATGTTTCTGCTAAAATCACACTACGTGATTGTATACATTCAATATGCACAGCCGTACTTAAAAAGAAATAGTATATTGAGCCAATATAACAAAAATCGCACTTTTATGCCGCAACATAATTTTCTGCGTGCCTACATTTTACTGCGGTATACAGGGATTTCCTATCTCGACGAACTGGGACAATTCTGCGCCGACGTAGTTACGAGAAAGAGCGTAAATGGTCTCATGAAACCGCTTGGAAACTACTCCAGCGTGTAAATATCAAGTTACGCCCAATATCAATCCTAGTTGAGCATAAACTTGCGCAGACTCATGAAACCAGCTCCTGGTCTACATCAGGTCTAGTTATTTGCCAATAAAGACGTAGCGCAAACGTAATCGCCTAAACGAGATGTCGTTGACTGTATCGAAGCCGAAGGCCGCGGTAAAATCAACGCGAACTAGTGTTGTTTCTTGTTTAGTTTACGTGGATGGATTGAATGGCACTTTATATTTGTAACGTAAAGTAGCCTGGTTTTAGTCGATTATCTTTTTCGATACGCTGACAGAAAATAGTCAGCCAATCGCTGATCATAAAGGTACGTAGTTATCCTAAGCCCGATTACTTTATGAATTGCACTGGATAATTGTGTCGGGTTACTCACTGGTCGATATTTGTTCAGGGTGTATTTGTCAAGTGGTGGCTTATTCAGCAGTGGACGGACAAGCTGGGGTAAACCTAATAACTCGGAACTGGCTGCAAAACAACTTTCAACAGAAATACCCCATTAAAATATCATGCCAAATAGCGATTGATTGTTATACTTAAGACATTCTGGTATATAGATAATATTTGAAACCAAAAGTACAATCTACGACTACCGTTTACAGTTACAAGTATTTCAATCCACGAATACCATTTCCAGTAAGAGTATTTGAAGCCACGAATATCACTAACCGTTAGATATTTTAAACCAAGAATAAAATTGTATGCTATTAGTATGTTGTGCGTGAGCGTGTGCGTGTGCGTGTGCCTGTGCGTCGATGTGCGGTACATTCACCAGCGTATCTCCCTGCGACCGCACCTACAATAGAGCTCACATGTGTTTGGCCAAGCGTGACGAACTGTTGAAGGTACGAGAGAGAGAATAGAGAGAGAATAATTTTATTTTTGACTAATATCAAACAAAACAAAATCCATACATACATATATAGAATGATATAAGAATATAGTCAATGGAGACTCTCACTAAGATAAAAGCATATGTCGCTAGCGTGAGAGTCACCTTACGTTTAATGTAGAACAAATTAAAATTTAGCTAATTAGCTCGCCTGCCCAAAACAGAATGTATGAAAAAGGCTACGAGGCTGGTACGGCGGCTCCCGGATGCCTACGCCTCCCGAGTGCTTGCAATTATGTGTAATAAATGACTCCCTATTGAGTGTTTGTAAGCACATCAGGCAAACCACTAGTCTTGTCACCGTTGACGCATTTCTCCGTAGGGATATGCCACGTATCGGAGAACTCCAACAATGGGCAGATGAGTCGGAGTGGTATTGTAAATTAACTCCCGTGGTATAGATCGCGTGCTTTAGACCACGTGTGTCAAATCGTCACACGATAATATGGGCCCACCTGTGAATAATTGACATCTCTGAAAATATGTGCGTTAAGATAGTTAGAACGTGTAAACGTGGTTCAATAATATTATAAACCTGCAGACGAGAGGTGAGAGCGCGACGGGTGATCCTCTCTACTATAACATGTCCTACGTCCCAGTAGCAAGAGGGGAGTTATGGTCACTCGTCACCGAAATAGACACCGTATACGGCTGCCGTTGAGCCGTTGAATCGTCGAGGCAGGAATTAAATTGAGCTAAGTTCAGAGCCGTGTGTTGTTTGAGGGGAAATTTATAATTTTAGCATTAGGAAAATATCCATTACGGCAAAATCCCCGAGAACCCGAGCTTTACAGTGCGCCATAACCAAAGGTTATCAAATATGTATGTAATTGGTTATGTACAGTATACAGATATATGTTTTAAAACATTGTAAAATTAAAACGACCATTTTGCTTCATAACTAGACTATAGTTGGCAAACCAGCTGTTGATAGCTGTACAGTTAACCTGAAGGTCACTTACATAAGCATTGACGTCTTCCTTGAGGCTGGTCCAGTAGATGCGTTGACTGATTTTGTCAACTGTGGCATTGATGCCGCCTGTAGCCAACATGTGGGGCTGATATCTGCCACAGAATCTTCTTCTGTCACCAACATTGGTGACATTGGCTTCTGTTCACCAACATAGGTGACACTGACTTCTGTTCACCAACATTGGTGACACTGACTTCTGTTCACCAACATTGGTGACATTGACTTCTGTTCACCAACATAGGTGATATTGAATTATGTTCACCAACATTGGTGACACTGACTTCTGTTCACCAATATTGGTGACAATGACTTCTGTTCACCAACATAGGTGACATTAACTTCTGTTCACCAACATTGGTGACACTGACTTCTGCTCACCAACATAGGTGACAATGCGCTGGCAAATTTCTGTATTTGTTGGTTTGTACACTAATGCTCCAGTATCTAGAAATATTTATGAAGTCATACGCATTATTTATAAAGTAATGTAAGTCAAATAACATTTAATCAATATCACTACTAGTAGTCACTACTACTAATAATTACCTAAAGTCTATATACGCTTTGTTATTTAAGAAGGTAAATTAATATGGCCATTATTTTTTTCCGCATTGAAGCATCATCCAATAGACTTTATTCAGACGTGATCCAGTTTGATCGAAAAACGAGGCATAGATGCTGTATATATTAGACAGTCTATGCAGTCTATGCAGTCTGTGCAGTCTGTGCAGAGCTCAGATTGTTGGTTGTATTGATTTAATTATGTAATCTTTTAATGTGCCATATACAATCAATGTCAAACTTAATTACGTAATTATTCCAGAACTGTTCTTGGAACTAACAGTTGAATAAGCAATTATTTCCAGAATAAATATTGTTAATGTAATTAATGGTGATACATCATTCCCACAGCTGTGGAAATAAGGTAGTATTTTAATTAATTGTTGAGAACAAAACTGTTTTTCCAAGCCAATATATAATAATGATTATAAGAGGAGAACAAATGTTTCGGTCAATATGCCCATACCAGGGGTATTTTTGCACAAAGTGTGATACCAGTTGGAATCGAACCGACCACTAAAACCGAAACATTAGCATCTACCTTCAACTGCAAACCAATACACTGTCACAAAGTTAACTGATTATTCTCCAAATGGCAAATTACAGTTGTGGATGAATAGGGATCAGAGCAGTAGCCAGTCCAGAAGAAAGGGTCATATGAACTTCTCTTTAGCCTCTAAATGTTCAGCAGCATTAGTAACTTACATGGGATTGGTGGATCCAATGTTGCATTTAGTTCATTGGGTTGGCAAGCGCATCATCAATGCTATTCAGATCAATGCATTCATTCAACACAGTACTTCCTTTATTAGCATCACTATTCTGTATAAATTTTTATAATAATATAAATAATTGAAACATTTAAAAGCGAACAATAGAGAAAAAAAAATATAATAAGTATTTGGCAGAGATATACAGAAATTTATCAAATCTTCATGCACCACACAACCCTTTAGAAGGGCAAGTAGAAATTGAGATAAGAAAGAGAACAAAATGTAACCGTCATTCAAGACTTCAGGCCATTGAGTCAACTATTCGAAGCTAAATTTCACCAGGTATAACCATTAAACTAACAAAACACTGCCTTTCACACGAACTAAACATTTTGCCTACTACAGACACAATGTTTTCCAACTCGTATGCGTGCACCATGGGGGGGACTTTGACCAGCTAACCATTATTTTCAAACAAATGAAACCAAGTTTTCCAAAAAGAACTGGCTTATATATATATAATAATAATAAGCGATGATAAATAAATTTTCTGGGCTATGTCAACTGAGCAGCGAAAAGAAACTTCAAACATTGAATTAATGCACATTCTTGGTTTTCTTTTGGAACAAAATTTACATGTATAGGTGGGTCCCTTTGATCTCGGCATAAATTTTATTTGTGCTTTTTCCCACAATGCAATGAAACAACGTATTGTGCATTATATGTCGGTCGGCAACACAAAATAAAAACACAGCTTTTCACAACCACCAATCCGTATGTTTCTAAAATAAAAAAAGATAAATAAATAAACCAATTTAAAACATTTAACAGTAACTGAACAGAATAAATATACCAATATTGATTGAGGTACTTCATAGTACCTTAGCCTAGACTTAGCCTTAGGATGGTTCTGATCGCACAATATGTTTGGTATAATAGCTAGCATACATGCAGAACTGCTCTGATAAGAAAGCAGTTCTACAAATCAAATAAGACCTGTAATCATACTGGTGTAATGCCTATAAACAGGGTTTTTGTTAAGAGCCGGACCTGGGTAACTTACCCGGCTATGGCGGTCCACGTACCCGGCTATCGTAGTCGAGGAAGGCCGATTCTTAGTATCCCTCACGTCGGCTAATGACCGACATGCTTTTGCGTTAAACATTGCAGCATCAACGTCCCAGACAGGTCAGCGATCGTGGATGATCATGACATGTGGAAGTAAAACGGCGCCGGTCAACGAATGTCATTTTGCGTTAATAAAGGGTAGTTTTAAATCATTTGCACATACATTTTACACGTCACCAAAGCATATTAACTTCCCAAAATTCATAGCGGTACTTGTGATTTGTAGTTAGTGAATAATGGGGTCATGCCTCAGTTAGACTTCCTGGTCTCAAGTCTCAAGTGGTTTACTCCAAACAGCCCAAACTTGGGCTAACGCAGGAGTTTGTGGTGGACTGTGCGCATGCGCTGTGGGTGGTACATTCGATTAAAAGACTAGTATCATTAATGTTGCTGAAATGGTTTTTATTTGATAGTTTTATTTATTTTATGTATAGGATGTTTAACGAAATTTTTTAATAGGTTGGTTGTGTGTATGGACACTGTCGCTGCCTTGCCACATGCACACATGGACAGTCTCCATACCCACACCCTGGATAAATTTACGCTGAGCACTGTGTTTTAAAGGCAGTTTAGGTGAGGAGGTGTGGTGAAGGGGAGTTCCATAATAGCTTCTTGAAATGATTTTGGGTTTTTTATGTTGGTAATTTTTGATGGAATCATATTCCATATGCGAATGGCTCTGGGATAAAATGAAAAGACCATTGCATTTATACGACACTTGGGAGCTATGTATTGTCCACGGGTTCGAGAGCGAGTTAGTAGACCTGAAGGGGGGGTGATCTCAATAATGTTGTTTAGAATTTTGTAGAAGGTAGTGGCTTGTTTGATAATGCGCCTTCGTTCGAGGGTTGGCCATCCAAGGGCAGTAATTAGATCTGCTGGATTTGTGTTTCGTCTGTAGTCATTTTTAACAAATCTGGCAGCAGAGTGTTGCACTCTTTCAAGGCTTTTAATTTGTGAAAAGGTGTGGGGATTCCATATGGGTGAAGAGTACTCAAGTTTTGGCCGGATTAGCATGTTGTAGGCTGTTTGTTTAACTTCGGGTTTACATGGGCCAAGAGTTCGTTTAATCATGCCTAAACATTTCGAAGATTTTGAAGTTATGTCAGTGACGTGATTTGTCCAGGTTAATTTGGAATCCAATTTTACTCCGAGGTATGAGTGACTGGATACGGTGGATAATGGCTGGCCAGAAAGCGAGTACTTGTGTGTGCTGGGTTTAGTTTTGTTTGTGTGCAACACATGAATGCAGGGCATAGTAAGTTTGTATATAGGATGTTTTTAAAAAATTCATACGATCTGACTTAAGTGCATTTGTGCAGGGACATTGTCAGATTTGCTGGTGGAAGCTGTTCAGAGTGAAATGGTGGATTTTTAGATGATTTTAATAGGCGGAAGGATATTTGTGCTTGTTTTGGTCACTAGACACGTGTGCGCCGTAATTCGGGCCAATATTGGTAAACATTGAGGGTATTGCACATACAGACATATTACAAGAGTTAGAAATATCTAATTTTGACAAAACTCGACCAGCATGTCAGCGGAATGATGACAGCAGCTGGTAAAAACTTTTAGAATTTTTGATGGTCACATTTTCTTATAATTATGCAAAACGTTAACATGGCCACCAGTGGGAAATGTAACTGTAGGCTGAATCCAATTAAACGGAAGTCGTGGTCACAGCACGGTTATAAAATTTTGATATGCTTTGGTCATTGTTGTTAACTTAATTGTGGATATTACAGGTAATTTGGATGAAATAATTAGTTTGTTATAACACATTTCTTAGAATTTTTATAATTTGCAATTCCGATAATATGAGTGGTCATATTTTAATAAATAAATAAATAAAATCGGCTGATAACCTGCCCCATGTTGTGTGTATTTGACATAGACAATTGTCAGTGTCATGCTAGTTAATATTATATTATATATATTTTATTGATTTAATCTAGTCTCCTTTAGGAGGTGTCCTATAGCTGACCTACTATATAGCAAAATTGTCAAATAAATGCACATTTTAATGTTGTGCTATAATGTTTGATGTGCATCAGCTGATGTGTTGTGCAATTTTATGTTTATTAAAAAAATGGATTGTTAATAAACACAATTTTTTTCATGTGTTAAAATTGCACTAGAGCTATTTTTTAAAAGCTTAAAAATAAGCACTTTTTATAGAAAATAATCGTTTTATAAATGTCTAATCACCACGTCTCAATACATGTGCAGTTCTTTGTAAGTGCTTGGGCACAAGGAAATGAAGGTGTGCAACCCTAACCATAGTTAACCCCATCTCTAGCTAACCCCATCCCTAGATTACCCTAACCCTGAAGTGGTTTACATAAGATATAACCATTCCCATAGACACAGGTTGATAGGAAAAGTGAACAGTTTGCTTGGAAAAGGCAGACAGCAGTAACAATCACGAATAGCCTGGTATATAGCGGGTGCCAAAATGGAAATTTGGTCAAAATTAGAGGGTTTTGAGGGAGTTTTGGACAGAATAGTTGTATGTTGGTTGTGTCACTGCCACTGGAAGTATTGCATATATCAGCATTTTCAAATCTGGCTGCAATGGGTATCTAGTAATGCGATACGATACCCCTTGATGGTGGCATATCCAAATCAAGCAGTAGGCCTTGTATCTTATCAACTAGAAGCATGAGAGCAGTCATATAAGCAATAACATTTAACAATTCTGACACATTAGAAATCACTAAAAATCCTGTTAAATGTGACAAATTGTAACTTTTCTTACAAAATTACGCCATGTTTAGTTACAAATCAAACAATTGTATCAATATTAATTTTAAAATAAATTTATTGGTATATCTAAAGAGACAGTAAGCAGGCTTCGTTGGTTCGCAATGTTCTGGAAATTTAGTGTACATGATGTATGATTTATCAAGTGTCAAAGTGGACCTATAATTAAATTATGTCACTGGTTTTCAGCTGATATTATGGGCATGGCATTGTTTTGATTTGTCTGTCAAAAAATCAAAAACAATAACAATTATGGCAAGTATTACTTGATAACAAGATCTGTTTTTAATAATTTAATTCCTGTATGCCACCAACTTAACACATTGGGCACTTGTTATGTTGTACACACATAAAATATGATAAATTACGATGTTCTTATATAAAACAATACGCATGAATAATAATATTGATCAACATGCCTAATTAAATAAGAAATGACAATTATTAATGATGGCCACTTTGTGCATGTGTACAGTATGCATTTTGTTTGATTAAATTATATAATAAACATGTTTTGGTTGTCTACTGTCTGCAACACCTATAAGTTTCAATCAGTCAGATCTCGTTTGGGCTGATTGCACACATTTGTAAATTTATCACACTGACCTGTGCCAATGAACAATATTGATATCCATCAATATTGATATTCACATATTACATAATGTAACAATGGGTACTAGAACTAGACAAGTTCAAGTAACTTCCTATAACCATACCTTAAATAGTGCATACGGTAACAACTACACATTTAATTATTTTACATTCCTATTTTACGGTCCTGTTATTGTAGGGCCAGTGACTTCCGTGAAGATTGCAACAGTTACTCCAGGCAAGAGCATCGACATCCAGAATGAACTTTGCATGACAGCTTCACTAGAAATTTTGGAATGTCTAGATCAGCCAAATATTGTATATCAGGCTGTGAAATCCACACATTACACATGCATGGATTTACGGAACTGTGAATATGTGTATACTTAGCCGACAATGTCATATAGACTTATGCACTTTGCGGCAATGAGCCTATAATGTCCTGTGAACACTGACATGGATTGGATATATGAAACAGTGAACTGTGAATATTGCTGCATTGTACTATTATTATGGTCTTCCTTATACACCTGTTTATGCCAACTTTGGGTATTGTCTTTTTCCATGTCTTCATATCAGCCTACAGTGAACAATAAATAAACATTACTTCATGTTGAAGAACAGGATATTATTTCATGACACAGTGAAATATGAATATTGATGTACTGGGCCTGCGGTGTACTATAAACCAGTTTTGACATTGGACTATAAATATTGTTGCATTATGCTTGCAGGAAATTACAAAGCTTTCATAATGTATAATAAATTGTGTTTTTTCAAACAATTATTTCCATATGCAAGAATATATTGGTGTTCTTTATAATTATACAGTAAACACCACAGATTCTACATATTTTGCCCATCGTGTATCTGGTTTGTTTATGTTCTAATATGTAGTGTGTGAATTGTAATATCTGCAAGCAATCGGTTTAATTAAAAAGTGCGTATTTTTGTTGAAATCATCGAAAAAATTGACTTTAGTTGTTCATTCTTGGTGGCTGTGCTGATTCTGCCTCATGACAGGAATGCAGACTCATTTGTTCCGGCAGGCAACTTTGCACTATGCAGCAGTGATATTCCAGTGACATTTTAACTATATAATTGATTTATGTATTTGCTGACGTTTTATAAACTAACTTATTCTACCTATTTCTTTAACTAATTTAAGCACCTTATTTATTTTTGCCATGTAATTTATTCATTTTATCTGTTTTAGTTCATTTTAATGTATTTTACTTATATATATATATACAACTAACTCTAGAACCTTTGAGCAGGTGTTTCACCCGGATACATGGCATGTTATAAATGTTTAATAATAATAAATCTGGTAGGGCTCAAAATAGTGGATATCCAAAATGGTAAACTCTGTGCGAGTCAATGCCGATCATGGGCATGACTTCCATCCTCTCGCCGATTACATGATAAAGTTATGAAATTTTACCAAAGGTGAAAATTGTGAGTTTTCAGCATTTCGATTTTTACTAAGTAATTTAATTGTGGAGTCGTAGTGAATACTAGGTAGGCTTGCATTTTCACAAAATAAACTTAAAAAGGACAAGCAAAAAATTTAATTGAGAAGGCATCTTCAATTATATATAATCCAGTCTCCAAAAGATCACATTGTAGTAAAGTTAATTGTGTACACTATTTGCCCAGTACATTTGTAAACAACACTGTCGTGCATAATTATTTGTGGCTAAAATAGGTAATTTATCAATGTAAATATGTCAATGGAGGTCAAATAATCAGGTCACTGTAAGGTTAGCGTTATGGTCAACAATTACAGCCTCTATTGACATGATAGCACCACAATTCATACTTAATTAAAAATAAATAGATCTTTAACACACGTAATTCAGTAACACGTAAGGTCAAAAACAGGTATTAAAGTTAATGTGCACTCCTCCCTCAACTTACTGATCTCATGTCATACATAATTACTTAATTAGGGCATTTTTAACTTAAATAGGTCAACGGTCATTGCAAGGTCATGTCAAGTTCACACATCATTAGGTCTTATACCTTTTTATTCCACCTCAATATCTTCATTAGTAAGCATTGTGCCGTTTGCCTTTACATTCAGTGGCAGTACAACCCACAAACATCCAGATCACAAGAAATTGACTCTATTCCAAGTGTAAAAAATGCCCCCTTTTGTGACACTAAAAAACTTCGCAAATAATAATTACTGAAAAAAATAATTAAAAAAGGGTTATACACTGCACAACATATACTTTATCACACCGAAGTGTTTAAATTATATGAAAATGTTTGCGTCCGTCTCCATTTGACACGCATCCTCACGCATCCTGTCTAAAAAAGGACTGCGAACTATTGAGAAAACTCAGATAACAAGGTAAGACCACTGATCTATATATAGATCAGTGGGTAAGACCAGAACTGGTTACAAGATCACGAAAATGCAGCAATACGTCAGATTACTTCAAATATTGATGACGCCATATTTTTTCGCGTATACCAGTGGTGCCATCTGACGACGGTAACAGTCAAAACATGCTTCTGTTGCCAGACGCTATTCTCGGCGGATTCACGAAGCCGAGAAAGAGTCGGATAAGCGAGACTATTCGACGGCAGGTCAAGTTGCTCACTGCGCTTGTGTGCGCATGCGCAGTACCCATTTTAGCTACTCCTGGCACGAGGACACTTTCGGCCCGTTACCATGATCGGCCTACTGTTACGTTTCCCATTGGCGACCATGTTAACGTTCTGCACGATCATAAGAAAACGAAACCATAAACAATTCTGAAACTTCTTACCTGTCGTTATCTCCATCTCATTGACATGCTGGTCGAGTTTAGTCAAAATCACATATACCTAACTCTTTTAAAATGCCTGAACGTGCCATACCCGTCAATGTTTACCAATTTCTGCATGAATTACTACACACACATGCCTTGTAGCGAAAAAATTGCCAAAAATCCTTCCGCCTATTGAAATCATCTAAACATCCACAGTTACACTGCCAACATGTTCTACCAGCAAACTTGCCAATGTACCTGCGCAAATGCAGTTATGTCAGATGATATGATTTTTTTTTTAATAACACCTAAATTTACCCCTGCACTCTAACACACCAGGAAATGTAACCGAGGCATGATCCCTACATGTGTCACGGGTAAGACCACAGTTGACCTTCCTGTTTATTGTTTCACACGAATGTAGGGCGTATTAAATTGTGATATGTGAATTTAAACAATTCATGTGGTGTGACATAAGTACAATTGGGCATGCAGAATTTTTAGTGGTCACGTTTTCTTATAATCAGACAAAACGTTAGCATGGCCACCAATGCAATTTTGTACTGTGGTCTGTCCCCAAAGAGACGGACGTCGTGGTCACTAACACGGTTATAAAATGTTGATAATAATAATAATATACTTTATTTATTCACCATCAAATCCGGGACTAGTGCCCCGTTCACGGGTGATTGCAAATCGGCGAACTTTTAAGAGACAAAGATGCTTTTAAGAGAAATAAATAAAAAGTAAAATTGGGAAACAAAATGCTAATATGTATACATACGTATATATAAATAAACCTATGTATAGTAAAATTGCAGGTAAGTGCAATGATAAAGCAAACGATTTGCAAAAGTGCTGAACAGCTGATCATATTGGATAATAAATAATAAAAGCCTACATTATATTAAATAAGTTAAAAGATACTAAAAAGGTAATTAAACCTAAGATAAATAAAACTATTCATTAATAAAACTGTATACATGAATAATACCAAGGTTAAATGAGATCTGATTAAATTAGGTTAAGAACAGAAATGTCTTCAATAGTTTTCCAAACTGCCTGGTGTTCTGGATCACGCGTAGGTCCAGTGGCAGAGAGTTTCACAATGTCGGCCCAGCACAAGCAAACGCCCAGCGACCATAACGTTCTAGGTTTACGCGTGGAACATCAAGAAGTAAACCACCACCAGAGCGTAGGGTCCTGCGTGGCGAGTGACGATGTAGCAGTGACACAAGATACACTGGCGTGCCTGCATACAGTGCCGTGTGTACAACCATAAGTAATTTGTACTGGATACGCGTTCTCACTGGGAGCCAGTGTAGGTGTTGCAGGACAGCAGTGATAGATCGCCGATCATCTCGTCGAAGTTGCATCACAATATGAGCGGCTGAGCGTTGAACGCTCTCTAGACGGTGCAGCAGACGGTCAGATAAGCCAAAGAGCATAGCATTACCATAGTCGAGTCTTGATGTCACACGTGCATGGACAAGGCATTTGCAGACACTGGTCGTCATTGCCCCTCGTGCCCGTGCAATTCTCGAGAGATGGTAGTAAGCACTTCGACATGCATTTGCCACCTGCGTCACCATCGACAAATCAGCATCGATTGCAACGCCAAGGTCACGGACGATGGTCGATGTAGCTACATATTGTCCGCAGACGTCAACGTGCTCAATGTGTATTGGTCTGCGCAAGCTCCATGAATGTATGACAATTGCTTCCGTTTTGCTCTCGTTGAGAACCAGTCCGTTGTCATAGACCCACGTTTTAACTTCATTGATGCACGCCTCCATTCGGATAAAAGCATTTGTTTGGTCAAACGGTGGGAAATCGACGTATAACTGCGTATCATCGGCGTACAGATGGTGGTGTACGTCGTGTCGGTTCAGTAAATTCGTTAGATGCGCAATGTAGGCGTTGAAGAGCACCGGCCCAAGAACCGACCCCTGTGGAACTCCGGATCTTATTCAGACACTTCTTTCCCGACACGTACGGCAGAGGTACGACCATATAGGTATGACGCCAACCACGCATGAGCTTCGCCGCGTATGCCATAACCATACAGCACAAGAAGTACTCCACGTCGAGCATCAATCGCTTGCGCCACATCACTGTGAATACGTAAGAGTGCTGTCTCCGCACTGTGGCGTGGTCGGCAGGCACTCTGGTAGACGCCAAGTGTGCCATTCTCATTCAGGAAGCGTTGCAGTTGTCTCGAGACGAAGCACTCCATTGTCTTAGCGACAAACGAAATGTTAGATATTGGGCGGAAGTTACACAGCACATTGACATCAGAGCCTCATTTTTTCAGTCCCGGCGTCACAATGGCGTACTTCATCGACTGTGGGACTATAGCGGTGGAGAGCGACACATTAATTATGCGTGTAATGGCCGGACACAGAGCTTTAATGTTCTGCTTAAGGAGAGACGTTGGCAGCAGGTCCAGCTCATACGACTTGGTAGCAGATGCTAAAATTATGTTTTTCACGTTTGCAGGTGAAGCAGCTTCAAAACACACTAAACTAGCAGCCATATTCGTCGCTGCATCTTCAGTTGGCGATTAAGTCAAATTGCGGCGCAACGCATCAATATTCTCCGTAAAACTCTCCTGGAATTTCGCTGCCATAGTAGCTTGTGTAGCGTGTTCAGGTAGCGGCCGGTCTCCGGCTCGACCGAGTAGTGTGTTTGCGATCTGGTAGACACGTCGGATGTTGCCACCAGCACTTGTCATCTCAGTTCGGTAGTAATGCGATCGCGCTGTCATAAGTGATTTTCGGAACGTGTTGCGCAAACTGTTGTATATTTGACGATGTACAGTTAGTCCAGTTTGTCGCCAGTTACGGTCAGCACGACGCAATGCCCGCTTCTCGTCAGATAGTTCACTTGTATGCCACGGTGTCATCGGCCTAGCAGTGATAGTCCGCGGGATTACTGGGGCATGGGCGTTAACAATGCTACGTATGCATGCATCATATCGAGTGAGGATAACTTCAGGATTTTGTTCAGGAACGTTAAGATCTGATGCCGCGAGATCTGCAGTAAGACAGCTGCCGTCAATGGCCGAGTACTTGCGGTATTGAACGCGTCGCGTCATGCGCTCTGGTTTAGGTTGGCGTAATTCACATCCAATCACTCGGTGATCAGTGAGAAAAGTCTCCAGCTGAACGGTTGTAGCTATGACGTAAGATATTCCAGACGTGATAACCAGGTCCAGCGAGTTGCCGCGCTCGTGTGTTGAACCTTGTGCATGTTGCACAAAACCATTTGTCTCCAGCAAATCTGCCAAGTTCATTGCATCGGCGCATGTAGAATCACCATATCGTGTGTAGAAATCACGACACACGACAGTCTCCGTGGGGTGGGTCGCGGCGATGAGTAAAATCTTCCCAACGTCATCTAGGAAGGTGCGGAAATTAGACGTTGGCAGTCGGTAGACGACAATCACGCGAGTGACGCAACCAATACGGATATTACGCAGAAAAACGCAACAAGTCTCACAGGCATGTGTATCAATGTCAGCACGTGAAAATAGCTACAGTGTCTTTCGGAACAATACTCCCACACGACCTCCACGACGGGCCCCACTGCGCGGCCGGTGAACGAACGTGAAATCCCCACCGCACAGTTCGGATGTAACAGTCGTTTCGTCTTCTGCCAGCCAGGTTTCCGTTATGGCGACGACGTCCAGTTCATGTTCATCAATGTAGTCACGCACGAGTAGCTCCTGTTTGCGTATGGATCTTGCGTTAATCAGGGCGAACTTCGCACAAAAGTGAGAGGAACTTCGCGCAATGTAAGACCCGTTACCCGAGGCTGTAGAGGTCAGTGCAATCAGGTCAGTGCAATCAGGTTGACACCATCCGCTGGGCACCCTGGTTATTGGTCTGGATCGACGTCTTATTCCGGCTGTTGTGCTACGCCTCGTTGGTCGTCGACACAAATGCAGTCGCTCAATTGTTGCCGTCCACGGGTGACTAGGCGGCTGCATGCATGTCAGTAGATTCATCAACAATGTTCTGGACAGCGACATGCTTCAGCGGACACTACCCCAAGCAGGCAATGTTCTGGATCGGTGAGCGCAGCTTGACAACGCTGGCACGTGTATGCGTGGTTCAAACAGGTTGATAGCAGCAGCCACGCCCCAGAATAAAGGGCAGTTTTAAAAGTCAATGTAAAACGTGTAATTAAAGATATAAAAAGTCACAGACCTTCCATTTGTACACTATGTATATTCACGACTTATAATACGCAGCACGAAGATAATCCAGGATTTCAAAAACGTTGATAAATAAAGATAATTGACAGACCGGGAGCAGCCACACACAGCAGCGCTACAACCTCGCATTTGCTCGATACGTTTATGTTTTGGTCGTTGTTGTTAGTTTAATTGTGGATATTACAAGTAATTTGAAATTATTAGTTTGTTATAACACATTTCTTATAATTTTTATAATTTGCAATTCCGATAATATAATTAGGGCTCATATTTTTTGAAAATAAATAAATAAATAAAAACAGTTGCTAACCTACCCCATGTTGTGTGTTTGAAAATTGTTGATGTCAAGCTGGATAATAATATATTATTATATATATTTTATTGATTCCATCTAGTCAACAAAATCATTACTGGTAAAACGCTGCTACTATTTAAACTGTTTAACCGTCTCCTTTAGGAAGGGTCATATAATCTATCTACTAAATAAAAAAATGTCAAGTAAATGTACATTTTATTTTTTTACTATAACATATGATGTGCACGAGCTGATATTTTGCGCAAATTGATGTTTAATATTATATTTAATTGTTAATAAACACAATGTTTCTATTGTTCATATGATAAAATAGCATGAAAGAGCTTTTGGTAAGCTAAAAGCAGACAATGAGAAATTATTAGTATAAACGATAACTGTTGCCTTTCCAAAATGTATAATCAACACATATCAGTACCAATTTCATGTTGTGTGCATACTTTGAAAGTGCTTAGGCACAAGGAAATGAAGGTATCCAACCCTAACCTCAGTTAACCCCATATCTAGCTAACCCCATCCCTAGCTAGCCCTAACCCAGAAGTGGTTTACAGAAGATAATAGCCATTCCCATAGGCACAGATTGATAGGAAAGGTGAACAGTTTGCTTGGAAAAGGCATACAACAGTAGCAGTCACGAATAGCCTGGTACAGAGCAGATGCCAAAATGGAAATTTTGTAAAAATTAGGGGGTATGGCACTAGTTTGTGCGGGAGTAGGTAGCTATTTTGCACTAGATTTAACAAGATTTAACAAGATTGCCATCCCAAACAACAAATTCCAGATGGCAAGTGGACAAGGAAGCCATTGGCTTATCGAGAGTCCAACAATTTTCTCATCTATGTGTAGCCCGCCCTTATCAAATATCTGTCAATTATATTTTTAAACATATTCACACTACTAGCATTAACACAATCATTTGGCAGTTTGTTCCATTCATTTATCACCCTCTGTGAGAAAGAGTACTTTCTCATGTCCAACCTACACTGCTCCTTAACTAATTCTGCTTTGTGTCCTCTGGTTCTACTGCCTTCTTTAAGTTTGAAGAACATATTCCTATCAACATCCTCATAACCGTTCACTATTTTAAACACTTCTATTTTGTCTCCTCTTAGTCTCCTGGTCTCTAGTGTTGTCAAACCACATTGTAATAAGCGACTTTCGTAACTAAGGTCTCTGAATTCTGGAATCATTTTAGTTGCTCTTCGTTGTATTCTTTCTAGCTTTTCTATGTCCTTTTTACGATACGGCCTCCATGCTTGAATGCAATATTCCAAATGTGGTCTAACTATTGCTTTGTACAGGGGTACAATTATCTGTTTCTCCTTATACATGATAGTTCTCCTAATTAGCCCTAGAATTTGATTTCCTTTCGAAGCAGCAAGCCCACATTGCTCTGAAACTTTCATGTCAGCACTAAATGTTACTCCTAAATCTTTTTTCTTGTGTGGTTCTACCTAGTACAGCATCCCCCATTTTATATTCTTCGTCCATATGACATTTTTCTGACCATTTAACTCATTTATCTAGATCATCCTGTAAACGTGATTTATCTGTATCATTAGTAACCTTTCTGAATACTTTTGTGTCATCTGCAAATTTGAGTGTGCAGGTGAGAAAAGAATAGGCCAATTGAAATGTAGCAAATTGAAGCAAATGTATTACCCCATATTGTAACAATGACGGATGTATTTGGATGACCAAAACCAACATACAAATAATCACCCAGAGATGTGCATGTTCGCAATGTTGGGATATGCCAGTCTTTAGTGACATCCTCAGTGATTTAATCCATAATAATATTAGCCGGTTTAACCACATTGTGTGTACAACAGTACAACTGATCATATGTCTACTGTGCAAGTTTTTTTGTGGCAGTCGCTTTCTGTGTGGCACCAAGTTGGTAGGTTCGACCAGTAGCAGTCGTTGGGTCCACCTTTGTCAAAACACTTGTTCAGTGTGTGTTTAGTACGTCAGGGTTCCTGGGATAAACGAATGACGGTGCAGGGCCACACGGATGAAGGAAGCTAATTGTTACTTCCCCTGTATCAGCACTAGTGTCCAATACACACCCAGCCACCATTGGCTATCATATCTGCATGTGACAAACCATATGATGTCATCAAAGCAGATGTCATCATTGAGCACCACGACTTGTGCTTTGGACATTGACAAGGCTGTTGAGTAGGAATGAACAGCCAGTTGTGTTCTTGACATCAGGGCGGCTGATTGAAGACTGAGTTCCCACAATTGGCCTAAAGTGAGCAAACCTGTCTTCCAAGTGACACTTTTCAGCATCGTACTCTTCTTTTGTGCAGCAGTGGAAATGCCCAGCTGGGATGTCTTTCTGTACCGACGCGTACAGATGCCGATATGTCATTATTAATTTGTTCGTTGTATGGCCTCTGAAGGCTGGCTCGTGAGCGAGGTGTTTTACTGTCCCTCCAACTCCATCACAAGCTCCCTTCCATTGCGATGTTGCTGAGAAATGCCATTCAGCTGGTACATGAACAGAAGTTAATATTTCCCAATATTGGACATACAGTAAACTTTATTTACATACACACATCTACTTATGGAAATACAAACAAACGTTTGCTATATATCAGACATGGGCAGTCAAACTAATTAAATTACAACTTACTCAGAAATGTTCCAATTAAATTAACCTTACAAATTCTCTAATTAACTTGAATTAAATTAACAAAATACTTTATGTATCAGTACAAAATGTACGATGTACTATCATTACAGATTATTTTCACGTTAATATATAACTGTCATTTATGTTTAGAAATTATATAGAACACAACACAGTATACTAGACAGTCAATACATACCCATACATACATACATGTATACATGCATGCACATGTCTTGTGTGGTCCTACATGTATACATGCATGCACATGTCTTGTGTGGTCCTACATGTATACATGCATGCACATGTCTTGTGTGGTCCTACATGTATACATGCATGCACATGTCTTGTGTGGTCCTACATGTATACATGCATGCACATGTCTTGTGTGGTCCTACATGTATACATGCATGCACATGTCTTGTGTGGCCCTACATGTATACATGCATGCACATGTCTTGTGTGGCCCTACATGTATACATGCTGCACATGTCTTGTGTGGCCCTACATGTATACATGCATGCACATGTCTTGTGTGGCCCTACATGTATACATGCTGCACATGTCTTGTGTGGTCCTACGGTTTAACATGGCAGTTAGTTTTGCAACTCAAAATATTTCCTTTAGACAGAGATTTGTGGTATATATGATAATGTGGGGGAGGGCTACATATAAAAAATGGATTTCAT
Organism: Lamellibrachia satsuma; assembly: GCA_033239005.1. Classification (NCBI taxonomy): domain Eukaryota; kingdom Metazoa; phylum Annelida; class Polychaeta; order Sabellida; family Siboglinidae; genus Lamellibrachia; species Lamellibrachia satsuma. The sequence goes on along the minus strand of BSQZ01000188.1, from coordinate 126,157 downwards.
AAGCTAGTGGCTTCCTTATCCACTTGCCAGATGGAGCTCACCCTTTGTGTGGCAGTCTTGTTAAATCAATAGACAAAGATTGTCTAGGGCTCTAAGCCTTCTCTCCCATTCCCACCTGCCTGCATGATCAGTCTGTCATTCCCTGGCTGGCTGGTCAAGCCTAGTTTACATATCTATTGTTTCTATTTACTCTTCCATTTGTGCCCCTTGAACCTGATCTCAAGACTACTAACTCATGGCCAGCTGAAATCACCATTGAATGACTGGAATACCCTATAATATCAGGTTGAGCCAAAACTTAATTGGGAATTTTGTCAACTAAATTAAAAGTTTAAAACAACATTTCTGGGGTAAATAAATTATATGAACTTAATTGATTTAAATCAACTGAAGTGAACACATGCTTACTAGATGTATATTCTTGAAGGTATTTGGTTTTAAGTTAAACTGCCTATTGTTTTTAATATTGATTTTTTTAAATATATATTATTATGGAATATATAAAAAAGTATCACTACAACATACGTGAAAAAATTCCCAATTATGACAAAGAGTGATGACATTCTTCCTGTTCTTGTACTGGGAAGCAGCACCAATAGATGATCTTTATTGGAAGAGCATGGAAGTGATCCTCGAGGAAGTTGTGGAGGCACCGTTGGAACAGGTGCACTGAAACGGTGTCATGCCTCATGCAGTCAGAGATGATGACATAGCAGATGTGCTGCAGTGTGTTGTCCCTCTGGTAGTAGCACACACATGGACGAATAGTGGCCTGTGCATTGTTCCAATGAAATCATTGGGCCGCATCTTGCAGCACAAAGGAATAATTCTCTGCAAAGTCCAGGAGGACAAGGAATTAATCCATCTGAAGTCTCTCCTTGACCTCTGTTTGGAAATTGCTCTGTCATTTCGCGATGAAATCGTGTTGCAGGAGGACATCCAGTTTGTCACATCGACAAAATCGTCTGCCTTTTTCACCATCGTTTCTAAGATTGACCTATCTGTCGATACCCACTGTTTGTACTGCACTTCATCTACCATTTCTCTTTCCAACAGTGCATTCAATTGTTCGTTCAAGGTGGATCTTTTGGGACACTGTGCACATTCTCCCATGTGACATTCAGGACGATAAGGATTACACGTCATCTGAGCCAGGCCATGCCTGTAGGACTACAGTGAGTCTCTGTTTCTTGAATAGAGATATTCCTAGTGGTCACTCAAAGCAGGTCGAGTTAAAATAATTAGCGTCCCATAGACGTTGTACACCAATCGGAATCACAGGCGCTTGCAGTCACAACAATACATTTGAAGATGATCAGTGCTCCTGATTAAGTATCAGACACACAGTCAGTGCGAATAGCAGCAAAGTCAAGTTTCAGAACGCACTTCACTGCAGGGACTCGTCCAGAGGTCCACCCACCCGTCTTTTGGATGGGTAAAATGCTTAATGTGGGTTATTGGACGGGTAGATATTTATCGTGGACGGGTTAGACGGACTAACCCGTCCTATTGTAAAGAGCAAGGCCGTTGACTGTAGTTTGGATTACTTATATAAACTTTACAATACTTTCTGATACGGTTCCCTGTGAACTTTCTCATACGTTGTACCGTTGATTAATATTATACATGTCCGAAAACCTTACTATCTGGTCGAACATTAATCTTATATGTGTCCATTAAGGGAACCCAATAGTCGCATCTGAGCATATTGAATTTAGACAAGATTAACTTATTGATTATGGTTCTATATATGTGTGTGTGTGTATATATATATATATATATATATATATATATATATATATATATATATATATATATATATATATATATATATATATATATATATATATATATATATATATATATATATATATATAAGAACGCTGTATGGAGGATAACAGTAGGAGAGCTGTAGAAGTACTGTAGTGGAGTAGTCGTAGTATAGATGTTGTACTGAATGTGGATTTCGACTAATAAAGCCACATTGTGGTCGAACCTGAGATCTTCTGGTAAAACAATGTGAGTTATTCGTTGTTGTGTCCTGACGGTCCTGAACGAAGTAAGGATAATGTCTTGACGTGACACGATAGCTTGTACACTGTGTCGTGTTTACGGCATCGCGGTAAATGCCGCCAGTGTCTGTGTAATCTGTTGCGAAATCTACGGGTGCTCACTATAACTGTTTACCGTAGAAATTGACCCCTGGCTCCTCTTGCCAGCCGAAATCTACGGGTGCTCACTATAACTGTTTACCGTAGAAATTGACCCCTGGCTCCTCTTGCCAGCCTAAATCTACGGGTGCTCACTATAACTGTTTACCGTAGATATTGACCCCTGGCTCCCCTTGTCAGCCGAAATCTACGGGTGCTCACTATAACTGTTTACCGTAGATATAGACCCCTGGCTCCCCTTGTCAGCCGAAATCTACGGGTGCTCACTATAACTGTTTACCGTAGATATAGATCCCTGGCTCCCCTTGTCAGCCGAAATCAACGGGTGCTCACTATAACTGTTTACCGTAGATATAGACCCCTGGCTCCCCTTGTCAGCCGAAATCTACGGGTGCTCACTATAACTGTTTACCATAGATATTGACCCCTGGCTCCTCTTGCCAGCCGCAAGACAAACACATGAATCCAACCACTGCCCAATTTAGCTTGTTATGGTAATTATCATCTCGCCAGTAGGGGTGGTGGTATGAAAGGCGGGATAAACCTAGGGTTCATGGCGTACGTATTGGCAGCGCATGGACCGGGCGTAGCGTAGTCCCAGACTAAGCCCTACGTCCGGGCTAGCTAAGCCATAGACTAGCGATACATTTAGGAGTCAGACCACAGTTGAGAATTGCATTGGTCGCCATGTTAACGTTTTTCTGATTATAAGAAAACGACTCCAGCTATACACGCCACAAATGACCACTCGTATGCGTTCGCCGCGAAAACTTAAGCGCAGGCTTGACAGTATATATATATATATATATATATATATATATATATATATATATATATATATATATATATATATATATATATATATATATATATATATATATATATATATTTATATATATATATATATATATATATATATATATATATATATATATATATATATATATATATATATATATATATATATATATATATATATATATATATATATTATATTAATTTCAACACCCGATTAATATTTTGGGTGTATATTTTGTGTTTAATCATTCTTATTCCGATCATAAGTACCCCATTAAAGTGTGATTATCTTTGTTCTTGATTTGTAATTAAACACAGCCTAATTAACTGCATTACTGTAACAATACTAATTGGCTCTGCGTTATGTCTTCTAAATTTAGTAGGCTTCGGTAAACACAAGGCACTAATGCCTGAGCTATTGCTGTAGGCGGTGCTATTCAAAGTTCACTTACCGATGGAATGTCAATCCGTTTGATATTGCAGTCTGATCATTCCGATGCACATAGCCGTAAGCCACACAGGCTGATATGCTGATACAAACGACACAGAGTAGACACGCTCGAGTAAACACCATACCACGCCCAAAATGTGAACAGAATAATAATAACAATGGCAGACTTCCGAGGGTCCTTGCCTGTAGTGGCCAGTAGGCAGAAACCCCATGAGGCAGCCAGTCCAGATATTATATAGGTCAGTGGTCATGCCCTGCTGCTGATGGTGGCAGTCCGAGCCGTGTTGCACGGTTGTGCAGCATCACACATGTACAGATAACTTGGCATGCCTTTGTTGGGGTTAGGCGGATCTCACTGTGCAGGCAATGCCATCGACGTTTTAGGACACCAATGCATCGTTCGACAGTGCTTCGCGTGATATAGTGGGCGTTTGTGTATGCTCGTTCCTGGCGATCACGTGGATTCAGTATCGGTGTGGGCAGCCAGTCTCGAAGCATGTAGCCACTGTCGCCAAGAAACACCCCTGTCAGTGGATTCTGGTGTGACTCAAACAGTGGTGATTCTCTGAGTATTCTGGCGTCATGAACTGAACCTCGCCACTTGGCTACACAGTTGATTATCAGCATATCAGCGTCACAAATCAACTAAAACAGTGAAAGTTGACACTCATTCAATGTGCATGCCTATAAACACGAATCAATGTAGTCTTTCTTTGTGTTTGAAATACATTTAAATATGCAGGTAGTACATGAAACAAATCTCTGTTTTATTTTTAAATGGTCAAAAGCAACCAGGGCTGAAGTTAAATAAAAATTAATTGTAATTATTCAATTTCGGATTTGTAATAACAAAAATGTTGAAAAAGCAGATTTAAAAGATCTTAAGCAGGTTAATTTGGAATTAAATTAAGGACACATATAATGACACTTTTAAGCTTTGATATAAAATATCTATTTGTAAAGGTTGGTAGCATTAACGCATTCTTCAGGAAATGTAGCGTGTTTTTATTCAGCATGTAGATGTTTTATACATAAAAAATAGATTATTAAAACAGCATCACACCCAGACATCACTCAATATTAATATATGTAATCATCACCATTTGTTTAATTTACAATAACTTCAACTTATAAAATTTTACTAGTTGTAGAACACACGCACGCACACACATATACTAATAATAAGTACACTTATATAGCGCACATACTTAAAATACATAATTTATTAAATTAATGAGTTAAATAAATTAGGTAAACATGATATATATATATATATATATATATATATATATATATATATATATATATATATATATATATATATATATATATATATAACAATATGATGTTAATATGAATAAAACTAATTATCTAAGAATATGACATGACATATATAGCACACAGAAAAAATACAAGTAATACTGAAACATATACATAATTACACGCAATGAGGCACGCACGCACTCACAATTAAAACACAGAAATACATGATTGTAATATCAACGCTACCGCACGGAGTTTCGGTGAAACTGAACGACGCCTTGTCATATGCATCGATTTTACGGTAGCCTTGCTGCTACGCGTAGTCGCCGTAGGAGATGGCGATGTTTTGGTTTAATTCTGTTGTAAATTTTGATCGTTTTGAGAAAGTAAATGTACTTTTTTTGGCCACGTGACATGTGTATATGTATAGTAGATATATGAGAAGTTTTGGTGCTCTAGGTGGTAATTTTCATGGTTAGGTCAGAAAGTAAAAGATCGCCCAGATTTCGTCTCCGCCAAACTATCACGGCCGCTATTTTTCACGAGTTGCGCTACAGACTATAGGCAAAGTCAATCGCCGTACAATGTTTTTCTATCTGGCTGTTCCTACTAGTACGGCGAAGATCTCGCTCGGCCGAAACGTAAGTATTTTCATGAAACGTGAAACCTTACAAAAACGCCATAAAGAGAGCAATAAACACGTCTTTCGTGTCTGTATGCATTCTTATATGTATATCACTAAAGTTACCTGACAATAACCACGTAAAAGTGTGAAATTATTACCTTTTTGTCAGAACGCATGTGCTTGTCAAGGTTTGTATATAACCGGATGTTGTTGTGAGCGAGAATAGCACGCGGTATTTCCATAGATCTATATAAGGTCACGCTAAGAATTGCCGTCTGCTGGCCATAGAGTTACATCATTAATAATGCCCCTATAAACTACTAACTTACTAACGGGTGTTTTATTTATATCTGTGCTGCTGGCCCATTCTGGCCTCATTCTACACGAAATCGCGTTTGATCATGTGACCCAAAGGCAACATCACGTGCACAGTATGGCGGCTAATTGTGAAATGTTTTCTATGTCACCGATAAAAGTACTCATAAGTAATTATTTGGAGCACATTTCTTCAGTTTCTTGACGCCCAATCGTCGGTTGTATGTCACGGAATACACATGTGAAACGGTTAGTGCGTATCGGTTTTAAAACTCAAGTTATTAGTTCCGTAGTCAAATGGCTACGGAACTGCCAAAATGGCGAGTTAGCAAATGCCCCTCAGGCATTTCGCTCCAGAGACGAAGAGCGGGGCGAAATTTTTTGCCTATACAGGCTAAGGAGTTACTCCTGGTGGTTCTTGGACTTGGGCAAAGCGATACGTCGCGGCTAGGCGGGAAATCCCCGGAAATTGAGCGTAGTTAGTGCTCGTGCATACCGACTAACGCCGTTTACGCGATAGCCTTGGCGTTAAGCAGTAGCGTAAGAGGTTAGTCCCGGCCCAGCGGGAGACAACTTGGTCTTAGAAGAAATTGTGTTTTCCGGTGCGCATTTTGAATATTCCGCGCAACATGTTAACATAATTATGTTGCCGCTGGATGTGTTTTCTGAAGACAAAAGGTTTGCCTAGCTGGGTAAGATCTAGGGATTTGGGCATATAGTATTGTTTTATTTGTAACAAAGATGCAACCCTCCCAATTTCGGCGGGAAGCTCCTATTTCACGGTTCAACTCCCGATTCCTGATATGCCATTTTATGGCACCAAAACCTCCCGATAACAACGCCTTTTCCACATATAAAATCCCATTAATTCAAAAAGTATCGCGAAGTAGTTTTATGCCACCACCAACCGAGTGTATTGCTGTAATTATTAGTGCCTGGGAACAGCGCTCCGTCTCAGTTCCCAAACTATTTGCGTTACGGTCGTTGTCAACATTGTAACCTCATCAAAGCCAAGGCATCGTCGACCATTCGTAGAAAGACGAAATCGGATTGCTTAGTTAAAAGTCGACACCCCCGCTGCGGCCAGAAATCTGCATTCTTGCTGTCAGCACTGTCCCTCCTACCACGCAAAGCGCTCCACAGCTAGCATGCCTGAATTCATAAAGTTCGCCGAGATTCAGACCTGTGACGGAACGGAAACCGAATGCAACACTGTAGTTTATTTTTTCCGGTACTCGGTACCGATGTCTTATATTAATTTTACTGGTAAATACACTGATGCGCAGATACACCAAGCGGATAATATTTGACGGCGAACAAATTTTATAATGACACCGGAACCATAATTTTTTTTTAATTAAGTACACAAAGTTACAACCATCAATGTACCTTCCGGGTCACTTTTGACTAGTTGTATCCTGATAAGGTATAAGTGGTGCAGGTGTTGGCCCCAATACCTGTTGCTCTCCTCCTTTTCCCTGTAGTGCGGGGTGAGGCTGGCACCGATACCGGTCGTCTGTTTCCCCTTCTTCTTTATAGCTAGTTCCGTTTTACTACCGTCTCCACTAATCGTCTCCACTCCTCATCCCTCGCCCTCGTTCTCCATTCCCCTCCCACTCCCACTAAATCTCTCTTAACGCAGTCCTCCCGTCTCAGTCTTCCTCTTCTCCTTCTCTCCAATCCAAGCTCATCCGCTCTCTTCGTCAATCGTACTCCTTCCATTCTTTCCACATGTCCAGCCCACCTTAGCCGGCTCCTCACCAACTTCCTTGTGAGACTCTCTTCGTCAATCGTACACCTTCCATTCTTTCCACATGTCCAGCCCACCTTAGCCGGCTCATCACCAACTTCTTTGTGAAGCTCTCTTTCAAACCAACTTCCTCCCTCAACTCCTCCATTCTTCGTTTGTCGATTCTTTTCACTCCCGCAATTCTTCTCACCCAGTTATTCTCGCCAACTTGCAATCTCTCTTGTTGTTTTTCTATCATCGCCATGGTCTCTAGGCCGTACTGGTAGGCTTGTGTTATGCATGAGTTAAAAACCTTCCTTTTTAGCTTTCGAGATATGTGTCTATCTCCCATCACCCCATCCACTTTCCTCCACGCACTTACCCCAGCTTGTACTCTCCTGCGAATTTCTGTCTCCGTGCTGCCGTCCTCGCAAACCACTCCACCCAGATACACAAAGCTGTCTCCTTGGTTCAGTTTCTTCCCATCCAGTCTTATGTCAAGATCTTTTTTCTGCTGCTCGACCCAAAGCACCTCCGTCTTCGCTAGACTTACTCTCAGTCCGTGTTTGCCAAAGAGTTCCTTCCAATCTACCAGCCGCTCTTGAAGGTTTACCTCACTGTCTGCCACTACTGCCAGGTCATCGGCGTATAGCAAGTTGTGGAGAATGTCCCTTGTGCTCGCTTTCCTACTGAACACCTCCACTACTGCAATGAATCACAGTGGTTTAGAGCACTCCCCTGTCTCAGGCCGACATCCACCCTGAATTCCTCCGATATTCCCGGTCTGCAAACTACTCTACCTTTTGTCTCTTCATATGTGCCTTCGACCATCCTCACCTCCGCCTCTGGGGCACCCATCCACCTCAATGTGGCCATGGTCATATCTCTAGGAACTGTGTCGTATGCCTTTTCAAGGTATATGAATCCCAGAGCCATATTCTCCTGTCCCTCCAGTTTCTTTTCCACCAGTTGTCTCAGAGTGAATATCCCATTTCACACTCCACTATTCTCCTTATCCTTCCATTCATAATCCTTTCTAACACCTTCAGGACATGGCTCAGCAACGTGATACCTCGGTATTTTCCAGGGTCATGAACATTTTCCTTCCTTCTCCATACAGGGACTATCAACCCCGTCCACCACTCCTCTGGTATCTTCCCCTCTCTCATGCAGGTATTTAGCAATCGCCTTGTCCATCTAACCCCAACATGTTCAGCCATTACAGCATCTCTACTCGCACTTCATCAATGCCTGTCGCTCGTCCTCTCTTTATCTTCTTCATTGCTCTCTCTACATCTGCATCCCCAATCTCCCCCAGCTTCACTTGTCCTTCTACTGCACTTGGTAATTCTAATTCGATGTTTTCCCTTTGGTTCAACAGCTCCTTGAAATACTCCTTCCAGACCTTTAACGCATCTTTCCTGTCAGTGACTAGCTTCCCATTCATGTTTTTTATTACTGATCCAGTTTTTACATCCTTGCTGTCTTCATCCCTCCCATGTGCCATTTATATAGCAACTTCTTTCCGCAGTCCTTATCTAACTTTCTGTATAGCTCCTCCTCCATTTCCCTCTTTGCTTTGTCGACGGCTCTCCTAGCCGCCTTCCGTACAGGTGTTTTGCATTCGGTTGTTCCCTATTCTCCTTGATCCCTTCTATCATATTCCATATCTCTCTCTTTCTCCGATTGCTTTTGCTACTTCTTCTGTCCACCACGTTTGGTTTTTCCTTCTTGATGATGATGATCCGCTTTTCCGAACGTTCTGCCACACAACTCCTCTGCTACGCCAACAAAAGCATCTTTGAAAGACTTCTGTTCTTCTTCCACTGTTCCTACTGTTGTTCCACGTTTCCCATAGTCTAATGTCTACTTCTCTTTGTATGCAACGGCTGTGTCCCCACTGTGTCCCCACTGTGTGCCCACTGAGTCCCCACTGTGTCCCCACTGTGCCCCCACTGAGTCCCCACTGTGTCCCCACTGTGTCCCACTGAGTCCCCACTGTGTCCCCACAGTGTCCCCACTGTGTCCCCACTGTGTCCCCACTGAGCCCCCACTGTGTCCCCACTGTGTCCCCACTGAGTCCCCACTGTGTCCCCACTGAGTCCCCACTGTGTCCCCATTGTGTCCCCACTGTGTCCCCACTGAGTCCCCACTGTGTCCCCACTGACGTCCCCACTGTGTCCCCAAGGTGTCCCGGTCCAAAAGCAATAGTTAGGCGTCATTTGAAATATTATATATCACCAGAAAGACAATATCACCAGAAAGACATAGATGAGTTATAAATAATACAACGAAGAGCAACTAAACTGATTCCTGAACTGCGACACCTATTATGATAATTATGATAGCCGCTTAATATAATTTGGTTCGACAACAGCAGAGACTAGGTGACTAAGAGGAGACCAATTGGAATTTGAAAAATATAATATTGATTGTTTGTGAGGATATTGATAGGAATATGTTAAGCAAACTAAAAGAAGGCAGTATAATCACAGGGCATCAAGCAGCATTAGCTAAGGAACAGCGTAGGTTGGAAAGTATTCATTTTCACAGAGGGTGATAACTGAATGGAACAAACTGTCAAATTATTGTGTTAAAGCTAGCGGTGTTTTAATATATTTAAAAATAAAATGGACATATATCTTATCAGGGCGGGTTATACATAGATGAAACAAATGTTGAATTCCCGATTTAAACGTCATACATTCCAGGCCGTTAATTTGCACTGAACTGACATTACTTGATTGGGTGAACTACGATGAAAACATATACTACGTTGGAAAGCGTTTAAAGTCCATGTCCCAAACCCCTCTCAAATTACGTATAGAACGTTCCCGGATCAGTTCCCGGATCAACCTGCTTCATTCAGCTTACCAGGTTCTAACTCAATTGACTAGTAATAGTAACAGAGAAACTTACCCTTCATATAACTGAAGTCCAGGCTATATCAGCAAAACCGCCTTTATTCATAAGACATCTCCGCATCAATACAATTCGTTGTCTTAAGTCTGACTCTCACTATAACTCTCTCCCACCAAAACTAAAACTAAAACTGACTATGTGTATTTTTGGCATGCATTTATACGCTTTCTTGCGCCAGGCACGGTCATGATGAGTCTTTCCAGAAGGCAGGGCGTGTCCTTATAAGTCAGCAGAGCAGTCTCAGCCGCGGACCACTATTCTGGACATCCTAGGCTAACCCACACAAATATATATCTGGACACTCCCCTGGATGGGTCAACGGAATATTCCCTGTTTTATGTAACTATACTGTTCATTTTCTAGAACAACAACTCTGAATTCGCTTCTATCCTTGGCTAACTGCGTTTTGGACGGGTCAGCAGACACCGTTAATATAGCTGTACCGTCCGCTTGTAACTTTAGTGTTACCGGTCTCTCATAACCGTCTCACGTCAGGACTTTCCACCTACTTCATTCAGCAGTCAGCCCTGACGCGACGTTGGTGTATTCACAGGTTCGACCTACAGCGTAGGCTTTTATTGTTATACGTTACATCAATCTGTTACAGCGCTACTGACATACATATAAATGTTCTCTCGAGGGTTGAAGATCACCTCCCTTGGTATCGGAAGATGAGACATCCTCAGTAGACAAACTGGCCTTTATTTATAGTGGAGTTGGGAACGTGGGTATGCTTCCTATCACGTACGCCAGTTACGCTCTTCACGTAGACTCTTCTGCATTGAAATGTCTAAGTAAAATAAATGGTGTGCACCTCCATTGTCGGACAAGCTAAGCTGGGAATTCGTGGAACCCGTAACTCAACTCTCATCTATAGGTATGACATCGCGTAGACGACCGTACCTTGGTCAATGCAATATTAATCACATTTTCCGGTTCGACAAACACCTCTGCTTGTCTGTCGGCGAGTGTTCGATAGAACATTGAGACTCAGCATGATTCAGCGATACATATTGATATGTCTACATAAATTAGATAAACGGTGTGCACTCCTGTTATAATTCATATATTGCTGTACTTTTCACATATACACAGTATGCTCTTTACACGCTGTCCAGATATAGGTGTTCTTTTAATATAGTGTAGTCTTCTACTAGGGCCGTCTGTTTTGATATAGCCTTTTCTAGGAGGCTGACCTATTCGTCCGCTCTCGCTTACTTAGTTGTTTTCCTTCATCAATCCGTTTACACACAACTTGTCTCCCTGCTACAAGTAGAAGGGTACATGACTTTACAAGGGGTCGAATCTTTACAACTGGCTGCATAACGTTGGATGGTTGGGACAAGGCCAATATCACCAGAAAGACATAGATGAACTATAAGTTATACAACGAAGAGCAACTAAGCTGATTCCAGAACTGCGAGAACTTAGTTATGATAGCCGCTTAATATAATTTGGTTCGACAACACCAGAGACTAGGCGACTAAGAGGAGACCAATTGGAATAAAAAAATATAATATTGATTGTTTATGAGGATATTGATAGCAATATATGTTATTCAAACTATAAGAAGGCAGTATTATCAGAGGGCATCAAGCAGCATTAGCTAAGGAACAGTGTAGGTTGGAAAGTACACTATATATCACCTTTGTATGGTACCGAAGTACTGAAATATATTATGTTTTCCCTTTTACACGCGAATGATACAAATCAAAAAGTTGTTTAGTAACTTAGTATCCCAGACTTAATACGCGCAGTTAAAACACAGTGCCTAACCATACAACCTAGCAATGATATAATATTAGTGATGCAGAAAATACTAGGTGAGGCAGTCATAAACCATGGATATAAATCAAAAGCGTTCACTGTCGGAGGTCAGCGCTTGATAAACTTATGGTGAACAGCGACGATCTTCTCACAAAGACCTTCCTGTAGCACGTATTGGACGCGGTTTCGTCTTCAGTTGCTTGCGGTGCAGGAATCCGAGTCTTTCCGATGCAAACATCTGATCAAACTCCTTGCTGCAGATTATTTTCTCCATGGCCTTGTTGTGGAAGGCCAGGTCCACAAAAAGATGGTGTGGCGTAACAGTCTCATGCAGCCAGCTCCGCGGTGGTGTCGGTGTCCGAAGAGACATCAAGCTTACCTTTCTTGGACGGCCTCCTTAATTGGCGCTAGAGCTGCAGGTAGCTATTTTTAGTGTATTAAAAACATGTGGCAAGTTATATCTCAGACACTGCTTGACTCATGTGAACACCTGTACCCTTTCCTCTGCCACCTCGACTCCCTCTACCTCCTCTGTCACCTCTCGTTCTCACTCGTGGGTTGCGGGATGGCACCCGACAACATCAAAACATAGACAATGTCATATTGCTCAACTTAGTGACATTTGGCATAAACATCCTATCAGTATTGTGCATACAGAAATGTACTTCCTAAATTGTGAAAACAATGCACTGGTGAATGCACACTATTAGCTGTCCTGTGTATATTAAAATGCATCCCAGGATGCCAATTAATTCATTGCATAGGCATAACCATAGTTGTCATGTAAAATCTTAATTAGTTTGCATAATTCAAACATGTTGCACATCAGCACCATTCTGCAGTAATAATTAAACATTCTGAGCCATGTTTACGTACCAAAACGATATTTTAATCATTACGATTACTAAGACACCCCACACCCTGAGCTTGACCTACTTTATGGATGACCTTAATCCGTAAACAGGGCGGCGCGTAGCACAATCAATACGACCAACCCAATTTGTCAGTGTCATTTCGCGCTCTGACATGATTTTAAAATCCAGTAGGAATATGAAATATTGCAACATATAGTGCTACTTTCTTTACAACATGCGTATCACGACATTATAAGCAGTGTTTATCAATGTGATCCAGTGTAAGCAATAGCAATTTCGTATCGAATATAGCACTCTCAGTCTCAGATGCAGTTGACAGTGACTTACATTTAAATGTCGCTAGCATTGCCTAATTCTCATTGAATTAATACCGCGCCACCAAAGTTCTCTTCAATAAGACAACGTTCGTTGTTGCCAATTGTGGCAGTTTAATAACCGTTTAATACGTACGTTCGTTTAGTTGAAACACCGCTCGGAATTTTGCAGTTAGAGATTTGATATTCAAAATTAAAATGCGTTAAGCAAATGACTCAACTGTACCGATGCAGTGAAGTCGATTGTGCGACCCCAGGTAACATCGATCACACTTCGTGGGGAGCAGTGGCGAAATGAGTAGAACATCGTTCTCTCAATCGAGAGAACCCGAGTTCAAATCCTCTTGCTGTCGTTTCAAAACTCATACAGTTTCGTTAAGTGCACGTTGCCTCATCTCATTAAGCTATATAAATGAGTATCTGGCTATTTACACTGGTGAATGTGTGAACAAATATTCTCCCCTCACAATTATTGGATCGGGTTGGTTTTGGAATGAACAATTCAGTGATAACTGAATGGAATAAATTGTCAAATTATTGTGTTAAAGCTTGCAGTGTTAATATATTTAAAAATAAAGTGGACATATATCTGATCAGGGCGGATTATACATAGATGAAATAAATGTTGGATGCCCGATTTAAACGTCACGCATTCCAGGCCATTAATTTGCACTGAACTGACATTACTTGGAAAGGGGGCGTTTAACGCCCCACTCCCATCTGCTAGTCCGTGTCCAGAACCCCTCTCAAATTACGCGGTGCCTGACCTGCTTTATCGTTTCTTTTCATTACAATCGATGAAGAGCGACCCGCCTACGTTTAACTCATAATACAATCAAACCAATGACAATATATCACTAACGTCGCCTGTCGCCTCGCAGCAAATAGGGCGCACCCCATTTCGCAATCAGTGACTCACTGTAGGACATTCAAATTGTTTTCTAAGAGATTTGAGTTGTGGTCACTCCGCTGGGTATAAAGAGCGTCGTTTCTGGCAAGAGCAGATTATGGGCATACAGATGTTTGGTTAACACCGAAACTGTTTAGTTTATTATCACTGAAGTTCGCTGTGGCGATATTACGGATCAACCAGGTAGAAGCCTTCGATTTAGGTGAGTGTAATTTTTACAGTTCAGTGGCACCTACATTTAGTGCTTCTTCAAGTCAAACATATAGCAATAACACTGAATATAATATTATTTAGCAAAGAGAAGACTATGGATACTATCGATGATAGTTTTACTATTGTGATAGTATCGCAATAACTGTATTCCTATTGTAATGCTATTGCGATAGTTTCGCAACTATTCCGATAATGTTGCGATATTATCACCGAACAGCGAATAACTATGAAACAGACCCACACTCCTAATTGATGGAGGTAGTAGTTGCTGGGTGGTGCTACCATGTAGCATTGGAGGTAGTAGTTGCTGGGTGGTGCTACCGTGTAGCATTGGAGGTAGTAGTTGATGGGTGGTGCTACCGTGTAGCATTGGAGGTAGTAGTTGATGGGTGGTGCTACCATGTAGCATTGGAGGTAGTAGTTGATGGGTGGTGCTACCGTGTAGCATTGGAAGTAGTAGTTGATGGGTGGTGCTACCGTGTAGCATTGGAGGTAGTAGTTGATGTTAAGTGGATAAATGTTAAGTCGATAAAAAGGATAATAACAAGAACAAGAAAGTTTATTTTTATACAAATAAAAAAATGTGATAGAATCAAAATATGCATTAATATGTTCACATAGAAAAATACAAACACAATATAACTTAATAAGGGGTCAGCGACTCCTCTAAAGATATTACAGTCGCTCTCATATGAGCCACCAATGAATATAATTAACTAACTCGTTTATGAAACAAGTTATGACAGTGCGTGTGTGCAGAAGGAGAAAGAGGGTGCTTGAATATTCGAGTGTATGCATTGAAATATGTGTGATAGTATGTAATATAAATTTTAATAGACATCAGTCTTACATTCATGCACGTATTACCGATTTAGCCGATTTTGATAGCAAGCATAGCAGTTTAGTATTGTACACGTATCTTCATATCTTTATAATAAATATTTTTTGTGTGCATAATTTGCAAAACCTCGCAAACTGTGAGTTCCTGTCTTCTCTGTAGCTATTTTTGGGGTATTAAAACATGTGACAAGTTATATCTAAGACACTGCTTGACTCAGGTGAACACCTGTACCCTTTCCTCTGCCACCTCGACTCCCTCTACCTCCTCTGTCACCTCTCGTTCTCACTCGTGGGTTGCGGGATGGCACCTGCCAACATCAAAACATAGACAATGTCATATTGCTCAACTTAGTGACATTTGACATAAACATCCTATCAGTATTGTGCATACAGAAATGTACTTCCTAAATTGTGAAAACAATGCACTGGTGAATGCACACTATTAGCTGTCCTGTGTATATTAAAATGCATCCCAGGATGCCAATTAATGCATTGCATAGGCATAACCATAGTTGTCATGTAAAATCTTAATTAGTTTGCATAATTCAAACATGTTGCACATCAGCACCATTCTGCAGTAATAATTAAACATTTTGAGCCATGTTTACGTACCAAAACGATATTTTAATCATTATGATTACTAAGACACATCCACACCCTGAGCTTGACGTACGTTTTGGATGACACTAATCAGTAGACAGGGCTGCGCGTAGCACAATCAATACGACCAACCCAATTTGTCAGTGTCATTTCGCGCTCTGACATGACTTTAAAATCCAGTAGGAATATGAAATATTGCAACACATAGTGCTACTTTCTTTACAACATGCGTATCACGACATTATAAGCAGTGTTTATCAATGTGATCCAGTGTAGGCAATAGCAGTTTCGTATCAAATATAGCACTCTCAGTCTCAGATGCAGTTGACAGTGACTTACATTTAAATGTCGCTAGCACTGCCTGATTCTCGTTGAATTAATACCGCGCCACCAACGTTCTCTTCAATAAGACAACGTTCGTTGTTGCCAACTGTGGCAGTTTAATAACCGTTTAATACGTACGTTCGTTTAGTTGAAACACCGCTCGGAATTTTGCAGTTAGAGATTTGATATTCAAAATTAAAATCCGTTAAGCAAATGACTCAACTGTACCGATGCAGTGAAGTCGATTGTGCGACCCCAGGTAACATCGATCACACTTCGTGGGGAGCAGTGGCGAAATGAGTAGAACATCGTTCTCTCAATCGAGAGAACCCGAGTTCAAATCCTCTTGCTGTCGTTTCAAAACTCATACAGTTTCGTTAAGTGCAAGTTGCCTCATCTCATTAAGCTATATAAATGAGTATCTGGCTATTTACACTGGTGAATGTGTGAACAAATATTCTCCCCTCACAATTATTGGATCGGGTTGGTTTTGGAATGAACATGTCTACCAGGGGGTGAAATGTAAAGCACATTGAGTGATTCCACGGACGTGATGCCGCGTTGTGTAAGAAAGTACAATTTTACAAGATTCTTTCCTTTGTGGAAGTTGAACTCAGTATAATATGCTGCAACAGTAGCAGGGACGTCTTGAAAGGAACACACCTTAGAGGATGTCATATGTGACCAGTGTATTTTCCAAGGGATATCTCGCCACCAGAAAACTTACATGACGTCATATCAGGCCAGACTATGGTACAATGGGTATATCACAAATCTTAGATGACGTCACATAAGCCCTGAGTATGTTCCAAACTGGCCATACATACCTGGTTTGGACAAATCTAGCAACTCACCACTGGTTGGTTGGGACCAACCTAGCAACTCACTACTGGTTGGTTGGTTGGTTGGGACAAACCTGGGAACTCACCACTGGTTGGTTGGTTGGTTGGTTGGTTGGTTGGTTGGGACAAACCTAGCAACTCACCACTGGTTGGTTGGTTGGGACAAACCTGGGAACTCACCACTGGTTGGTTGGTTGGTTGGGACAAACCTAGCAACTCACCACTGGTTGGTTGGTTGGGACAAACCTAGCAACTCACCACTGGTTGGTTGGTTGGGACAAACGTAGCAACACACCACTGTGTAAAGTCATTGCCTTCGTTACGCGGTTAATATAGATATAATAATAATAATTTTACTATTCAGAAAATCCGGGATGTTTATGTAGACATGTAGCCTAGCCTTGGGGGCAGAAGTTCAATTGTGAGTAAAGGATATTTCGTCCGAACCAAGCTACAGGCGTGGGTCGAAAGTGGACGCCCTTCCCCGTGCCTAGAAGTTTATTAATGAGTTGTCAACCGGTTTCCCCTAGATCTTACACTGGCCTGTCCCATGAGCGGGCGAGGGAAAGTTTGGCAAGATGTAGGACAGCCACCAACACCGTACACATATAGTAATTATGCGAACATGCACATGGGTTTTCTTCAGGGAGGTTGTGTGGCGTCGGCGTGTTCACGCATGCGTGAGACGGTTTTGGATGATTTTGGTAGAATCAGGAGATGTTCACGTACGCGTACTTTGGTACTGGAAACTTCTGGGAAAGCTGTTGACTTGCTCTAAAAGGGGACAGATTTGCGCACCCGGGGACCGTGTCAGACAATTTCACTAAAACACGACGTCTACGCTCCACGAGGGAAGCTGCGATAATGCTCCCAACATTCAGACCTTAAAATGTCCGCATAGACAAGCCAAGCCGGCTTACACTAGCGTTACGTTTGATATCGAAATTACGAACTTTTCAAATGTCATCCAAAGATGTTACCGATGGTACGTACGGTGTAGGCTAGTGATGTGCCGGGATGACGATTTTATATGATTGCGAAATGTACGTGAAATGACTTGCTGTCGAATAAATCTCTACAACTGATTCATTCTAGACGTGAATGAATCTGGCGAGCTAATTTCGAATTTTGTGAGAATCAACTCTCGCGCACGCGCCCAACAACGACGAGACAGGGTGTACTGGGCACATGCTTCTCATAACGTGGCTCCTTACATTATCGAGTAAGTTTCGCCATTACTCTAATCATTGAAATCAGTTCCCGGATCAACCTACTTCATTCAGCTTACCAGGTTCTAACTCAATTGACTAGTAATAGTAACATATAAACTTACCCTTCGTATAACAGAAGTCCAAGTTGGATATATCATAGCAAAACCGCCTTTAATCATACGACATCTCCGCATCAAAGCAATTTGTTGTCTTAAGTATGACTCTCATTATAACTCTCTCCCACTAAAACTAAAACTGACTATCTGTATTTTTGGCATGCATTTATACACTTTCTTGCGCCAGGCCAAGTCATGATGAGTCCCTCCAGAAGGGAGGGGGTGTCCTTATAAGTCAGCAGGGGCGGTCTCAGTCGTGGACCACTATTTTGGACATCCTTGGCTAACTCTGAGTGCGCTTCTATCATTGGCTAACTGCACTTGGACGGGTCAGCATGTAAAATCATGTACACTTATGTACAGCTATATTAACGGTGTCTGCTGACCCGTCCAAGGACAGAGTAGCCAAGAGTAGAAGTGCACTCAAAGTTGTTGTTCTAGAAAGCGAACAGTATAGTTACATAAAGCAGGGGAGTGTCCAGATATATATTTGTGTAGTTTAGCCTGGGATGTCCAGATTAGTGGTCCACGACTGAGACCGCTCTGCTGACTTATAAGGACATGCCCTCCCTTCTGGGAGGATTCATCAGGACTGTGCCTGGCGCAATAAAGCGTATAAATGCATGTCAAAAATACAGATAGTCAGTTTTAGTTTGGTCTTGATGGAAGAGTGTTTACCTTTTAGTTCTAGTCTTGGTGGAAGGGCGTTAAAATGAGTTTTAGTTTAGTTTTGGAGGAAGAGAGTTAGAATGAGTTCTGGTGAGCATACGACTACGCATAGATCTGCCATCATGTAGTCTTAGACAACATAAATTATTGTCTATGTATGTAACTGTATCATATTTTGTCTGATTAAATTCATAACGAACTTACCTGGAATCTTCTGAGTGAAGTGAGTTCTTTCTATTACCGTGGTTATTGATGTCATTAAGCTAACCCTGAACGCAGTAGGGGGGACGCTTGTGACTAGGTAACTAATGGTATAGACGTAAAAAATGAGACACTCACTTATGTAAAATCAGTTTGCGCTGTCTAGATATAGGTGTTCTTTTAATATAGTGTAGTCTTCTACTAGGGTCGTCTGTTTTGATATAGCCTTTTCTAGGAGGCTGACCTATTCGTCCTCTCTCGCTTACTTAGTTGTTTTCCTTCATCAATCCGTTTACACACAACTTGTCTCCCTGCTACAAGTAGAAGGGTACATGACTTTACAAGGGGTCGAATCTTTACAACTGGCTGCATAACGTTGGTTGGTTGGGACAAACCTAGCAACTCACCACTGGCTGCAGAACGATTTTGAAACTAAATACGTTATTCAAAACTAAGTACATAAAGTCATCTATGTACCTTCTGGGTCACTTTTGACTATGTGTGTCCTGATGAGGGTTAAGCGGTCAGAAGTTGACCACAGTACAACGAGTTCATTTACAAGCAATGTCAGTGAACGGTCGATGCAGCCAACGACAACATGACATTCGATACAGTCGCTTTCTACATGTGGTGGAAGGGTTCCAAATCTAGGACAACACTGTATTCATCAGTAGCTGCTGATTGATTGCTCAACCGAGCTCGTGGTCACTTAACGCGTTGAGCCGGACCTCTACTAAATTTCTAGCACCGGGCTTGACCCGGGTCTACATTTTGTAGGTATTGCCTGTGCTGAAAATGGGTATAGGATGACTAGGCTGCGCCGGACCGAATAAAACTGATCACTTTTATATAAAAAAAATTTCTTCAGATTAACGAATATTTAAAATATTTTTTTAGTATTATAATAAATATTATGTTAACTTTTTGTACCCGGGTGCTGACAACCCTCACTACCCTACTGTCCCGGTCCGCAGCAATAGTTAGGCGACATTTGGAATATTGTATATAAGCATGGAGGCCTGTATCACCAGTAATACATAGATGAACTATAAGTAATACAACGAAGAGCAACTAAGTTGATTCCAGAAATGCGAGAACTTAATTAATTATAGCCGCTTAATATAATTTGGTTCGACAACACCAGAGACTAGGCGACTAAGAGGAGACCAATTGGAATAAAAAATATAATATTGATTGTTTATGAGGATATTGATAGCAATATATGTTATTCAAACTATAAAAAGGCAGTATTATCAGAGGGCATCAAGCAGCATTAGCTAAGGAACAGTGTAGGTTGGAAAGTACATTATGTCACCTTTATATAGTACCGAAGTACGGAAATATATTATGTTTTCCCGTTTACACGCGAATGATACAAATCAAAAAGTTGTTTAATAACTAGTATCCCTGATTTAATACGCGCAGTTAAAACACAGTGCCTAACCATACAACCTAGCACAGATATAACATTAGTGATGCAGAAGATACTAGGTGAGGCAGTCATAAACCATGGATATAAATCAAAAGCGTTCACTGTCGGAGGTCAGCGCTTGATAAACTTATGGTGGACAGCGACGATCTTCTCACAAAGACCTTCCTGTAGCACGTATTGGACGCGGTTTCGTCTTCAGTTGCCTGCGGTGCAGTAATCCAAGTCTTTCCGATGCAAGCATCTGATCAAACTCCTGCTTCCTTGCTGCAGATTATTTTCTCCATGGCCTTGTTGTGGAAGGCCAGGTCCACAAAAAGATGGTGTGGCGTAACAGTCTCATGCAGCCAGCTCCGCGGTGGTGTCGGTGTCCGAAGAGACATCAAGCTTACCTTTCTTGGACGGTCTCCTCGGCGCTAGGGCTGCAGGTGGAGCTGAACGAGCTCATCACTGACTAGTCAATGGGCCGTGTCATTTAGTTAGAAGATTTCAAAGTTTATTCAAATGTCGCAATGTTTCTGCTAAAATGACACTACGTGATTGTATACATTCAATATGCACAGCCGTGCTTAAAAAGAAATAGTATATTGAGCCAATATAACAAAATTCGCACTTTTATGCCACATCTTACTTTTCTGCGTGCCTACATTTTTACTGCGGCATACAGGGATTTCCTATCTCGACGAACTGGGACAATTCTGCGCCGACGTAGTTACGAGAAAGAGCGTAAATGGTCTCATGAAACCGCTTGGAAACTACTCCAGTGTGTAAATCTCAGTTACGCCCAATATGAACCCTAGTTGAGCATACACTTGCGCAGAATCATGAAACCAGCTCCTGGTCTACATCAGGTCTAGTTATTTGCCAACAAAGACGTAGCGCAAACGTAATCGCCTAAACGAGATGTCGTTGACTGTATCGAAGCCGAAGGCCGCGGTAAAATCAACGCGAACTATTGTTGTTTCTTGTTTGTTTTACATGGATGGATTGAATGGCACTTTATATTTGTAACGTAAAGTAGCCTGGTTTTAGTCGATTATCTTTTTCGATACGCTGACAGAAAATAGTCAGCCAATCGCTGATCATAAAGGTGCGTAGTTATCCTAAGCCCGATTACTTTCTGAATTGCACTGGATAATTGTGTCGGGTTACTCACTGGTCGATATTTGTTCAGGGTGTATTTGTCAAGTGGTGGCTTCTTCAGCAGTGGACGGACAAGCTGGGGTAAACCTAATAACTCGGAACTGGCTGCAAAACAACTTTCAACAGAAATACCCCATTAAAATATCATGCCAAGTAGCGATTGATTTTTATACTTAAGACATTCTGGTATATAGATAATATTTGAAACCAAAAGTACAATCTACGACTACCGTTTACAAGTATTTAAATCTACGAATACCATTTCCAGTAAGAGTATTTGAAGCCACGAATATCACTAACCGTTAGATATTTAAAACCAAGAATAAAATTGTATGCTGTTAGTATGTTGTGCGAGAGCGTGAGCGTGTGCGTGTGCCTGTGCGTCGATGTGCGGTACATTCACCAGCGTACCTCTTTGCGATCGCACCTACAATAGAGCTCACATGTGTTTGGCCAAGCGTGACGAACTGTTGAAGGTACGAGAGAGAGAATAGAGAGAGAATAATTTTATTTTTGACTAATATCAAACAAAACAAAATCCATACATACACATATAGAATGATATAAGAATATAGTCAATGGAGACTCTCACTAAGACAAAAGCATATGTCGCTAGCGTGAGAGTCACCTTACGTTTAATGTAAAACAAATTAAAATTTTGCTAATTAGCTCGCCTGCCTAAACAGAATGTAAGAAAGAGGCTACGAGGCTGGTACGGCGGCTCCCGGATGCCTACGCCTCCCGAGTGCTTGCAATTATGTGTAATACATGACTGCCTATTGAGTGTTTGTAAGCATCAGGCAAACCACAAGTCTTGTCACCGTTGATGCATTTCTCCGTAGGGATATGCCACGTATCGGAGAACTCCAACAAAGGGCAGATGAGTCGGAGTGGTATTGTAAATTAACTCCCGTGGTATAGATCGCGTGCTTTAGACCACGTGTGTCAAATCGGCACACGATAATATAGGCCCACCTGTGAATAATTGACCTCTCTGAAAATATGTGCGTTAAGATAGTTAGAAAGTGTAAACGTGGTTCAATAATATTATAAACCTGCAGACGAGAGGTGAGAGCGCGACGGGTGATCCTCTCTACTATAACATGTCCTACGTCCCAGTAGCAAGAGGGGAGTTATGGTCACTCGTCACCGAAATAGACACGTATACGGCTGCCGTTGAGCCGTTGAATCGTCGAGGCAGGAATTAAATTGAGCTAAGTTCAGAGCCGTGTGTTGTTTGAAGGGAAATTTATAATTTTAGCATTAGGAAAATATCCATTACGGCAAAATCCCCGAGAACCCGAGCTTTACAGTGCGTCATAACCAAAGGGTCTCAAATATGTATGTAATTGGTAAGTCAGTAACAGTTGAATAAGGCGCTGGATAAACGAGGACAAAAAGGTGGGTCTTTTGGTGACGTCGGATGTTACTATATACTAATAAACGACGAAACGCAAGTTGTTTTGTTTGTCAAGAAATTTTAATTTAACAAAGCTGTGTCAGTCGTTTTATATGTACTGCAATATAGGGATCCATATGAGGTCACAGCACTTTTGAAGAGTTCGTTGCACATTACTTTATTCGATGTCGACGAGCGCAGAATATTCATAATGGAGACATACAGTCATTATACAGTCATTATACAGTCATTATCTTTAATGTTGGTAGCTGAAGGCTAAAAAACTGGAAAATAGCTTATTTTCGCAACATCAGAGTGTCGCACAAAACCAAGACTCTGAGTTGGTGCGGGAACGTGAAATCGGAATGTTGATTGAAGGCACGCATATAGGAGTTGTCGCAGGATCACTGAGTTGGTGCGAGAACGTGAAATCGGGATGTTGATTGAAGGCACGCATATAGGAGTTGTCGCAGGATCATTGACTGTGGATCCAGGTTGTTTGTACAATTGAAGCTCCTTTTCGAATGTCCAATTCTGAAGGCCGAATACATGGACACCGACGGCGTGTGAAGCGGCACTCTGAAGCTGCAAATGAACACCCATTGGCGTGTTTGGGGGGGACCATTGGGCCATGACCCCCTTTGGATTTTTTATTCAGTATTTTTCTGTTGTGCCTCTACGTGGTAGCATGGATGACTAGGCTCGCCCCCCCCCCACGGGATGAACTGCAGCGACACCAACAACAACAACAACAACGACCGACTAACATCAATCAGCTCACGTATGCCCCGAATGAAATATGGAGAGTCATGCCACATTGTCGATTACATAGACTCATTATGTCAATGCGAAGCAGAATCCTGGTTTGCAGTGTTGTCAGTTGTTTGACAAGTATATGTCCTCTGATAACAATGTTTTTTAGGTTAGAGGGAGGCTCCTTTATGTTTTTGTTTTAACTTTGACCACCAGGAGGCCACACACAACTTTCGCAACAATGTTTATGTCAATTACTTGTGCAATTAGGTTGTAGGGCTATCAGTTGTGATTAATTTGAGTGATTCTGTCATTGTGAAATATAACAATGACATTTTTTTTAAAGTTGCTCAAAGTGCCCTTCGTGCGGGGGTTGAACCACATGACGGTGTATTTTGAACCGAACAATATAAAAGGACCACCATTTGCAACATGATTATTTTAATCAAGTTCATACGTACGTGTATGTGGGTTACCTTGAGCCATGGATCAACCAGCCCTACCAGATATCTCATGCTCTAAATACATGTGTTGCTAAACAAATAAACAGATTGAATCAATTTACCTTAAACCCCTGACACATAAAGATGAATCCACGCCCTGTATGTAGACATAATGTTCTCAAATAGCTGCGAAGCACTGTATGCTTATGATGATGCACGTCTTAAGGAAACAACTGGTGCCGATGACAACTTACAGTTTGTACCAATCATGCCATTTTTTAAATAACCTCGCAACTTAACGCCAGACTATTCACAAATGATGATGTCATTAAAAAGGTACGTTCTCATACAGCGAGGTATTTAGTCATTGAGTATATGCCTTCATATATCCACCACTGCCTATAGCCATTATATAGATACACTGAGGCAACGGGGCATAAACGAAATTGTCCAAGCTTCGAGACGGCAGCATGAGGGTTTGAACCCGGGTTCTCTCGAATAAGAGTCCGATGTTCTAACCAAAATGCCACCACGCCCTCCCCCCCCTAAATTTGCTGATTGCCATTAATGACCCTACATACTTCATGCCCACAACTCCATTAAGGTGTTGTGGCTACGACAACACCAAAGTTCTACTTCAAGAGACATCCGACACAATTGCCTAATTACCCCTCAACCTCTCTCTGACACGTCTGGCCGCACACGAGGAATGCACACATTACAAAGCCGCAGCTGTTCATGGCTAGTAATATATCACCAGGAAACACGAACTCAAGCATTTCGTAATTTGGTGGCAGAATTGTCCCGGTATGTTCTCTCGCGGAATATCTGGGTTAATAGTATGCTATGTGCAAACTACTAAAAAGGCCTACTTAAATATTACATGGTACGTGTTGATTACCAGCCAAGCCCGATATTGTTGCGCTTTAATATAACATTTTCCATGTTATTTTGATATTAGATATTGCGTTATTCCTCCCCCCTCGAGGGCTGCTTTGCCGCCGTTTTCGTAGAAGACCTGATTTACATCCTCCTTTTTTGAAAGAGTAGGAACCAATATCAGTCAAAATAATAATAATAATAATGTTGTGTGTATATGTTTGTTTGTGTGTGTGTGTGGGTGCGCGCGCGCGCGTGATGTATGGTAGACATCACTGTAATAGTGATGTAAATCATTACGACATAAATATTGTAAAGAAGAAAGTACAAAGGCATATGCCAAAACTATAACTAGTTATATCTTGACAGGGAGTGACGCCGAAATAAGCAAGTGTTCAGTTATTTTCGAAATGCCGTCATGGCCACTGTCAAGCGAACACATTTGGACAAATCGATCGACACTCATGAACCTGTCAGAGCAAAGTCACACGGTCCAATTGTTGTTCGTGACATTGTCACTCTCAAGTATGTCGTCGTAGAGCACGTGTAGGCGTGTAGTGCTCTAAATACACAGTTAAGGCAGACCGGGGCCAAGCCATGATCGAGTGGCCTTCCACAAGTAGATGCACATATTGAACATTATTCTTATCATATGTGTCAGCCAATGTAGTGTTCCTGTTATAGGAGTCAGACCACAGTTGAGAATTGAATTGGTGGCCATGTTAACGTTTTGTCTGATTATAAGAAAACGTTACCATCAAAAATTCTGAAAATTGTCCACAGCAACTGCCATCATATCATTGATATACTGACCAAATTTTATCAAAATTACATACCTCCAGCTCTTTTAAATCGCCCCGACGTGCGATGCCTATCAATTTTGACAAAAATAGCCATGTATTCAAGCGCCCACGTGGCCCATAGCACAACAATTCCCATAAATCCCTCCGCCAGTTAAACTCTTTAAACAATGCACTGTTTCACAGCCAATAGCTTCTACAAACAAACCTGTGAATATTCCTGCTCAAAGGCACTCATGTCACATAATATTAATTTATTAAATTCCCATTTTACAATTTCATACGCCCTACATTCGTGTGAAGCAATAAACAGGAAGGTCAACAGTGGTCTTACCCTAAATAGGGAATTTTTTTGTTTGAGAAAGTGTTAAATTTTATATCAAGTTGCGGCACAGTGTATATGTAGACACATTATGGAACACTCCTGCTTGTCAATCATTATTATTTGTTTGACAGCCAAGTCTAAACAATGCTTTGCCCGTATTATTAGCTGAAAAGCAGTCACATAATTTAATTATAGGTCGATTTTTACACTCGATAAATCATAGATCATATACACTAGATTTACATAGCACTGCGAACCAATGAAGCCTGGCTACTGTCCCTTTGAATACTAATGAGTTTATTTTTTAAATTAGCATTCATATAATTGCTTGATTTTAAACCAAACATGGCATAACTTTGTAAGAAAATTGGAATTTTTTCACATTTAACAGGATTTAGGGTAAATTCCAATGTGTCAGGTTTGTCAAATTTGATTGTTTATGTGACTGCTTTCATACTTCTAGTTGATAAGATACAAGGCGAACGGCTAGATTTCGATACGCCACCATAAAAGGGTATTACATGACCAGATGCCAGTCGCGGCCAGATTTGAAAATGCTGATCTACGCAGTGCTTCCAGTGGGTGTGACACAACCAAAATACAACTATTCTGTCCAAATTTGTTACACAATGTTGCTAACGCACTGGGCCACAACACAAATATCACCAATGACTGCTCTAGTCCAAAATGGCTACCTGTTCCGTCACATACTTGTGCCATACCCCCTAATTTTCGCCAACTTTCCATTTTGGCATCCAATCTGTACCATGATGTTCGTGATTGCTACTGCTGTCTGCCTTTTCCAAGCAAACTGTTTACTTTTCCTATCAACCTGTGCCTATGGGAATGATTAAATCTTATGTAAATCACTTCAGAGTTATGGTTAGCTAGGGATGGGGTTAGCTAGAGATGGGGTTAGCTACGGTTAGGGTTGCAGTACTTTTTGGAAAGGCAACAGTTATTGTTGATATTAAAAATTGCTTATTGTAGATTTTTAGCTTACCACAAGCTCTATAATTCTATTTTAGCATATGAAAAATAAACAAATTGTATTTATTAGCAATGAAATATTATATTAAACATCAACTTGCACAATATATCAGCTCGCGCACATCAAACGTTATAGTACAAAACTAAAATGTTCATTTATTTGACATGTTTTATATTTAGTAGTTCGGTTACAGGACACCTCCTAAGGGAGACTGTTAAACAGTTTAAATAGTAGCGGCGTTTAACCAGTAATGATCTTGTTGACTAGATGGAATCAATAACACACATATATATATATATATATATATATATATATATATATATATATATATATATATATATATATATATATATATATATATATATATATATATATATATATATATATATATATATATATATATATATATATATATATATATATATATATAATAAAATATAATATTATCCAGTCTGGCACCGACAATTGTCTAAGTCAAACACACACAGCATGGGTCAGGTTAGCAACCGCTTTTATTTATTTATTTATTTTCAAAAATATGAGCCCTAATTATATTATCAGAATTGCAAATTATAAAAATTATAAGAAATTTGTTATAACAAACTAATAATTTCATCCAAATTACGTGTAATATCCACAATTAAGCTAATAACAACGACCAAAACATAAACATATCAACATTTTATAACCGTGTTTGTGACCCCGACTTCCGTCTATTTGGAGTCAGACCACAGTTGAAAATTGCATTTGTGGCCATGTTAACGTTTTGTCTGATTATAAGAAAACGTGACCATCAAAAATTCTGAAAATTGTCCACAGTAACTGCCATCATATCATTGATACACTGACCAAATTTGATAAAAATCACATACCTCCAGCTCTTTTAAATCGCCCCGACGTGCGATGCCTATGAATTTTGACAAAAATAGCCATGTGTCATGCGCCCACGTGGCCCATAGCACAAAAATTCCCATAAATCCCTCCGCCAGTTAAACTCTTTAAAAAATGCACTGTTTCACAGCCAATAGCTTCTACAAACAAACTTGTGAATATTCCTGCTCAAAGGCACTCGTCACATAATATTAATTTATTAAATTCCCATTTTACAATTTCATACGCCCTACATTCGTGTGAATCAATAAACAGGAAGGTCAACTGTGGTCTTACCCCTATAATTATTCTTATCATATGTGTCAGCCAATGTAGTGTTCCTGTTATATGTGACACTGTATCACGATGACTGCCGCGGTCGATGTTGCGTGCAGCCCAGTTCTGCACTCGTTGAACACGTAGCCCATTGTTCAGCCCACAAAGTAGCGCGTTGCAGTCTAGGCGGCTCAGAACAGTAGTAGTAGGTGATGATTATGCCGACCTAGCGCAGATTGTATTAGGCCGAATAACAGCGACTAGAGACGAGACGGTCTGTCTGATTGAATGAATGAATGTGCTCATTTCACAATTGTATGTAATACGCGAAATATTACACATTTCATCTGAATACGAACAAGGGTGAAATAGGGAAGTAACTAGAAGTCTTTCGACTTATATAAAATGTTTCTTCCCCACAAAAACACATGATTGATAACATTACAACTTATATATAAATATATATTTATATATATATATATATATATATATATATATATATATATATATATATATACATATATATATATATATATATATACATATACATATATATATATACATATATATATATATATATATATATATATATATATATATATATATATATATATATATATATATATATATATATATATATATATATATATATATATATATATATATATATATATATCACATTCGTCTATCTAGAACATGAAAATTAAACAACAAAAAGTGTAGCATGTGCATGCGACGCGAATATGTCAATTTAAAAATGACACAAACACAACATGAGATTACTGTCAACAACGTTCTTACAAACTGCGATGTCTCAAAAAGTGTTGGTATGCTATATAGAGCTGCATCTTAGCTAAGTACCAGGGAGTTATATACCATATAATGTACATGTGTATTGCCATTCTTGCAGTATTGTGTTAGTATGTGGGGTATAGTATACAAAACTAAACAAAATAACTAACTACGCTTCAAAAACGAGAAAGCGTACGTTTATCATGAGCGAGCTCTTAGCCTTACAACAGCAACAGCCAGATAGAACATTGTATGGCGATTGACTTGGCCTACTTCTCGTTCTGCATTCAAGTGCCGTCTCACTGCTGACAAATGATCCCTCTGGTAACGAGTACGGCACCCCCACTGTTCACCGATAGCCCGATGAGCGCCACCTAGCGATCACAGGTATAGCGGCACCGCCTCCACTGCTAATAAGATAGAAGGCGCCACCAATTGAAGCTTAGCTTCAATTGCTGGGCGGAAAACAACTAGCTCACAAACAGTTATTTGTTGGTTTGGACAAATTTGCATTTCGCATGCCTCTGTGTTGTGTCGCTAAAATAAAGCTCCATAATTAATCAGACTAAATTTCCTATTGTCAACTTCCACGGAGCCTAAGCTCTTTTCTTTAGATATCTGTAATAATTAGTGCAGATGCAGGAGTGAGTTAATTGATATTCCATTTATTTAACACCGAAATAATAATATGCTTGGGGTGCCGAAGCGCCCCTAGATATATGTTAAAATATCCTTACGTCAGATACAGCATGTTGCACTCTAGGGGCGTACATAAAATCAAACATATAAACCATATGTTACACCACGGGACTAACTATTATATGTACATTCACATAAATACAAAAACGCGGGGTTCCTCAATCCCCTATACAATGAACAGTGCCATATGTAAATTATGTAATTTCACAAAACATACTCATGATGATGTAGGCTATACACACCTTTGAACCACAACAGTAGAATGATGTACACACACGTTTAAACCACTAACTCATCATGCAGAGAGGTAGTATTATTCTGCCTAACAAAGAAATACCGAAGTAAAGTGCTAAAAACCGTGTGTACACTGCTGAATACACTGCTGAATACACTGCTGAATACACTGTTGAATACCCAGTGAAGCGGAGAAAGCAATTAAGCAAAACCTCGTGTACAAATATGGAATATACAAAATCGTTAAAAAGCCAAAAAAATTACCTAATAAAGTATTAGTGTTTCACAAAGAATTTGCACACGTACCTAATGTGACCTATTAAAAAACAGCTGACTTGATGTGGGGGTTTCAAGGCGGAGCTGAATTAATTTTCGCTGCTTACAAAATGGCGCAGAAAAGCAACAGAAGTTCGTGCCACGCCGCTGTCCCTTCTCGTTCTGCCGCCAAATGCCGTCTCACTGCATACCAATGATCGATCTGATAACGAGTGCGCCACCACACTGGTCACTGCTAGCCCCAGCGGCGCCCTCTAGCGATCACTGGTGTAGCGGCAGCGTCTCTATAGCTAATAAGGGAGGCTCGGTCCAATTGCAGGGCGGAAATCGGTTAGCTCACAAACAGTTAGTAGGAGGTTTGTCAAATTTGCATTTCGCATGCCTGTGTCTTGTGTCGTTAAAATAAAGCTTCCTAATAAATTATACTAAATTCGCTATAATAAATTGACGTTTAGCCTGAGCTCGTTTCATTATACATATGTAATACATAGAGCACATGCATGAGTGAGTTAGTTAATTTAATTGGCATACTGTTTATTTAACATCGAATTATTAATAGGAATATTATCCCGAAGCGCCCCAGCTGTACGTGAAAATGGCCTTGCGCTGGCTACAGCAAGTAGCATTCTAGGCGCATGTATAAAATCATACAGATATGTTATGACACATGACAAAGTGTACTAACCATAATTATGTACATTTGTGTCAAAACAGAAAGGCGGGATACCTTATTATAAATATCCATTAACTTTTGTAATTTTTTTTTATGTTATAATTACTTATACGACGACCATTTTGTTTGATGCCATGAAAACGGGCTCTGGCGGAAAACATTGTAAATATCTGTTTACCCAATGTAACCCACTCTACAATTTAGTGCAGACAGAATTGCACTAACTTCGAAGTACAAAACCAAATCATCGCCAGGTATAGTGTCTCTCATTAATGATCTACAGTTCGGAGCAGAAATATTTGCACTAACTACGAAATACACAACAAATCATAACCATAATCTACGACCATTTTGGCAGTCAAGATATGTTCACGTGTTCTGCGAACGTCAGGTACACGGCGCAGGGTTCACGCGTGTGCGATGCTTCACTGCTGCGACGGCGCAGGGGATGCATACATACTTTATCATACACCCCACTCAAAACTGATTTCCAGTTTGAAAAACTCTCCATCTAGTACAACGCGCTGTCTTCTGTCAATCAGCCATTGTTCTATACAGTCGATTATGCCATCTCCGATACCATGGGCTTTTAACTTCAGTAGTAATCTTTGATGTGGCACTTTGTTAAAAGCTTCCTGAAAATATAAGTAGATAATATCTACTGGCGATCCCACGTCTATCCAATTAGTAATGTTTTCCAACAAAACAGAACATATTTGTTAAGTATTATCTCGCTTTTAGAAATCCATGTTGAGATGAATTTAATAATGTAGCTTAACAAGGAATTCCTCCATATGGTTTTAATTAACGTTTCTAATAATTTGCAAATCACTGACTTAAAACTGACTGGTCTGTAATTATCTAACTTTTTTATCGAAAACTTTTTAAGTAATGGTATGTTTGTTTCTTTCCATTCAAAAGGAACAACTCCCTCTTTAACACAAAAAGGAAAGGCATTTTGTTCCTATACTCATTTTCAATGCAAACACTATCCACAAATGTATGCAATTGAAATTGAAAAATATTTTGATGTGATGTGTAGAATCTGCGCGTCAGATGTAAGTTGTGGCAGTGGTGAAATGGCGAGTGGCGCCCCTGGTGAGGAGTTTGAGAGTGATCGTATTAAGGGGAGACTCAGGCCTAATCACGTTTTGTTTTATTATTTCATTATTACTGAACATAGCGAGCTGATACTTTCAGATTTGTTGAGTCCTGGTAACAGTATAGCTGTGACTTTTCTCTGGGGGAATTTCCCACGGTATGGTGGCCATCTTCGATTAAACATTGTGCGTAGTTACACCCTACAGTCATATTAAGGGGGACGATTGTTTTATAATTGTTTTAAAACCTTTGTTTTCATGATTTCTTAGGGGGAACAAACATAATAGGTTTGGGGCTATGCACCTAAAATAAGTATTAAAGACTAAAATCGGCAATATCACGCCAATAGTTTACTCAGAATATGTTCTAGATTTGGTAATTTCTACGGTTGACTGAGGTCATAACTAGTGCGATAAGCCCGTGCGCAATTATTAGGTGTATTAGGTGTGGCCGGCAGAACCAGCGCAAGACAGAACCAACGCAAAGCCTCAAACAAACGTTCAATTTTGTCAGAAATAGGACTAGTTTAGTAAACAAAGACTTATTACATAAGTCGGGTTTGGATAGTCATATCCTATTTACAAATATAGGAATAAGTGTATACAAATACATTTTCATTTGGCAAGCAATGGTTATCTAACAGAAAGACGAGGTCCATGAAATTAAGACGCTGTGTGTTCAGTAAGGTTTTTCTAATAAAGTAATGGCGTAATATTCTTCATTGTAGTTTCAAATGTTTATATTTGAGTAAATCTTATAGGTGCATATGCTCAAAGTCATAACTGATGTTTCCCTTTAAAACAATTAATGTATCCACCCAGCAAAATGGAGGGTACATTTACTGTTATGGTTTTGATAGGGTTCAATATAAACTGCTGTTGAAACAACTTCAACACGGAATTCCTGGGATTGCATGTACCTGGATCAGTAGTTACGTGTGCATTTGTAAACAATTCGCAACCGTTAACAGCTACAGCTCAGTCTTCCAAAGAACACAATGTGCAGTCCTACAAGGTACACTACTTGGTCCTAAACTGTTTAATCTGAATATCGATAGCATACAGCTTTTACCCCCACATCACACTTCCTACTAGGCTCTCCAAAAATAAAGGAACCCTAATTGATAACTTCTTTTGCAAATTAACTAAATCTACAATGAAGCCTAAATCAGGCATTTTAACTAAACAATTATTAGGCCACCAACCATTCATCACTTTTCTAAATACCGTTTCTCACACAGAACTAGCAACGCTCATGTTTCAAAATACGCTCATGCGCATATACATCAAGCGAACAATATTTGCCGGCGAACAAATGTAATCACAACACCGGCATTATTTTTTTGAAAACTAAATACACAACGTTACAACCATCTATGTACCTTCCGGGTCACTTTTGACTAGTTGTGTCCTGGTGAGGGATAAGCGGGGTAGATGTTGGCCCCAATACAACGAGTCCATTTACCTGTAATGTCAGTGAACGGTCGATGCAGCCAACCATAACACCACATTAAAACAGTCATACAACGAGTCAATTTACCTGCAATATCAGTGAACGGTCGATGCAGCCAATCCTAACATCACATTAAAAAGAGTCCCTTTCTACGATAATGCGATATTATCACCGAACAGCGAATATCCATGAAACAGACCCACACTCGTGGTTGGTGGGTGGGGCTATCATATAGCCTTGGAGGTAGTAGTTAATGTTATGTCGATACATAAAGGATAAGAACAAGAAAGTTTATTTTGACTAAGTTTACAATACAAATAAAAATTGTAATAGAAACAAAATATGCATTAAAATGTTCACATAGAAAAATACAAACACAATATAACGTAATAGGGGGTAAGTGACTCCTGTAAAGAAGTTACAGTCGCTCTCATAGGAGCCACTAATTAAATATAATTAACTAATTCATTTATACAAAAGGTTATGACAGTACGTGTGTGCAGAAGGAGAAAGAGCGTGCATGGATATTCGAGTGTATGTATTGAAATATGTGTGATAATATGTAATTTAATTGTAATAGGTAGTAGTCGTACATTCATATATGCATTACCGATTTAGCCGATTTTGAAAACAAGCATAGCAATTTAGTATTGTACACGTATCTTCATATCTTTATAATAAACAAGTTTTGGCATAATTTGCAAAACCTCGCAAACTGTGAGTTCCTTCTCTATAACTATGTTTGTGGTATTATTAAAACTATGTGGCAAGTTATATCTAAGACAGTGTTTGACTCAGTTAAACATCTGTAGCCCTTCCTCTGCCACCTCTACCCACTCTACCTACTCTGTCACTTCTCATTATCACTCGTGGGTTGCGTTGTAGCACCTGAAAACATCAAAACATAGAAAATGTCATATTGCTCAACTTAGTGACATTTGACATAAATTTGACATAATCCTTTCAGCATTGTGCTTGGCAAATTGTGTCCGTGTCTGTAGAAGGCATCACAGGGTATCAAGTAATGCATTGCATAGGCATAACCATAGTTGTCATGTAAAATCTTAATTAGTTTGAATAATTCAAACAGGCTGCACATCACCACCATTCTGCAGTAATAATAACACATTCTGAGCCATGTTTACGCACCAAAACGATATTTTAATCATTACGATCACTAAGACATCCCGCTAACCCGCTTTTCTGAGATATCTGTCAATTTTGTTTTTAAACGTATATTAACACGCATGCACGCACACTTTTGAATATGCGTACGCTGCGCACATGTAAACATACATATGCACGCAATCACGTCACATGCACATACAAACGCGCGACCACCTACGATACAAAACATTTAAAAACACAACAAATAAACACAAACATACATCCGCGCATGCACGCGCATGCACGCGCGCGCAAGCACGCTCTTATACAATGGATGACAGCCTATGCGTGCACGCTGCTGTTGGCTTCGTGTGAATTAATGCTGGCCGAAACGCCGCTCTTTGTATTTTTTTTTTTGAATTTTCCAATTACGTTAATGCAAGCAAATGAGGATAGATGTATGTGCATATAGTAGTTGAAAATTGGCTCAACTGGGAAATATTAATACACACTGTTTGTATATTGATGTGTTTACGACTAAACGACGGGTGATGAGAATAGCAACACTATTTCAGCGTAAAAGTATGTGAATTTAAACAATTCATATGATGTGACATATGTGCAGTTGAGCAGGGTTGAGCAGGCGTATTCACAGGTTTGTTTGTAGATTGGCTGTGAAATAGTGAATTTGTTTAGAGTTTACCAGGCGGAGGGATTGATGGGAATTGTTCTGCTATGGGCCACGTAGGCGAATGAATGCATGGCTATTTTAGTCAAAATTTATGGGCATCGCACGTCGGGGCGTTTTAAAAGAGCTGGAGGTATGCGATTTTGACAAAATTTGGTCAGCATGTCAATGAGATGATGGCAGTTTATTTGAATTTTTTTCAGATTTTTTAGTGGTCACGTTTTCGTATAATCAGCAAAACGTTAGCCACCAATGCAATTTTTATAATGTCTGTCCCCAAATAAACGGAAGTCGTGGTCACAAACACGGTTACAAAATGTTGATTTGCTTATATTTTGGTCGTTGTTGTTAGCTTAATTGTGGATATTACAGGTCATTTGGATGGATGACATTATTAGTTTGTTATAACACATTTCTTATATTTTTTTATTTGCAATTCCGATGATATAATTACGGCTCATTATCTTGAAAATAAAAAAATAAATAAAACCGGTTGCTAACTTGCCCCATTTTGTGTGTGTTTGACTTAGAAAATGTTCGGTGTCAGGCTGGATAATAATATATTATTGTATATTTTTATTGATTCCATCTAGTCTACAAAATCATTACTGGTTAAATGCCGGTACTATTTAAACTGTCTAACCGTATCCTCCAGGAGGTGTCCTATAATCTATCTACTAAATATAAAAAAAAATCAAATAAAAGTACATTATAATTTTGTACTAAAACGTTTCATGTGCACAAGCTGATATTTCGCGCAAATTGATGTTTAATATCATATTTAATTGATAATCAACACAATTTGTTTATTGTTCATATGTTAAGATGTTGGCCCCAATACAACGAGTCCATTAACCTGCAATGTCAGTGAACGGTCGATGCAGCCAACCACAACATCACATTCAAAACAGTCCCTTTCTACGTGTGGTGGAAGAGTTCAACATCTAGAACAACATTGGAACATAAGTAACAGTGTAGGTTGGAAAGTACTCATTCTCACAGTCCCTTTCTACGTGTGGTGGAAGAGTTCAACATCTAGAACAACATTGGAACATAAGTAACAGTGTAGGTTGGAAAGTACTCATTCTCACAGTCCCTTTCTACGTGTGGTGGAAGAGTTCAACATCTAGAACAACATTGGAACATAAGTAACAGTGTAGGTTGGAAAGTATTCATTCTCACAGAGGGTGATAACTGAATGGAACAAACAGTCAAATGATTGTGTTAATACTAGCAGCGTTAATATGTTTAAACATAAAATTGATATATATGTTATTAGAGCGGGTTATACATAGATGAAACAAATGTTGAATTCCCGATTTAAACGTCATACATTCCAGGCCGTTAATTTGCACTGAACTGACATTACTTGATTGGGCGAACTACGAAGAAAACATATACTACGCTGGAAAGGAGATGTTTAACTCCCAATGTTCCCCTCTGCTAGTCCATATCGCGAACCCCTCCCAAATTACATATCATGTTCTTAAAAAAGAGCCCGACGTCACGCCATAGAACTACGCGGTGCATGACGTGTTTTGTCGTTTGCTGTGACGATGTTACCCCAAAATAAACGGAAGTCGTGCCAACAAACACGATTACAAAATTTAACAAGATTTTAACAAGATTGCCATCCCAAACAACAAGTTCCAGATGGCTAGTGGATAAGGAAGCCATTGGCTTATCGAGAGTCCAACGATTTTATCATCTATGTGTAGCTTGCCCTTATCATATATCTGTCAATTCTATTTTTAAACGTATTCACACTACTAGCATTAATACAATCATTTGGCAGTTTGTTCCATTCATTTAACACCAGAGTACTTTCTCATGTCCAACCTACACTGTTCCTTAACCAATGCTGCTTTGTTTCCTCTGGTTCTACTGCCTTCTTTAAGTTTGAAGAACATACTCCTATCAACATCCTCATAACTCTTCACTATTTTAAACACTTCTATTTGGTCTCCTGGTCTCTAGTGTTGTCAAACCACATTGTAATAATCGACTTTCGTAACTAAGGTCTCTCATTTCTGGAATCATTTTAGTTGCTCTTCTTTGTATTATTTCTAATTTGTCTATATTATACAATATTCCAAATGTGGTCTAACTATTGCTTTGTACAGGGGTACAGTTAGCTGTTTCTCATTATATGTGATTGTTGTCCTAATTAGCCCTAGAATTTGATTTCCTTTCGAAGCAGCAATCCCACATTGCTCTGAAACTTTCATGTCAGCACTACATGTTACACCTAAGTCCTTTTCTTGTGTGGTTCTACCTAGTACAGCATCCCTCATTTTATATTCTTCGTCCATGTTTCCATGTCCTATGTGTATGCATTTACACTTCCCAAAATTGAATAACATTTGCCACTTTTCTTACCATTTAACTAATTTATCTAGATCATCCTGTAAACTTTGTTTATCTGTATCATTAGTAACCTTTCTGAATACTTTTGTGTCATCTGCAAATTTCAGTACTTTGCTAGATATGTCATCTTCCAAATCATTTATATATATTAAAAACAGTATAGGGCTTAATACTGATCCCTGTGGTACCCCACTCAGAACAGATTTCCAGTTTGAAATCTCACCATCTACTATTACTCTCTGTCTTCTGTGTGTAAGCCACTTTTCTAGCCAGTGATTACATCATTGCCTATACCATGGGCTTTTAGTTTAAGTAACAATCTTTGATGTGGCACTTTATCAAAAGCTTTCTGAAAATCTAAATATACAACATCCACTGGTGACCCGTCATCTACCCACTTTGTCATTTCTTCCAAAAACACATTGGTTAGACATGACCTTGCTTTTAGGAACCCATACAACTGATGTTAATCCCACTGGTCTTTAATGTTTTGGTTTATTCCTCGAGCCTTTCTTAAATAGCGGTGAAATGTTTGTTTCTTTCCATTCTGAAGGAACTATTCCTTCTTCTAGTGACAAGTGAAACACTTTTGCTAGTGGTGTACTAATTTGCTCAACAATTTCCTTAAGCAGTTTTGGTGGTATCCCATCAACTCCAGGTGATTTATTATTTTTTATCTTCTTAATTTTCTTTGCTATATGATATCTATTCAGGAGTTACAAATAACTGCCCCAAATGTTCTGATTTATTGCCCTCAAATTTTGTAAATGGATCGGGAAGTGAGCTGATATCTTCTGTGGTAAAAACTGAACTGACATGCTCATTCAGGACCTCTGCCATTTGAAACCCGTCTGAAATATGTTTCCACTGTTGTTTTTCCGTGGCCCGACCTTATCTCGAACTTTCTGTTTACTTCTTACATAAGCATAGAAACTCTTGCTGTAATTTTTTATATTACCTGCCAATTTTTTTTCAAAGGTTCTTTTAGATTTTCTAATTTCAATTGTAGCTAGGTTAAGTGCCTCTTTGTAGTTTGTGTAGTCTTCTACATTTCCAGTGTTTTTATATACCCTCCACAGCATCTGTTTGTGAGCAATTTTTCTAATAGCGTCTTTTGACAAGTGTTTCTTCCTGGACCTTTTTCCTTGTTTTCTTAATGGAACAAATTTCTCAATAATGCCATCAATGTCATACTTCAAACAAGTCCAGCATTCTGTTTCTGTCTTGTTCTTCAGCAAGTTATTCCAATCTATATTTGTTAGATATGTTCTCATCTCTTTATATTTGCCTTTGTTGAAGTGTTCCTTCTCCATTGTTTTTTATATGTATTCCCTGTTTTTACTTTTATATTAAAATGGATTTGGTTATGGTCATTTGAACCCAAAGGTTCGTGTACTTTAACATTGTCAACTAATTCATTTTGAGAAGACAAAATTAAATCTAACACATTCCCACCTCTGGTTAACAAGATTTAACAAGATTTGCCATCCAAGCCAAAGGCCCAGATGGCAAGTGGACAAGGATAAAATTTTTTTTTAATCGTAACAGTAATATATTACATTGTGATGTAATAGACCCCATGCCTGCTTGTGACCAAGGAATATAACCCAGAGCTGAATATTTAACCAAGGAAACATTTGATCTATATCGTAATCACCACGAATGTATACTGTTTTCCCACGTACGCATACGAAGGAGAGATTATTATCAAATTGGCTAGTATTCGATACATACAGACGACATTGATTGTTTTTTCCTTTTACCGATTTGTAACTCATTAAAGATTCTCTCAAAACAGTTATCAACCACTAATGAGATATGCATTAGGCAAATATCGCAAGCACGTTCATCCCACCACTGTCCATGTACATATCTCATCGTCACTAGTATCTACTTGGTCATCACCACCAATAATGTCATTGTGTGTGTGATGAGTTTAGCGGATTTTTTTAATTGCAGACATTTGTGTCATCGGGTATTTGTTTTTTCGCCAAACCAATTTTCGTTACAACAGTGTTATAAGCGCTAGGCTACGACTATCCATTGTTCGCTAGGAGGCAGCAGCTCACATGCTTGCTTGTAGACAGTATTCTAATAGGGAACACGACAGTGTAGGTCGTTGCTACTTCCGAGTTATTATTATACTAGTTTTCCGTAATTACATCCTCTGGTCACCAGGGGTTTCTTTCTTCATCAATGTCAGTGAATATAAGTTAACAACCCACCGTAGTTGCTAGCGCCATTGAGAGCGATATGCCTACAACTACATGCATACTAAAGTATCATCAAATAAACTACCTTTCGCCGACATGCAGCAGATGGAGTCCAATATGTGTTCAAAGTATCATGCTATCAAATATGATGTTAATAAACGACAGCTGTTTCGAAGCGAGTTACATTTGTCAAAAAACAAAGTACCCGGATGTGACAGATATAAATCCAATATCGGCTAGTGTACATGATGGGGTCACTTAATTAGTACACACGACACACGTGAGCGCCCATGGTGGAGTCACTTAGTACAGACGACACACGTGAGTGCCCACCCCTGTTTGTATTTGGGACAAGGGAGAGAGTATCCACAGTCTCCCTCGACCAGGTAGAACAAGGCACCATTCTGGTTCGCCCCACTTCCCTCGATCACCTCCGGAGCCTCGTCCATACACTCGAATGTTGATTTGCTAATGTTTTGGTCGTTGTTGTTAGCTTAATTGTTGATATTACAGGTCATTTGGATGACATTATCAGTTTGTTATAACACATTTCTTATAATGTTTATAATTTGCAGTACCGATGATACAATTAGGGCTCATTATTTTGAGAAGAAATAAATAAATAAAAACGGTTGCTAACTTGCTCCATGTTGTGTGTGTTTGACTTAGAAAATTGCCATTGTCAGGCTGGATAATAATTTATAATAATATATATTGCGTAGATCAGCATTTTCAAATCTGGCGGCAACGGGTATTTGGTCATGTGATACCCCTTTATGGTGACGTATCCAAATCAAGCCGTTCGCCTTGTACCTCGTCAACTAGAAACACGAAAGCAGTCACATAAACAATACAATTTGACAAGTCTGACACGTTGGAATTTATCTGAAATCCAGTTAAATATTGTCAATTTGTTGACAACATTGCGCAATGTTTGGCTAAAAATCAAGCAATTGTATAAATATTAATTAGACAATACATTCTTTGGTATATTGAAAGAGACATTTAGCAGACTTCATTGGTTCGCAGTGCTCTACAAATCTAGTGTACATGTTCTATGATTTATCAAATGTCAACACCGACCTATAATTAAATTATATGACTGGTTTTCAACTAATAGAATTTTGTTTCGTTGCTTACCAATTGTCGCAGAAAAGCAACTGAATGTCGTGACACCCCGCTGCCACTGATCTGTCTGCCGCCAAATGCCGTCTCATTTCAGAACAATGACCGATTTGATAGCAAGTGCGTCGCCCCCATAGAGTTACATCATTAATCACCCCCCTATAAACAAGAGCGATAAGCCAGCTCATTGCGGTGAAGCGGGCGTGGACCACTGGCCGGCATTTCATTGCACGGCAGAAATAGTTGCATCCACTGCATGACACATAGGGTAGTACTGTTTATAGTGTGAACATAGCATGTTACAAATAGTTGTCTAACATATGTAAGTAAGTAAGTGAGTAAGTAAGTTAATGTATTTCCTCCTCACCATCATCATGTACAATATAAGGGAAACAAAAGCAATGAAGATGAGGTGGCTACCAGAGAAGTATAAACTTATTGGGCTAGCAGCCAGTGACGATGATACCATGAACCAATTAACTTGAAGATTTGTCATTGTCATTTGTTCTTAATGGGGCATGGCCACCAGACTGATTAATAATTTGGGTGAGGGTGGTCCCAGCAGTTGTGTTATAAGTGTGGGCAGTTGGGTTGTTCATACTGGAGTGATTATTGTGCATTAGTGTTAAACTGTCAAAGACAAACATTTTGGAGGCTTGCTGGAGAAAGTTGTGGGACAACGAATATGGTTATTTCCTGTGTGGCTTACAGCTGTACTTATCGACAGAAGACAGGATCTAACATCTCGTTATTTTCAAGTAATTTATGTCACAAATGTTAGTGCTGTGTTAGTGTATATATGAATGAATGTAACAGTTTCGAAAATGTTCTGAAATATCAATATATTACAGATACGTTTGTGTTTCTTGGGGGTAGCGTACATTAAGTGTTTCCCAGTAGTCACATTGATTGGGTGCAACATAAATTGTTATAGGGGTAAGATTCAGTTTTATAAATAATGTGTGCGTGTGTGTATGCATGTTTGTAACTCTTTTTTAAAACTCTACTAGATGTCAGCTCATTAATAAGATGTTTTTCTTTATTAAGTCATCTGCAT
This sequence comes from Lamellibrachia satsuma, assembly GCA_033239005.1. Taxonomy (NCBI): domain Eukaryota; kingdom Metazoa; phylum Annelida; class Polychaeta; order Sabellida; family Siboglinidae; genus Lamellibrachia; species Lamellibrachia satsuma. The sequence continues at coordinate 83,909 of BSQZ01000188.1, read as the reverse complement.
TTAATGAGGCTCTCCCATTTTTGGTCGTCGTTTGCCTTTTCATCGTTGTATGAATCACTATCATGTTCTGTACACATTGCCACATTCATTGCATTCAATGCATTTGTTTGACAAACCATGTTAAAGGTTGCCTACTAAAACAATTGACAGCTTAAATGAGAGAGCACATTTCTTTACATGAGGTGTGTCCTTGGGCAAGTTGGCCAGATAACATTTGAGAAAGATCTTGATCTGCAGGTGGAAATGGCTGTGATTGAGCAGCTGGGTAATGTGTTGGAAGATGGGAAAAGAATATTGTTGGGACCTTAGATCGAGCAGAATGTCCAACAGGGCTTAATGAGATTTTGACCACTTGCAGTCATTAGCTAATACATGTAATACACTTCAGAAAGTTCAGTTTCGATCATGTTTAGTGGTGCTACTGTTATAGTTAATTATGTTATGATATTTGATATACAGTGGAATAAGGTATTATGTATATATAGCTATATAGTACTACTCTCTTATTAGTAATATATATATATATATATATATATATATATATATATATATATATATATATATATATATATATATATATATATATATATATGATGAAGACTGGGTGTTGTACAGTATAAACACTGGGTCTCCAGTGGGTTCTTGCCGTGCAGCAGCATGAATGTCACTGGTTCATGTCTGCATCATTTTATCATGTGTCAACTGATAAGAGCTCAGCGGTCTTGTTTTACTAACGGGTGTTCTATTTATGTCTATGGTCGCCCCACTGGTAACTGCTAGCTCAATCAGCGCCTCCTAGCGATCACTGGTGTAGCAGCACCACCTGAATAGCTAATAAGAGAGGGGGCGCCCCCAATTGAAGCGTCGCTACAACGGCAGGGGAAAATGACACACAAACAGTTACTTGGTAGTTTGACCAAGTTAATTTGTTATATGCCTACGACTTGTGTCGTTAAAATAAAGCTCCCTAATAAATCAGACTAAATTCGCTAAAATAAACAGACGTGATGCGTGGACCATATGTTACACTACGGGACTAACCATATGTACATTCATGTAAAACCGAGGTTCCACAATCCCCTATACAATGAACAATGCCATATATCAAGTACCTATCTTCGCAAAACATACTCAGAATAATGTACACACATCTATAATCCACACATTTAGAATGATGTATACACACTTTTCAGCCACTAACACATTATGCAGAGAGGTAGAGTCATTCTGCCATACAAACAATTACTCAGGTAAAGTACTTACACCTGAGTGCCCGCACCAAAAACCCTGTGTACTCTTCTGTACACTCAGTGAAGGGTGCAGAAAATCAACTGAAGTTCGTGCCGCGCCGCTGCCCCTTCTCGTTCAGCCGCCAAATACCGTGTCACTGCAGAATATTGGGGCACGGACCACAGTCACTTTTCCCATTGACGACCATTATAACATTCTTGCGCCTACATTGAAAATTTATCCTACCATTTTTTTTAAACATTCACAGCAAATGACAGATCCACTAAGACACCTGGTGTGTTAAATTCGTGAAAATGACAAACCTCCTTTTCCCACAAATTGCTTCAACGCATGACACCCCTGCATTTGTGCCATGACATTCCCCGGTTTCCAAAATATGAGTACATCCTGCCTGATGGCCACTGTGTCCTTACGCAACTGGTATACCAATTGACAAATGACATAATTTCAAAGCGTAGATGCTACTGTGCACAAAAACATCACTTCCACTCACTCATCCACACAATTTCTGCTCTCACAAATAAACCCTAATTGCACAATTCATTTTTTCCTAGGGACTCTTTATGTATGTAATGGCGGATGGATTCTGACTGTGGTCCGTGCCCATTGATCGATCTGATAACGAGTGCGGTACCCCACTGGCCACTGCTAGCCAGATCAGCGCCTCCTAGCGATCACTGGTGTAGCTGTGGAGGCAGCGCCTCCACAGCTAGTAAGAGAGGGGGCGCCACCAATTGAAGCCTAACTCCAACGGTTGTGCGGAAAACAACTAGCTCACAAATATTTGTTTGGTTGTTTGGACACATTTGCATTTCGCATGCCTCTGTGTTGTGTCCCTAATATAAAGGTCTATAATTAATCAGACTTAATGTGCTATTGTAAACTCTCATGGCGCCTAAGGTCGTTTCTTTAGATATATGTAGTAACTAGATCAGATGCAAGAGTGAATTAATTGATATCCCATTTATTTAACACAGAAAATAATAATATGCATGGGGTGCCGAAGCGCCCATAGCTAGACGTGAAGAGGATCTTACGTCGGATAGAGCATGCAATGAACTGCCATATGTTAAGTATGTAACTTCACAAACCATACTCATAATGATGTACACACATATTTAAACCACAACATTAGACTGATACACACACGTTTAAACAACTCATCATGCTGAGAGGTAGGCTCATTATAAGCAACCGAAGTTCATGCCGCGCCGATGCCCCTTATCGTTCTGCCGCCAAATGCCGTCTCACTACAGACCAATGATCGATGTGATAATCAGTGCGCCACCCCTGGTCACTGCTTGCCCGATCAGCGCCTCCTAGCGATCACTGGCATAGTGACAACGCCGCCACAGCTAATAAGAGAGGCTCGCTCCAATTGCAGGCCGGAAATTGATTAGCTCACAAACAGTTATTAGGTGGTATGTGCATCTTGTGTCTTTCAAATAAAGCTCCATAATAAACCAGACTGAGTTTGCTATAATAAATAGACGTGGAGCCTGGATTCGTTTCTGTATATATATATATATATATATATATATATATATATATATATATATATATATATATATATAACACCTGTATGAGTGAGTTAATTGGCATACTTTTTTATTTAACACCGAATTATTACTAGGAATATGATGCCGAAGCGCCCCAGTTATGTGTAAAAACGGCCTTGCGCAGGCTACAGCATGTAGCATTCTAGGCGCAGACATACAATCATAAAAATATGCTTTGATACATGACAAAGTGTACTGACCATATGTACCTTTGTGCTAAAACAGAAATTTGGAATACCTGAAAATATTATTATAAAATATGCATTAACTTTCGTAATTTTTTTTATGTTATAATTGCTTATACGGCGACCATTTTATTTGATGCCATGAAAACGAGATCTGGCAGAAAACATTGTAAATATAGTTTGGCCCAGTGTAATCCACTCTACAACTTTGTGCAGGCAGATTTGCACTAACTACGAAATACAGAAACACATCATCGCCAGGTATAGTGTCTCCCCTTAAAACTGTACAGTTCTGGACAGAACAAGTTCCACAAGCTACGAAATACACAACAATTCACAAACGTATTCTACGAGCATTTTGGCAGTCAAGATATTTTCATGTGTTCTGCGAAAAAAAATCAAGAATATCACGGCAGTGGTTTACTCAGAATGTGTTCTAAATTTGGTGATTTCTATGGTTGACTGACGGCTGACATCTTATCCAGCGCGACCGATAAGCGCGTATGTAGTTCTGTGAAAAATGGGTAACCAAGACTATCCGTAACATATTAAGTGTTGCTGGCAGTGACAGATGACCATAACTATATTGCATTAGTCGGGTTTGGATAGTCATACCCTATTTGGATAGTCATACCCTATTTGGATAGTCATACCCTATTTGTAAAAATAGGAATAAGTGTATACAAATTCATTTTCATTTGGCGAGAAAATTGTGCAACACCTCGACACTCGTGACGTAGGGTTATCTAACAGAAAGACGCGGCCCAAGATATTAAAATTATATATTTGTTCAACAATGTTTTCCTAGTAAATAAATGGCGTAAAATTCTTAATTGTTGTTGCAAATATTTATATTTTAGTAACTCTTACAGGTGCATATGACCAGAACCATAACTTTTGTTTCCCTTTAAAAC
>BSQZ01000188.1:0-75000 GCA_033239005.1 Lamellibrachia satsuma | reverse complement strand
AACATTTTGTCATTAATGATAATGACTATGATTTCCCTGATCCACCACTTTCTGAAAATAGACTACAGTGTTTCACACCTGCAACTACTAATGAAGTTTTCATTATTATTAACAAAAAGCTCCTAACAACTCGTTAGACTTTGACCCATTTCCAACACTTCCACTAAAAAGCTGTATCAATCAACTCATCTATCCCATTACTACTGTCATAAACCTTTCAACGCAGAGCGGAGTTGTTCCACGGGATTTCAAATAAGCTCTTGTAAACCATCCTATTAAAAAACATACTTTGAGTAAAAATAACCTAACTAATTATCGTCTTATCTCCAATCTCAGTTTTCTGTAAAAAAATATTGGAAAAACGTTGTTGATAATCGCCTTCATGAACATGTTTATAATAATCACTTATCAAATGATCTACAGTCTGCATACAAACGATTCCACTCTACCGAAACGGCTCTTCTCAAGATACACATATACACACACACGCTAGCATATTTCTCAAGTATGTAAATCCTGTTTCTATCATATACGTGATCTCCGTCGAATTCGGCGTCATATACCTATATCTACAGGTAAAACAATGTCAGCCGCCTTGACTATTGTAATTCGCTACGCTAAATAACATTGCTAAAAGAGACTTGGCTGAACTCCAACGAGTACAACATTGTCTGGCAGTTGTGGTTCTCAGGGCGCCTCTGTTTTCATTATTACTGCCACTACTTAAACAGTTACACTGGCTTCCTGTTTCTTATCGAATTATTAATTTAAGCTCTTCACTTTACATATCGTGCTCTATCTACACAACAACCACACTACTTGGCTAGTCTCCTGCATCTTTTAAATATCCCTAAGCAACTCAGATCATAAATTTCACAACAACTTATTGTGCCTAAAACAACTTAACTTGGGTAAACATGCTTCCTCTGTCGCTGCGCTCATGGCCTTGAATGAACTCCCCATCACTTTGAAAACATCTGAAACTATAGCTATTTTCCGAAAAAAAACTCAAGACATATTTATTCCAAATTGCGTTCCCACCATAAATCTTCGGTTGTCCCTGGTATGATAATGACTTTTGTGCGTCCCTGTTCATGATTATGCTTAATGATTCTGTTGTGTTGCGCATCTGAGCTCAGGTTCCTGAGGATATAGGCGCCATAGATGATAGTTATTAATTATTATTATTATTATTAGTAGTAGTAGTAGTAGTAGTAATAGTAGTAATATCAGTAGTAGTAGTAGTAGTTGTAGTTGTAGTTGTAGTAGTAGTAGTAGTAGTAGTAGTAGTAGTAATAATAATAATAATAATAGTAGTAGTAGTAGTAGTAGAAGTAGTAGTAGTAGTAGTAGTAGTAGTAGTAGTAGTAGTAGTAGTAGTAGTAGTAGTAGTAGTAGTAGTAGTAGTAGTAGTAGAAGTAGTGGTTGTTGTCACGGATTGGCGGGGTTTCCGCTTACTAGATTGGCGAGTGTCTAGTTAGTATGCCCCTTTTCTATAATTCAACGCTCTTAGAGAGTGAAGAAGCTCACATGTACATCATCTTCACATAAAATGTTCGTTACTGGACACTGTGATTTACAGATGCAGACGAATGTGCCAGCAACCCATGCAGTAATGGAAGCACTTGTGAAGATAAGGACAATGAGTACACCTGTAAATGTGCAGCCGGTTTCCACGGTGTCAACTGTGACATAAGTATGACTTTTATATATTTTGTATATGGGTTCAGTCATTCATAATTGCAAATGAGTTTTTTGTTTTGAGATGATAGTGCTTTTGTTATTATAATTATTAATTTTTTTATTTTTATTATTAATATTATTATCATCAACATCAACAACATTATTATTATTATTATTATTGCTAACAGTAGTAGCAGCAGCAATAGAAAAAGTGATGGCAGACGTAATTGTAGTTGTAGATGTGGCTAAAGTGGCACCCGTTATTATAATGTAGTTTCAATATTCGTTGGATAAATGTTAAACACAATGTTTTATTCCAGTTCAATACAAATCAATTATTTTTTAATGTTATATAACATTGCATGAAATGCTAATCTATTCTATATATTTTTTGATAGATATTGATATTTTTTATCTCTGTAAATTAGTTTTTTTACTTTGCTTTCATAATATTATTATTTGAACTAGAAATTACAATGGTAATAGTAGTACTAGAACTTGTAGTAACAGCATCGTTATTGGTAAAAACAATGTAATTATTTTCAGATAGGTATAAAAAAACTGATTATTTTGATATGCTACCAATAAATTACATTCATCAAGTTAATATACCCTCTTAGAGAGTGAAGAATCTCACATATTCATCATCTTCACATAAAATATTCGTTACTGGACACTGTGATTTACAGATGTTGACGAATGTGCCAGCAACCCATGCAGTAATGGCAGCACTTGTGAAGATAAGGACAATGAGTATACCTGTAAATGTGCAGCCGGTTTCCACGGTGTCAACTGTGACATAAGTATGACTTTTATGTATTTTGTGCATGGGTTCAGTTCTTCATAATTGCAAATGAGGTTTTTTATTTTTAGATGATAGTTGTTTTGTTGTTATTATTATTGCTATTTTTTATTATTAATACTATTATCATCATCATCTACATTAGTATTATTATTATTGTTGTTGTTGTTAGTAGTAGCAGTAGCAAAAACAATAGAAGTGAGGACAGATGTAGTGGTAGTTGTAGATGTGGTTGAAGCGGCACCAGTTATTATAATGTAGTTTCGATACTATTTGGATAAATGTTAAACACAATGTTTTATTTATTTAATTGAAAATCAATTAATTATGAAAATTATTTAACATACCACAGAATGCAATCTACTATATATATATTTTTTGCTTCCTTTTAATAATTCATCACTGTAAATAAGTGTTTTACTTTGATTTAATAGTGGTATTATTATTATTATTTGAAGTAGATGTAACACTAGTAATAGTAGTCCAGAAAGGTGTAATAACAGCATCGTTAACACTAAGCACAATGTTATTTTTCAGATAATGATAATAAAATAAATTGTTATTGTTATTTAATATAGCACAAGGTGCATTACCTTTTTCTAAACCTTAAGTTACATTGAACACGTTAGTAAACCTTCTTAGAGAGTGAAGAAGCTCTCATGTACATCATATTCGCATAAAATGTTCTTTACTGGACACTGTGATTTTCAGATGTAGACGAATGTGCCAGCAACCCATGCAGTAATGGCAGCCCTTGTGAAGATAAGGACAACGAGTACACCTGTAAATGTGCAGCCGGTTTCCACGGTGTCAACTGTGACATAAGTATGACTTTTATGTATTTTGTGCATGGGTTCAGTTCTTCATAATTGCAAATGAGGTTTTTTATTTTTAGATGATAGTTGCTTTGTTGTTATTATTATTATTTTTGTATTATTAATACTATTATCAAAATCATCTACATTAGTATTATTATAATTGTTGTTGTTAGTAGTAGCAGTAACAAAAATAGTAGAAGTGAGGACAGATGTAGTGGTAATTGTAGATGTGGTTGAAGTGGCACCAGTTATTATAATGTAGTTTCAATACTATTTGGATAAATGTTAAACACAATGTTTTATTTAGTTAACTACAAATAAATTAATTATGAAAATTATTTAACATAGCACAGAATGCAGTCTACTATATATAATTGTTGCTTCCTTTTAATAATTCATCACCGTAAATAAGTTTTTTACTTTGAGTTAATTGTGGTATTATTATTATTATTTGAAGTAGAAGAAACGCTAGTAATAGTAGTACAGAAAGGTGTAATAACAGCATCGTTAACAGTAAGCACAATGTTAATTTTCAGATAATGATAATAAAATAAATTGTTATTGTTATTTATTATAGCACAAGGTGCATTATCTTTTTCTAAACCTAACATTAAGTTACATTGAACAAGTTAGTAAACCTTCTTAGAGAGTGAAGAAGCTAAGATGTACATCATCTTCACATAAAATGTTCTTTACTGGACACTGTGATTTTCAGATGTAGACGAATGTGCCAGCAACCCATGCAGTAATGGCAGCACTTGTGAAGATAAGGACAATGAGTACACCTGTAAATGTGCAGCCGGTTTCCACGGTGTCAACTGTGACATAAGTATGACTTTTATGTATTTTGTGCATGGGTTCAGTTCTTCATATTTGGAAATGAGGTTTTTTATTTTTAGATGATAGTTGTTTTGTTGTTATTATTATTGCTATTTTTTATTATTAATACTATTATCATCATCATCTACATTAGTATTATTATTATTATTGTTGTTGTTAGAAGTAGCAGTAGCAAAAATAGTAGATGTGAGGACAGATGTAGTGGTAATTGTAGATGTGGTTGAAGTGGCACCAGTTATTATAATGTAGTTTCAATACTATTTGGATAAATGTTAAACACAATGTTTTATTTAATTAACTAAAATTAATTAATTATGAAAATTGTTTAACACAGCACAGAATGCAGTCTACTATATATAATTGTTGCTTCCTCTTAATAATTCATCACCGTAAATAAGTTTTTTACTTTGAGTTAATTGTGGTATTATTATTATTATTTGAAGTAGAAGAAACGCTAGTAATAGTAGTAGTACAAAACGTGTAATAACAGCATCGTTAAGAGTAAGCACAATGTTATTTTTCAGATAATGATAATAAAATAAATTGTTATTGTTATTTAGTATAGCACAATGTGCATTACCTATTTCTAAACCTAACATTAAGTTACATTGAACAAGGTAGTTTACCTTCTTAGAGAGTGAAAAAGCTCACTTGTACATCATCTTCACATAAAATGTTCTTTACTGGACACTGTGATTTTCAGATGTAGACGAATGTGCCAGCAACCCATGCAGTAATGGCAGCACTTGTGAAGATAAGGACAATGAGTACACCTGTAAATGTGCAGCCGGTTTCCACGGTGTCAACTGTGACATAAGTATGACTTTCATGTATTTTGTGCATTATATTTATTTTTAGATGATAGTTGTTTTGTTGTTATTGTTATTGCTATTTTTTATTATTAATATTATTATCATCATCAACTACATTAGTATTATTATTATTGTTGTTGTTGTTAATAGTAGCAGTAGCAAAAATAGTAGAAGTGAGGACAGATGTAGGGGTAGTTGTAGATGTGGTTGAAGTGGCACCAGTTATTATAATGTAGTTTCGATACTATTTGGATAAATTTTGAACACAATGTTTTATTTAGTTAACTACAAATAAATTAATTATAAAAATTATTTAACATAGCACAGAATGCAGTCTACTATATATATTTGTTGCTTCCTTTTAATAATTCATCACCGTAAATAATTTTTTTTTAATTTGAGTTAATAGTGGTATTATTATTATTATTATTTGAAGTAGATGTAACACTAGTAATAGTAGTACAGAAAGGTTTAATAACAGCATCGTTAACACTAAGCACAATGTTATTTTTTAGATAATGATAATAAAATAAATTGTTATTGTTATTTAGTATAGCACAATGTGCATTACCTATTTCTAAACCTAACATTAAGTTTCATTGAACAAGGTAGTTTACCTTCTTAGAGAGTGAAAAAGCTCACATGTACATCATCTTCACATAAAATGTTCTTTACTGGACACTATGATTTACAGATGTAGACGAATGTGCCAGCAACCCATGCAGTAATGGCAGCACTTGTGAAGATATGGACAATGAGTACACCTGTAAATGTGCAGCCGGTTTTCACGGTGTCAACTGTGACATAAGTATGACTTTTATGTATTTTGTGCATGGGTTCAGTTCTTCATAATTACAAAAGAGGTTTTTGTTTTGAGATGGGAGTGGTTTTGTTATTATAATTATCAATTTTTTTATTTTAATTTTAAGTAATATTGTTATCAACATAAACAGCATTATAATTATTATTATTTCTAATAGTAGTAGCAGCAGCAATAGAACAAGTGTTGGCAGATGTAATGGTAGTTGTAGATGTGGCTGAAGTGGCACCCGTTATTATAATATAGTTTCTATATTATTTGGATAAATGTTAAACACAATGTTTTATTTCAGATAAATACAAATCAATTAATTTTGAACGTTATGTAACATTTCATGAAATGCTAATCTATTCTATATATATTTTGCTTGACATTGATATTTTTTATCTCTGTAAATTAGTTTGTTTACTTTACATAGCATTATTTTTATTACTATTATTATTTGAAGTAGCAATTACAATGGTAATAGTAGTACTAGAACTTGTAGTAACAGCATCGCTAGTGGTAAACACAATGTAATTTTTTTCAGATAGGTATAACAAAACTGATTGTTTTGATATGCTACCAATAAATTACATTCAACAAGTTAATATACCCTCTTAGAGAGTGAAGAAGCTCACATATTCATCATCTTCAAATAAAATGTTTGTTACTGGATACTATGATTTACAGATGTTGACGAATGTGCCAGCAACCCATGCCGTAATGGCAGCACTTGTGAAGATAAGGACAATGAGTACACCTGTAAATGTGCAGCCGGTTTCCACGGTGTCACCTGTGACATAAGTATGACTTTCATGTATTTTGTGCATGGGTTCAGTTCTTCATAATTGCAAATGAGGTTTTTTATTTTTAGATGATAGTTGTTTTGTTGTTATTATTATTACTATTTTTATTATTATTGCTATTTTTTATTATTAATACTATTATCATCATCATCTACATTAGTAGTATTATTATTGTTGTTGTTGTTAGTAGTAGCAGTAGCAAAAATAGTAGAAGTGAGGACAGATGTAATGGTAGTTGTAGATCTGGTTGAAGCGGCACCAGTTATTATACTGTAATTTCGATACTATTTGTATGAATGTTAAATATAATGTTTTATTTAGTTAATTACAAATAAATTAATTATGTAAATTATTTAACATACCACAGAATGCAATGTTCTATAGATATTTTTTGCTTCCTTTTAATAATTCATTACCGTAAATAAGTTTTTTATTTTGAGTTAATAGTGGTATTATTATTATTATTTGAAGTAGATGTAACACTAGTAATAGTAGTACAGAAAGGTGTAATAACAGCATCGTTAACAGTAAGCACAATGTTATTTTTCAGATAATGATAATAAAATAAATTGTTATTGTTATTTAATATAGCACAAGGGGCATTACCTTTTTCTAAACCTAACATTAAGTTACATTGGACAAGGTAGTTAACCTTCTTAGAGAGTGAAGAAGCTCACATGTGCATCATCTTTACATAAAATGTTCCTTACTGGACACTGTGATTTACAGATGTAGACGAATGTGCCAGCAACCCATGCAGTAATGGCAGCACTTGTGAAGATAATGACAATGAGTATACCTGTAAATGTGCAGCCGGTTTCCACGGTGTCAACTGTGACATAAGTATGACTTTCATGTATTTTGTGCATGGGTTCAGTTCTTCATATTTGGAAATGAGGTTTTTTATTTTTTGATGATAGTTGTTTTGTTGTTATTATTATTGCTATTTTTTTATTATTAATACTATTATCAACATCATCTACATTAGCATTATTATTATTATTATTATTGTTAGTAGTAGCAATAGCAAAAATAGTAGAAGTGAGGAGAGATGTAGTGGTAATTGTAGATGTGGTTGAAGTGGCACAAGTTATTATAATGTAGTTCCAATACTATTTGGATAAATGTTAAACACAATGTTTTATTTAGTTAACTACAAATTAATTAATTATGAAAATTGTTTAACATAGCACAGAATGCAGTCTACTATATATATTTGTTGCTTCCTTTTAATAATTCATCACCGTAAATAAGTTTTTTACTTTTAGTTAATAGTGGCATTATTATTATTATTTGAAGTAGAAGTAACGCTAGTAATAGTAGTAGTACAAAACGTGTAATAACAGCATCGTTAACAGTAAGCACAATGTTATTTTTCAGATAATGATAATAAAATAAATTGTTATTGTTATTTAGAATAGCACAATGTGCATTACCTATTTCTAAACCTAACATTAAGTTACATTGGACAAGGTAGTTAACCTTCTTAGAGAGTGAAGAAGCTCACATGTGCATCATCTTTACATAAAATGTTCCTTACTGGACACTGTGATTTACAGATGTAGACGAATGTGCCAGCAACCCATGCAGTAATGGCAGCACTTGTGAAGATAAGGACAATGAGTACACCTGTAAATGTGCAGCCGGTTTCCACGGTGTCAACTGTGACATAAGTATGACTTTTATGTATTTTGTGCATGGGTTCAGTTCTTCATAATTGCAAATGAGGTTTTTTATTTTTAGATGATAGTTGTTTTGTTGTTATTGTTATTGCTATTTTTTATTATTAATACTATTATCATCATCAACTACATTAGTATAATTATTATTGTTGTTGTTGTTAATAGTAGCAGTAGCAAAAATAGTAGAAGTGAGGACAGATGTAGTTGTAATTGTAGATGTGGTTGAAGTGGCACCAGTTATTATAATGTAGTTTCGATACTATTTGGATAAATGTTAAATACAATGTTTTATTTAGTTAATTGCAAATAAATTAATTATGAAAATTATTTAACATACCACAGAATGCAATCTACTATATATATTTTTTGCTTCCTTTTAATAATTCATCACTGTAAATAATTTTTTACTTTGAGTTAATAGTGGTATTATTATTATTATTTGAAGTAGATGTAACACTAGTAATAGTAGTATAGAAAGGTGTAATAACAGCATCGTTAACAGTAAGCACAATGTTATTTTTCAGATAATGATAATAAAATAAATTGTTATTGTTATTTAAAAATGCACAAGGTGCATTAACTTTTTCTAAACCTAACATTAAGTTACATTGAACACGTTAGTAAACCTTCTTAGAGAGTGAAGAAGCTAACATGTACATCATCTTCACATAAAATGTTCTTTACTGGACACTGTGATTTTCAGATGTAGACGAATGTGCCAGCAACCCATGCAGTAATGGCAGCACTTGTGAAGATAAGGACAATGAGTACACCTGTAAATGTGCAGCCGGTTTCCACGGTGTCAACTGTGACATAAGTATGACTTTCATGTATTTTGTGCATGGGTTCAGTTCTTCATATTTGGAAATGAGGTTTTTTATTTTTAGATAATAGTTGTTTTGTTGTTATTATTATTGCTATTTTTTATTATTAATACTATTATCAACATCATCTACATTAGTATTATTATTATTATTATTATTGTTGTTGTTAGTAGTAGCAATAGCAAAAATAGTAGAAGTGAGGAGAGATGTAGTGGTAATTGTAGATGTGGTTGAAGTGGCACAAGTTATTATAATGTAGTTCCAATACTATTTGGATAAATGTTAAACACAATGTTTTATTTAGTTAACTACAAATTAATTAATTATGAAAATTGTTTAACATAGCACAGAATGCAGTCTACTATATATATTTGTTGCTTCCTTTTAATAATTCATCACCGTAAATAAGTTTTTTACTTTTAGTTAATAGTGGCATTATTATTATTATTTGAAGTAGAAGTAACGCTAGTAATAGTAGTAGTACAAAACGTGTAATAACAGCATCGTTAACAGTAAGCACAATGTTATTTTTCAGATAATGATAATAAAATAAATTGTTATTGTTATTTAGAATAGCACAATGTGCATTACCTATTTCTAAACCTAACATTAAGTTACATTGGACAAGGTAGTTAACCTTCTTAGAGAGTGAAGAAGCTCACATGTGCATCATCTTTACATAAAATGTTCCTTACTGGACACTGTGATTTACAGATGTAGACGAATGTGCCAGCAACCCATGCAGTAATGGCAGCACTTGTGAAGATAAGGACAATGAGTACACCTGTAAATGTGCAGCCGGTTTCCACGGTGTCAACTGTGACATAAGTATGACTTTTATGTATTTTGTGCATGGGTTCAGTTCTTCATAATTGCAAATGAGGTTTTTTATTTTTAGATGATAGTTGTTTTGTTGTTATTGTTATTGCTATTTTTTATTATTAATACTATTATCATCATCAACTACATTAGTATTATTATTATTGTTGTTGTTGTTAATAGTAGCAGTAGCAAAAATAGTAGAAGTGAGGACAGATGTAGTTGTAGTTGTAGATGTGGTTGAAGTGGCACCAGTTATTATAATGTAGTTTCGATACTATTTGGATAAATGTTAAATACAATGTTTTATTTAGTTAATTGCAAATAAATTAATTATGAAAATTATTTAACATACCACAGAATGCAATCTACTATATATATTTTTTGCTTCCTTTTAATAATTCATCACTGTAAATAATTTTTTTACTTTGAGTTAATAGTGGTATTATTATTATTATTTGAAGTAGATGTAACACTAGTAATAGTAGTATAGAAAGGTGTAATAACAGCATCGTTAACAGTAAGCACAATGTTATTTTTCAGATAATGATAATAAAATAAATTGTTATTGTTATTTAATATAGCACAAGGTGCATTAACTTTTTCTAAACCTAACATTAAGTTACATTGAACACGTTAGTAAACCTTCTTAGAGAGTGAAGAAGCTAACATGTACATCATCTTCACATAAAATGTTCTTTACTGGACACTGTGATTTTCAGATGTAGACGAATGTGCCAGCAACCCATGCAGTAATGGCAGCACTTGTGAAGATAAGGACAATGAGTACACATGTAAATGTGCAGCCGGTTTCCACGGTGTCAACTGTGACATAAGTATGACTTTCATGTATTTTGTGCATGGGTTCAGTTCTTCATATTTGGAAATGAGGTTTTTTATTTTTAGATGATAGTTGTTTTGTTGTTATTATTATTGCTATTTTTATTATTAATACTATTATCAACATCATTTATATTAGTATTATTATTATTATTATTATTGTTGTTGTTAGTAGTAGCAATAGCAAAAATAGTAGAAGTGAGGAGAGATGTAGTGGTAATTGTAGATGTGGTTGAAGTGGCACAAGTTATTATAATGTAGTTCCAATACTATTTGGATAAATGTTAAACACAATGTTTTATTTAGTTAACTACAAATTAATTAATTATGAAAATTGTTTAACATAGCACAGAATGCAGTCTACTATATATATTTGTTGCTTCCTTTTAATAATTCATCACCGTAAATAAGTTTTTTACTTTGAGTTAATAGTGGTATTATTATTATTATTTGAAGTAGATGTAACACTAGTAATAGTAGTAGTACAAAACGTGTAATAACAGCATCGTTAACAGTAAGCACAATGTTATTTTTCAGATAATGATAATAAAACCAATTATTATAATGTAGTTTCGATACTATTTGGATAAATGTTAAACACAATGTTTTATTTCAGTTAAATACAAATCAATTAATTTTGAACGTTATTTAACATAACATAAGATGCAAAACTATTCTATATAGTTTTTGCTTGATATTAATATTTTTAATCACTGTAGATGTAGATGAATGTGCCAGCAACCCGTGTAGTAATGGCAGCACTTGTGACGATAACGATAATGCGTACACCTGCACATGTTCAGCTGGTTTCCATGGTGCTAACTGTGACATAAGTATGACTTTTATGTATTATGTGTATGGGTTCAGTTCTTCATAAATGCAAATGTGTTTTTTCTATTTTGAGATGATATTGGTTTTGTTATTATAGTTATTAATTTTGTTATTATTAATGTTATTATTATCACCATCATTAACGTCAGCAACATCATTATTAATAGTATTATTTCTAGTAGTAGTAGTAGTAGTAGTAGTAGTAGTAGTAGTAGTAGTAGTAGTAGTAGTAGCAATAGCAGATGTGATGGCAGATGTAGTGGTAGTTGTAGATGTGGTTGAAGAGACACCCGTTATTATAATGTAGTTTCGATACTATTTGGTTAAATGTTAAACACAATGTTTTATTTCAGTTAAATACAAACCAATTAATTTTTTATGTTTTTAACATACCATAAAATGCAAATCTATTCTATATATTTTTTGCTTGATTTTAATAGTTGTGATCACGGTAAATGAGGTGTTTTACTTTGCTTAGATGGTATTATTATTATTATTAGTAGTATTATCATTAGAAGTTGAAGTTACAATCGTGATAGCAGAACTAGAATTTGTAGCAACTCCATCGTTAACGCTAAACAAAATGCTATTTTTTTTTCAGATGATTATAATAAAACTAATTGTTTTTGTGTGGTACCACTAAATTACACTCAACAAGTTAATAGACCCTCTTAGAGACTGAAAAAGCTCACATGTGCATCATCTTCGGAGAAAATGGTAGATATTGGACAATGTGATTTTGCAGATGTAGACGAATGTGCCAGCAACCCGTGTAGTAATGGCAGCACTTGTGAAGACAACGATAATGCGTACACCTGCACATGTGCAGCTGGTTTCTATGGTGCCAACTGTGACATAAGTATGACTTTTATGTATTTTGTGCATGGGTTCAGTTCTTCATAATTGCAAATGAGGTTTTTTATTTTTAGATGATAGTTGTTTTGTTGTTATTGTTATTGCTATTTTTTATTATTAATACTATTATCATCATCAACTACATTAGTATTATTATTATTGTTGTTGTTGTTAATAGTAGCAGTAGCAAAAATAGTAGAAGTGAGGACAGATGTAGTTGTAGTTGTAGATGTGGTTGAAGTGGCACCAGTTATTATAATGTAGTTTCGATACTATTTGGATAAATGTTAAATACAATGTTTTATTTAGTTAATTGCAAATAAATTAATTATGAAAATTATTTAACATACCACAGAATGCAATCTACTATATATATTTTTGCTTCCTTTTAATAATTCATCACTGTAAATAATTTTTTACTTTGAGTTAATAGTGGTATTATTATTATTATTTGAAGTAGATGTAACACTAGTAATAGTAGTATAGAAAGGTGTAATAACAGCATCGTTAACAGTAAGCACAATGTTATTTTTCAGATAATGATAATAAAATAAATTGTTATTGTTATTTAATATAGCACAAGGTGCATTAACTTTTTCTAAACCTAACATTAAGTTACATTGAACACGTTAGTAAACCTTCTTAGAGAGTGAAGAAGCTAACATGTGCATCATCTTCACATAAAATGTTCTTTACTGGACACTGTGATTTTCAGATGTAGACGAATGTGCCAGCAACCCATGCAGTAATGGCAGCACTTGTGAAGATAAGGACAATGAATACACCTGTAAATGTGCAGCCGGTTTTCGCGGTGTCAACTGTGACATAAGTATGACTTTTATGTATTTTGTGTATGGGTTCAGTTATTCATAATTGGAAATGAGTTTTTTAGATGATAGATGTTTTGTTATTATAATTATTATTTTTTTATTTTTAATATTATTATTATTATCATCATCAACATCAAGAACATTATTACTATTATTATTGCTCTTAGTAGTAGCAGCAATAGTAGTAGTAGCAATAGTAAAAGTGATGGCAGATGTAGTGGTAGTTATAGGTGTGGTTGAAGCGGCACCAAATATTATAATGTAATTTCCATACTATTTGGATAAATGTTAAACACAATGTTTTATTTCAGTTTATTTTTAAGTTTTATTTAGTTAATTACTAATCAATTAATTATACAAATTATTTAACATATAAATATATATATATAAATATGTATATAATAAAATATAGCACAAAGTTCATCACCTATTTGTAGACTTGACATTAAGTTACATTGAACAAGTTAATAAACCTTCTTAGAGAGTGAAGAAGCTCACATTTACATCATCTTCACCTAAAATGTTCGTAACTGGACACTGTGATTTACTGATGTAGACGAATATGTCAGCAAACCATATAGTGATGGCGGCACTTGTGATCTTGCATTTCGGATATTGCAAAACATAAATGTATCAAACCAGCACAGGGAAACCCAGACGTAGATAGTATTCACGATATTGTATGCAAGAACCTGAATGCAAAATAAATGACGGCTAACAACTGCTGTATAATGAAGACCTTTATTATTAACTAGATGTGCATATATCTAAAGCAATAATTTATTTCCCGTGTTGAGTATTGAATGGAAATATTAAGGGCATGCCGTAAGTATGGCATATATAAACTGGAAAAAACAATGGAACTGAAATGGGAAAATAAAAGGTGAGTGTGACAGAAATTAGCAGGGCATTAACAGTAGAGAGGGTGTACTGTTTACATTACTGGACATTACATTACATTTCTGTGACAGCATTGACCATGAAAAATGCTAGGATTTTGTAATTGGCTAAATCAATTAATTAGCCTATGAAAATAAAACAAAAAATTTTAATGCATCAAGGTAACACCTAATTATTCGCAAATACCTTTGAAAATGGTATCGTTGTGCATGTCACTTAAATGAAAATGAATATATATTTGACAGGAAGTCAATGTTCCTCTATTCCACTGAGATGTTTCTTTTTGTAGAGTTGTTTACACACAGCGGCAGATTCACCGTCACAAACTACGACTATGTGGAAGTGTATGCTGACAGAAGATCAGAGGGCTACAAACAATTATCAGCTCAAGTCATGAATGAGGTGATCGTTATGATCAACCATATTGTTAACTTTTATTACAGTTGTTTAATATTTGAAAGCGATATTTGCGTTTCAGTCGAATCTGATCGTATTTCACATAATGCATCCTTCAAAATATATAGGCAGTGTGTGTATGAAAACATTGTGTTTATTTGCACACAAACACGTACATATATGTATGAAATATATGAGTGCGTGTATGCGCTCGTGCATGTTTGCATACATACGCACATAAATTCAACCAATGTTATTTGATAAGCGTTTGTCCTATATGACTAAAAGAGCAATTAAATTACAGTTGACATATTTTCCATTGTAGGTGCGTCTGGTCTATAGAGGTTCAAGCATATATGAGCACATCGTCGATGTTAGAAATATTACTTTCAGGTAATACAACGGACGACTATACATTTAGTACTCTGGATGATTAGTGGTGCCAATGATGGATTAATTAACAGTAACTCGTCGGAACAGTATAATTGCGCGCAATATTTTACCTGTCTAATTATTTATTGTAATCACTCCACGTCAGCCACTCACGTGCATAGTTACACTACTATGCGCAATCATGATCGACACACGTGTGAAGCATCACAGAGAAAGCAAGGATTTCATATCAGCTTCCAAAATATGAGTGAAACTAAATGCGACATGTAGCCTTGGGATATATTACATTAAGACGTATCTACAATATGCTGAAATAGTTTATATTGATTAGAAACCCATCATTCTATGTAGTCTCTGTTGTTTTCGCTGTGGCTCATTTAGTTCACACTGAGTGCAATAAATAATCGATGTTTGTCTCTATTTTTGACATTTCAGAGCTGATTTATTTGACACATCCAGATTTCCTAAATATGTTTCTAGTGTCATAGAGAGCAATGCACTAATATAGGTAATTTGAGGGATATCTAACTGCCATTCATTAGCAGAAGTCAATGCTATTTTGGATGGAGTGTTTTTATATGTTAATCGTATTCCCGTGCATAGATGGGGAGGGACACTTGCCAATAATGCTTCTTAGAAAATAACGAAAACAAATACGTGATTACAATGCCATGTTCGTGTTCAACCTGCAGGAAAGGCAGCGTCATTGTGGACTACAAACTTGTCTTAGCCACGGACATTGCTTCTGAGACTCTGATCAGCCTGCTGGAAACGTATGTCAATGAGAACGCCGGCTTTGCAGATCAATTCAAGATTCACCCGAGCAGCATCACATATGATGGTAGGCACTTTATGCTTTCTAAGCGATATTGTTTCTGGTCACGAGAAACGGATCTGTTCGACCATCGACCTAAACATCTTCAGTTTGATGAGTCTGCGGACGGGCAACCGGGCGCTCTCCAAATGTTGACAAAAATTACTTCAAAATAGATTAAATCCTTGTAACGCATTGCGTCGATTTTTTTTCCCAACAATGTAACGGAAAAATTTTAAATATTTCTTTGGCCAAGTTGTAGTTGAATTTTCCAAGACATTGAATTGAATTTGAATTTATTTTCACCTCTCAGTCTCTCTCCAGAAATGCGGCTTTGCATAAAACACAACAAACAGACAGACATACAGACAAACATACATACAGACAGACAGACAAATATATATATACATACATACTGACAGACAGACAAACATACATACATACTGACAGACAGACATACACACATACAGACAGACGGACAGACATAAGTACATGCATATATAAGTACATACGTACATACATACATACATACATACATACATACATACATACGTGCATACGTGCATACATACATACATACATACGCATGCATGCATGCATGCATGCATACGTATGTGCGTGCGTGTGCGTGCATGCATGCATGCATACATACATACACACACACAAGCATGCATGCATGCATACAAACGTACACTTTGATTTGTATATTATATTTAGGAAACTGTTCTGCATGTATTCCTTCCTCGTTGTTTGTAATTTAGTGTACATCAGGCTTCAGTAGATTTTTTCGGATTGATGTGTTAATTTATTTCTATCACTATGACATTGATAATGCAACTTCAGTAATGCATTATGTGTCTGACTCGCACTTAAGTTATAACACTTCAGTAAACTGTAAACACTAATGAACAAAGTCTAACTCAGGATATCAGTGCACAAATAAAGTTTACGTTTATCATTGCCTGGTACCGTTGCGCGGCTGACTTCGAATTGTTAACTGCATACTGGTTCCGTATCAGGTCTCCAGAAATTCGCCTCAAGAGGTTTACCTATGTGGCTGGTAGTAGCCCTCCCAAGCATCATATGCCTCACTGTCGTTGTCATGGTTGCGCTCCTGGCTCTGCTTGTGATGCGTCTGGCAAAACGACGCGCGGGGAAACCCAACCGGAGACGAAACGGTCATAACAGCGGCACAAACGTCAGGCGGTGGGTTGGCGCAAGCAACATGCTGTGGCGAAAAGAAGTACCGTTGCCCCATCAGACGTATGCACCCACACATATAACGGTATGATGATATAGTGTTATGATGATATAGTGTTATGATACTTCGTTGTAT
Source organism: Lamellibrachia satsuma (assembly GCA_033239005.1). Taxonomy (NCBI): domain Eukaryota; kingdom Metazoa; phylum Annelida; class Polychaeta; order Sabellida; family Siboglinidae; genus Lamellibrachia; species Lamellibrachia satsuma. The sequence goes on along the minus strand of BSQZ01000188.1, from coordinate 57,917 downwards.
GATATTATTGTGGCAACTGCTGCAATGGCGTTGCTCTATGGAAAAGCACTCATAACAATATATGGTTGTATGTTAGTATGGCTCCCCGTGTATGTTGGTTCTGCAGTTATATATGATTGGTAACTTGTATTTACGAAAAATCAGGACATATTAGAGACAGGTGGTAATTTATTTTCATAGATTCCCGAATGTTGTGGCTGTCGCTTTTGTTATTGATTAGTATAAAGATCCTGAAAAGGAAACTACATTCAGGTAGAAACTTGCTCAAACTATTACGATTGTATACCTACTTATGCAGTATGCATATATCTCCACATTGAATCATGAGGAGGTGTGGTGAAAGGGAGTTCCATGATAGCTTCTTGAAATAATTTTGGGTTTCTTATGATGGTAATTTTTGGTGGAATCATATTCCATATGCGAATGGCTCGGGGATAAAATGAAAAGACCATTGCATTTATACGACACCTGGGGGCTACGTAATGTCCACGGGTTAGTACGCCTGGAGGGGGGGGTGATCTCAATAATGCTATTTAGAATTTTGTAGAAGGTTGTGGCTTGTTTAATAATACGTCTTTGTTCAAGGGTTGGCCATCCAAGGGCAGTAATTAATCTGCTGGATTTGTGTTCCGTCTGTAATCATGTGTAACAAATCTGGCAGCCGAGTGTTGTACTCTTTCAAGGCTTTTAACTTGTGAAATGGTGAGAGGATTCCGTATGGGTGACGAGTACTCGATAGGAAGTTTTCCTGTGTTGTATGATTGTTGGAAAATTTGGGTTGATGATGAGAGCTATCTGCTTTGCAGTTTCTTTAAGGACTCTGGCTGGGAGTTCATCTGGGCCTGTAGCTTTGTTCTGGTTTAGATTTTCCAGCTGCTTTATCACGCCATCTATGCCAATTTCCTGAAGGGGGTGTTGGGGTAATTAGAGGGGGATAAATACAGAGCTAAGTTGGTTGTTTAGGGCATATGCTTCATCATGATCATTTATTATTGGCTGGTCGTTTACTCGAAATGTGGGAATGCCAATGGTTTCTCGTTTATTTGCCTTAATAAATGACCAGAATCGTTTTGGATTAGTTTTCAGGCTGTCTCCAATGTGGTTGTTAACATAGTCTTTGTACGATTTTGCTAATGCTTTAGTAGTTTGCTTTCGGAGTTATTTAAATGTTTCCCGGTCATTGTTTAGTCCTGTTTGCTTTGCCTTTTTGTGGCTTTTGTTACGTCTTCTCTGCATTTAATTAATTCAAGTGTTATCCAGGTGAGGTGGGTTTTAGCTTTGGTGTATCGTCTAGGTATGTTAATGTTAATTAAGGTAGTCAGACGTTCGAGGAAGAAGGTCCAGTTTATGTATATATCCTGTGAGTTGGGGTCCATGTCGATGTACTCAAAGTCTGCCGTTTTGTAACTATAAACGTTGTGGGGGGTTTCTTTTTCGAACTGGGTTTAAGTTGATATTGAAGGTCACGGATTCATGATCGCTCATGCCAGGAGTGGTATGGGTGTTGATGATGATAGAGGGATTTGAGGTGAGTATGAGGTTAATAATGTTATGTTAGTTATTTCTAGTAGGTTGTTATTATTGTTAGCAGTGCTATTATTAATGGTCTGTTGATTTGTCCAGTTGATATCAGGGAGGTTAAAATCTCCAGCTATGACTACATTAGGGGGATATTTTTTGTGATCTATATAGTTTAGTTAGGGAGTCATGGAGAACTTCAAGGGATTGGAGGTGGTCATATGGGGATCGATAATAAGATGCAAAGTATATGCATTTGTTTCGTACAAAGTGAATTTTTGTCCAAACTATTTCACAATTAGAGTTTACATTTTGGAGGGGTTCAGAAACAATGTTGTCACGGAAGGCTATAAGGACTCCTCTGCCGTGGACATTCCTGTCCTTTCTTATGGCCTCATAGTTGGGTGGGAGGAAAGAATTTATAGCATAGTTTGCATCTAATTTAGTTTCAACTAGAAATATGATGTCTGGGTTATTAGATTGAATAGTTGCCTTTAGTTGGGTTGCTTTTTCTATGCTCTTAACGCTGTTGGTGTTTATCAAAATTCCTTTAATTGTGTTTCCTTGGGTTTTCTTGTGACGTTCAGGGGTTCAGGTTTTTTGGGGGGGTTTGGGTGAAAATTAAGCTTGCATTTTGTGATGTATGTAGTGTTTGGGTACTAAGCGTAGAGCTGTCAAACCAGGTGTTGGTAGAATTGGATTGCTCATTTCTATATGGAGAAGTGGTAACATTTGGAATTCCACAATGGTCGCAGAGCCAGAAGGCATTTTGGTTAATCAAGGAGTTGTAGCAGGATTGGGTTATACCAATACAATGTATGTGGTGCCATTGATTACATTCTTCGCAGAGGATAGCCTTGCCTCGGCTTCTGACAGGTTGATGACAACTTCCATGTTAATGAGTATATGTGCATATTCAACAACAGACAACGTATAGCAACCAACCAGACTATTTTGGTAAATATAAGTGCAATACCACACAAGAAGGCGAAGTCGGTGGAACACATTTGATATACTCTAAATTCATATATGCATATGCACCCGCGCACGCACGCACGCACGCACGCATACACACGACGGTGTACATGTGTCTCCTCTTCTGTCAGAATCGACCAAACGTCGCATTTCAAGTTGGGACCGGTATGCTCGAGTACGCGTTAATGCATATATTAGATTATGAAACACAGTTCGTTGTTAAATATAATTACAAAATGGCGCGCACACACACACACACACGCGCGCGCGCGCGTACACACACACACACCCCCCCCCCCCACACACACACACACACACACACACACACACACACACACACACACACACACACACACACACACACACACACACACACACACACACACACACACACGCACACACACACACACACACACACACACACCAGAGCAATTATCAAAAGGTCGTAGCGCATCCTTTCCTTGGTTGGGTGGCCTGCTCACTGGTGGCAATGCCTTTTGAGGGTGACATCCTCACCTTTAATTTTCAATATCTTACAAATTGTTTTTATATATTTTTTTTTCATTGGTGTAGGTAGATATCATTACATGTATACCATTTTGACAATGAACATTGTATATGTGTATACAATGCGTATTTACCATATTAACGGCTATATGTTGCCCGATATATATGTATCCTTGTGTGCTACGCATCAATAAAAAACCGAGTTAACGCCATTTATTTTGAGTTATCGTAATTATGTGTGTAATATCTAGTGCATTACTATATGTTGAGACACACATTACCGGAGCGACAATCGGCTGTGTCAGCAATAAACGAGTATATTGGTTGGTGTGCTTTTTGTCAGATGTAATTTAATATGCTGTTTTCACAATAATCTAAAATAACTTTTCCGCATGGAATCAACATTCGAAACGGCACTTAGAAACCGGGCCCACCTCAATTTCGCCGTTGTCAATATGCAATTTGTACATTAACCATGCACAGTGCAAGCACAATGCATACTGATCCACGGAAAATGTAAATTATTAAACATATTTAAACTTAAAAACTCATTTAAATTACCTTTTCCGAAGCTCAAATTCGCATATTTAACCTGCATTGAGCGCCATCTTTCCCCTTCTTTCGCAAGATTTCGAAACCAGAAGCAAGTTACATATTATTTGAATGATGTAAAAAGTCGATATTCATAGACTGAGAGAGAAGCATTGACTGTAACATGGGGATGCCTCCTCTTCTATATGTACATCTATGGACGTCGTGCCACCATTGTAGCTGATCACAAACCCCTCGTGAGCATCCTTTGAAACCCAAACCCCAAAAAACATACCTACGAATAGGCCGGTATACGTTGATACTACAGCAGTATGAGTGCAACCTGGAGAAACCAATCCAGAAAATTGTTATGCGAGTTTCTCGTATTGTAATTCATGCAACATTACAAGAAGGCAGTTGCTCTGACACATGAAGGACGCCATTGAATTAAAACTGTGGTCCCTGCTAGCGACATCACAGCCGAATATGAACCTCTCAGCATAACACCATTAACCTAAGTACCATGGGGTGAATTCAATACTGGCTTGTGGTAATCACTGCTGATTTTTTAATACATGCTATTAATCATTGATGAATATTCAAGATATCCAATCTTCCAGATTGTCAAATATACTTCTGCTGGCACAGTGATTCCTGTTATTAACACGGTGATGTCTATGTTCGGTATCCCTGATGTACTAAAATCGTGCAGCAGACTGCCTTTCAACACTGAACAGTTGAACACGTATGTAACGCTCTTGGAATTTAAACATCGTAGAGTAATTGACCCCGAGCCAGTGGCTAAGCAAAGCGTTTCATGCGGATTCTTAGAAAAGTAGTCAAGGCCGCATCTTCTGAAGGAAAACCTTGGAAACAAGAGCTCAACAAGTTTCTAATAAACTACTAAACAACACACCAAACCACAACGAACATAATATATATTTCTGCTGTTCTCGTTGGCCGCGAGATGGAGCTACTAGCTTTGTATGTTGACCAAAAAGAATGATGTGATCCGTGATGAAGACAAAACGACAAAAGCGAAAATTAAACCATACGCTGACAATCGTTATCATGCCAAGCCATGTTCAATTGCGAAAGAGATACTGTGCTTGTGAGGCAACCTAAGTGGAACAAACTCACACCAACATACAAACCCAAGCCCGATCGCATAACCCACAAGAAAGGATCGATGATCACTGCATCTCACCCAGATCATGTTATCACCAGGAATTCGTCTCATTTCAAGACGATTCCCAGTCAATCCGCAGACCCAGCCGACGCAGATGCGAGCGCAGGTGTCCTCGATATCTGAAGGCCTATGCCACTTGTTGACATGCACTGTATTTGTTCACAAAGTGTGTTGTGAATTGTGAGGTTTCTTGAAACACATCTCAATACGATGAACTGTATACCTGTTCGCACAGTTTGTTGTGAATTGTGAGGTTTCTTGAAACACATCTCAATACGATGAACTGTATACCTGTTCCCACAGTTTGTTGTGAATTGTGAGGTTTCTTGAAACACATCTCAATACGATGAACTGTATACCTGGTCGCACAGTTTGTTGTGAAGTGTGAGTTTTCTTGAAACACATCTCAATACGATGAACTGTATACCTGTTCGCACAGTTTGTTGTGAATTGTGAGGTTTCTTGAAACACATCTCAATACGATGAACTGTATACCTGTTCTCACAGTTTGTTGTGAATTTTGACATTTCTTTAATCAAATATAATTATCTGCATTCGAGTTAGAATTCATGTCATTGCCTGTGTTTATGCATTGTTTTGACAGTCAATCCTGTTCATCTTAATAATGTTAGAGTAGTTATGTATCTGACTGACTTACAATCATAGGCCATCGCTCTCCATCGGGAAGTTGCGCCCTCCATTATGTTCTATTTATAGCATGTTGCTCTGCTGTCAATAGAGGGAGCCCAGTATTATTCCTGATCTAGTCACTCCAACTCTTCACTGGTCTTCCTATCTTACGCTCTCCTTTGAAATCTTGTTTGTATGTTTGCCAAATAATGGAATATATTTGCATACGACATGCATGCCGAGACCACCTGTGTCTGATGACATCTGTGATAGTTTCAGGGGTAAAGGTATTTTTTCTTATCTTGATATTTGCAATATGTCCGCCTTTGTAACACCTCTAGTAGCCAGCAGGCAGCGCATTCCAAAAAGAGATTATATCTCCTGTGTCCGTAGATTCCACGCCTTCACAACATGTATTGCTATTGGCAGTATAAGGGCTTGATTTTAATTTGGGCTTCAATTTTGCTTAGATGTTTCGGTTGGAAAATAGGCCATCTATGAGTCTACCAAAGGCTGCAGATGCTTATGCTACGCGTTTACTAACACACATATGTGTTACCGAAGAAACAGGACTCTCCCACTTCCTCCTGTTCTTCACCTTCCAGAATAGTACTGTCCTCCGGTGAAGTGATGACCTTGCACTAGGAGAAATTGATTTTCATACCCCATTACATACAGGCAAATTGCAGATCTTCATTTGTGAGTTGTAGCTTCTCAAACACCATGTGCATTGTTATGTCATCTGCATATCTGATGTCAAAGCTGAGGTAGGTATCTAGTCTGAATTTCTGGGATAAGCTCTTCACGTCTGCCATGACGAACTCCAGGAACAAACCAAACAGGATAGGTGATAATAAGCAGCCCTGTCTCACTCCCATTTCCATTACGTCAGTTGACCATTGGTGACGACTGCACATTAAGCAGTATCATACATATCTTCAATCAGTGATGTAATATTGGTATTCACCTCAATATACTTCAACATCTTCCACAATACCCCTCTCCAGATAATAAAAAAGACAGCCTTTGCTAAGTTTTATTTAATATTGGAAGATATGTAGTATTTTGTAAATTACTATTTGTTAACACTCGCATTACCGGTGTGACAGTCGACTGAGTCAGCAATAAACCAGTAACGATAAACGTGAATGGTGTCACGATGTGATGATGATATTCAATCGTACAGGCGTATAATACATATCCTTCTTACGATATGGTATCCACGCGTGTATACAGTATTCTAAGGCATGAGACATAACTAGTGTTTATGCAGAGGTATAATTAGTTGTTGTTCCTTTTACGCTGTATTTCTCCTAATCAACCAAATAATTCGATTATGCGTTGAAGCTGCAATACCATGGTCCTAATACTGATCCTTGTGGTACCCAACTCAAACTGATTCCAAGTTTGAAAACACCCCATCTACTACAACACGCTGTCACCTGTCAGTCAGCCATTTTCTATGCAATCCCCGATACCATGATATTTTAATTTCACTAGTCACCTTCGATGTGACATTTCGATGTGACACTTTCTAAACGAAATGGAAAAGCTATCCAAACGCAAGGTAGACGAAATGGGGATCATAGACCTATCATAGACCTATCAGTAGACGATGTGACATTTTGTCGAAGGCTTTCTAAACGAAATGGAAAAGCTATCCAAACGCAAGGTAGACGAAATGGGGATCATAGACCTATCAGTAGACGAAATGTGGATCATAGACCTATCAGTAGACGAAATGGGGATCGTATACCTATCAGTAGGCGAAATGGGGATCATATACCTATCAGTAGGCGAAATGGGGATCATAGACCTATCAGTAGGCGAAATGGGGATCATAGACCTATCAGTAGGCGAAATGGGGATCATATACCTATCAGTAGGCGAAATGGGGATCATAGACCTATCAGTAGGCGAAATGGGGATCATAGACATATCAGTAGGCGAAATGGGGATCATAAACCTATCAGTAGGCGAAATGGGGATCATAGACCTATCAGTAGGCGAAATGGGGATCATAGACATATCAGTAGGCGAAATGGGGATCATAGACCTATCAGTAGGCGAAATGGGGATACATTCTGACGAAGACGGCACCCGACTTGTTGAGAAATGAATCCTAGCCGCGCGCAAATCAGGGGTTGGACGTTTTTGGCCGCTACGCCAGGAAACTAGTTGAATTACTGTGTACAAACGCGAAGGTTTTGTCGACATGTTGCTACAGATCTGTGAGGGTTTTGTCGCATGAAACTTGCATTGTAATTACTAATGCTGGCATTGACCCTCTAGTACGCTTTGTGCGATAAGGAAATGTCGACATTAGTAAATGGCCCCTTAGCGCATACTCTCGAATCAACCTGCTTTAAACTAGGCAGTGCATTGTCCTCGGGTACTCCTACAGGACAGACTGGTTCCGTAAAGGATTTATGTCGCTGGATTTACATCTGAATATAACTAGCGTGTGTACATTAACGAGATCAATAAAGAAATGATGGAAATACAAATCCTAGCGACTAGCCCCACAGTTGCATATTAACATCTAGACATTCTACGACTGGTTGAATTAAGTATAATCATACTAATTAAGTCTAATCATACTAATTATGAATAGAAACCTAAAATGCAACCAAATAGTGGTGCTTCCGGCTCTAAACTTGCAAAAATGTTTAAACAATTTTAATTACAGAGAGATATATATCATAACCAATATATCAATAATAATGTAAAATGTACGTGTAGATTCTAGTAATTACTAATAGCAGTACTGTAATCTACCCAGAAACAAATATTCATGAATAATACGTAAACGTGAGTAGACCACATGCATTTCATATTCTACAATCGTCAAATACTTGAGACAGCATTGATTTCAGGCACATAGTTTTATGCATACACATGCCCGTTGTGAATAATAATTACGCATACATACTGCCTACTGGTAACATATTGACCAAAACAAACAAGTTCAATTAAATACATGATAACATAGTTATGTGAAAAAGGAAAAGGGTTGGATGAAGGGTTTGTGTGTTGCGAAAAATAGCAAGCATTAAATGCCCGCAAGACGGCTGTAGCGACTGATAAACACTGACTGCTATCGTACAGATACTGTCATGCGTGAGTTCTGCATACTGATGTTAGTTCTCTACCATACGCTAGGAGTAACCTTAGTTGTCTACCAGTACGCTAGGCGTCACCTCTACAAGTAACATAAGAAGATAATTATATTTAATAAAACATATTAATACAGCGCCATAAACCAGCCTATGAGGCCTCATAAACGGTGTTTTATGTCGCTGGATTTACTGATGAATATAACTAGCGTGTGTACATGACATAGATAACAACAAAGAAGACACTACTGACACGATCACGTAATAAACTTAGTCATACTTCCTATTCAAATCCTTCCTACACTGGAAAACCTCCCAGTCACCAATTTCATACACTTTTGTTCCAGATATTTCCGTTAGCGGAGCGCGCTGCATATGGTCGCATTTTAAAACAAGATCGTGGTTTCATCTCACTGAACTCGCGTCGACGACGTTTCGTTTGCTGGGAAAGCGCGACGTGTTCCGTGAAAGTGCCGCAAATAAATAATTTTCAGGGACCATATCAAAAGTGAAATGCATTCCAAAATAACATATGTGGCTTTTAAATGCACCCCTTTATAATAAGCACAACCGATGTATTATCTAATCGACGGTTCTGTCGACATGTTTATGCAGATATGTGGTTGGTTTGTCAGATTTCACATGGAATATACATTTTAATTATTTGTACGGACATTGACACCCCCCGGTACGCTTTGTACGATAACGAAATGTCGACAATATTGAGTGGCTCCTTGACGTGTAGTTTCAAAGCGCCCTGGTTTAGACTAGACAGTGCGGATACTGGGGTATGACGTCATTAGACGTTTGCTGGGAAAGCGCGACGTGTTCTGAGAAAGTGCCGCATGGAAAGCAGTAATATGCATGGACTATATCAAAAGTTAAAAGTATTCCAAAATAATTCCAATTGATGTGGCTTTTAAACGTATCCCCTTCTAATAAACACAACAGATGTTTTAAACGTATTATCTAATCGATGAACTAAATTTAATAAGAATGCACAGAAAATCCGCTTAGTAGACAAATGTGTTGCGTCTTGATTCTCCGTTGTTTTGAGATGCCACCTTCGGATCCGCGCTCTGGCGATGCATGTCACAGCGTATATTCAACGCCCCTCTCCACGTGCAAGATCGCAAATCAGACGAAAACCCTCACTGTCGCTGTCTGCTTCTTCGAACACCAGGTTGGTTTATCGATACTTAGACTAGAATGAACATACTGCGAATCACTCAGTTTAGCTAAGCATGTCAGAGACACAGTTGTGTTGTGATATCCTAGAATAATTGTTGGGATGTCGGTGCCACAAACCAAGAAAGATAAGTTATATTTTAGCATGTCGATATTGGTTGCACTTCTGCATTAATATATCCGAACAGTTGCGCGCAGGAAATAGAGAGTGATTCCGTCCAAGTCAATATGTCTGATTCTACTAAACGGCTGATTCCATTGTCCGTGGTTAGGTTAAGCGGAATCTATTTATTTTGCCATTTCTGAGTTATGTCTCACAGTTATGCTAATATCGTTGAATTAATCCAAGTGTTTTGTAATTCGTGCAACTCGTTACAGGAACCACCGGAACGTAGTGTCCCGATTCACACAACTTGAGCGATGTGGACTCAGGAGATCACGGAGACACGTAACGGCCGCACAAGCGTGCACCGTGTCGGGCCGTTGGCCGGACTGTCCGCCGTTATGTTGTGGGGCGCTGTAGTCGCCTTTATCATTACGGTAGTTGCCATGGCGACTCCCAATTGGATCGCTGGTGGAGGCACTAGTCAAGGATTGTGGAAGATTTGTCATGGTTCCATCTGCGTGGAGTTACCTGCATCCTACCTAGCAGGTAAACATCACTAGCCATATCGGATGGATCATGTTGCTAGAGAGCAACTGCAATTTTAATTAGTGCACCTCGGAAGTGGACTAAAATCATTATATAATTTCTCATAATTGTCGCATATTCTTAGGGATTAAACATATATTTCCGGCACCAAAACAGCATCATTTTAAAAATTATATTATATTTATATACACGTTTAGCATATTATGGGTCCAAAACATAATCCTCACGATCTGATGATTAACTATATTTTATTCGTGATCTGCTATGCAAAAATGCTGTAAACTAATATGCTACTAAGAAGTTTTTATCAATAAACTTGTTTGAAGAAACGAAAACATAATAATCATTCGTCATTTTGGAAATGATGTGATTTATCTGCATTTCGCATAAAATTGCATTAATTGGACTTGTCTGGAGTATTAATATTAGTATTATTAGTATTAGTATTAGTATTAGCCTATGAAACAAAAACCATTTCAAAAACTGTGTCGAGTGTATATAAGTAAAACATGTTTTATATAATCTGAGCCTGCATTTTATTTTTATTTTTTATTTTAAAATTATTATATTTTTACAATAACTGGCGTCCGTGCTTGAATGTCTTGCATCGCAGTTATCGCCATATGGATGTTATATACCAATATATGCTATACAACTATGCAGTACACACGTTCACATCAACTAGATTTTGTGTCTGAGTAGACACCTTACCATTTTCATGTTGCTTGTTTCAGGGTGGTTCAAAGGGATTCAGGCGTTCGTGTGTCTGTCCCTGATAGCGTCAGTAGGCACACTCCTGCTGGCGCTGATGTACACGTTCGTCCACTCCGTCAGCAAAGGACTCGTTCTGCAGCTCTGCATCGTGGCATCGGCGCTAGCAGGTAAAACACACACACGCACACGCGCGCGCGCACGCACGCACGCACGCACACATATTTGTTTGTTTTGTGTTTTTGTATACACGTTTCTACCTGTGTATGTTTCGACGTGCCGCAACTTATATGTGACAGCTGTTTATATTTACTATATAATACGATTTGTATATGAAATATTGTATCCATTATTCACAATGCCAACGACCCTTTGATGAAACGTATCCTTTGTTCATTCATCACCTTTCTGACACAAAATGTTCATAACTGTGAACAATATGACAAAACAAAATAATAAGTATACTTTGTCCCATCATTTTTGTCTTTCAGCAATGTTTATGCTTGGAGGCTTCGCCTGGTTTGCCGCTAAGGCAAAGGATCATTTCGCCTACTCGTTCTACCTCGCCGTGGTTGCCTTCGTCCTCCATGTTGTCGTCGCTATAGTAGGCGGCCTGCAGATGAACAGATCGATTGCCTAAAGGACGAACGACTAGTTTTCACTAGATAGCCTATGCTTAACAATATAAGTCCCCTACATATGTGTAGTTGTCATTTTTGAACGAGCAAATCGAATATTCTTATTGGCTGACAACTCGATCATGTACATGCCAGAAAACGAAAGATTATGAACCTCTTAACGGCGAACGCTTTGCATATGTCAAAACTGATACACGCTGAGACATTGTGGTGGTTGCTTCCGTAGCGACCTCCTGGCGTTTAAATTATGCGTGTCACTTTACCGTCATTTATAATTATTCTAGTTAGACGAATGCATTTTTTATGTAAAATGTGTCGTTGTGATATGTTGCAGCACAATAATTATCGCATATGACCGTGATTTATAGAATACAAGTTTAATAAAAATCCCAACATAACTCACAGTGCAACGCACCTCAACCAGTCCGCCACAGTTCAGTATGAAAAAGTAGATGATAAATATGCTGTGAGAAGAACAAGTTGTTATTAGTTAAAAACTGTTTCCTCAACTGATTTAACCCATAGAAAATCCGGTTTATTGGTGCAAAAATATATAGTGTGTGAATCGTTTATGTAACATCCGCAGTCGATTTAGTAAAAATATGCATATTTATGCTTAAATTATCGAAATAATCGACACTAGGCGTCAGATCTGGTAAGGATCAAAATAGTGGATATCCAAAATAGTAAACACTGTGTGGGTGCTGATCATGGGGTGACCTACAACTCCGTCGATCGCATGACCACGTTACGAAATTTCAACAAGCAAGAAAATCGTGATTTTGTTCAGCATTTCGAGTGTCACAGTTAATGCTTGAACTAACATTAACTAACGTAATCGTTTGTCTGATGATTTCACAAAACTACATACAAAAGTTGCACAAACGAGCTAGGATGTTGCAATGGATACTAGGTAGCTTTGGTTTTTCGCCAAAAAATTATTTGAAGTGAGAGAAGCAAGAAAATCGAATTGATTAAACACCTTTAAGCTTTGAAACTTTTTGTTTGTGTAATGCGACCGATATTATGTACGTTTTCTTTAGTTCTTAATTGCAATTGCTTAGACACATTTGTTTCTGCGCCGGTGCTGAATATGACATTGATGTAATGAGTTGGTTTATTTTGTACAAATGTTGTAATGCAAATGGTGTATGTTGTTTATTATACAAGTGGACATAATAAACCATAATTATCAGAATAAGCTACGTATAATTATTGTTGTTTTTGTGCTACTCGTTAACAGCTAAAGTGAGTGAATACCGAATTGTCAAAGGGAATGTGGAAAGCTTGTGTCAATTCCATTTGCATGACGGTAACTTTTCTACCAGGTTACCACCACTAACCATAGCGGATGGACCAACTAGCTAGAAGTCGAAGCAAATCATGTTTTAAATAGTAGTAGAAACCATCACAGTGGCCAACCCTTGATAACGGCCATTGTGTCAAAGTATATTGTTCCCACATCTGTGTATGTGAGTGAATGATAGAGTGAGTGCTTGAGTGAGTGACTGAGTGACTGATCGAGCGAGTCAGCGAGTGAGTGCGCCAGTGAGTTAAACTAAATCACATAACAGTTGCGTCCACTGGGCCACGACGTTTGTGTAATTATTGACCCCGGCGAAATTATAACTATTACACAACTCCGATTCAGATATTTCCGTTAGAGGCGCGCTATGAGGCGCCGTAGCGTACAAAAGGGTGATGACACTGCAAAACATGTCGAGTGTTGCAAGAACCGTCGAGTTCTGGCTACAAGAACCGTCGAGGTCTGGCTACAAGAACCGTCGAGTTCTGCGTGATTAATTGAGTCTGGTTACCACTGAAAATAGCGCTAAAGGATGTGCAGCGAAGTAAAGCTAAAAAAGCAGAATATAATACGCTATCCACATAAAAGAGGCTAACAGTTACAATACCAGAGTTATTTATATTTTATATAATTTCACGATTCACTCACAAAGTCATTATCACAGACGACAATAAATGAATGGGAGAACATCCTGTAAATGTTACCAACGTGAATAAGTTTAAAAACAACACAGACGGTTAAGACGACAGTGCCACGAGACGATCTGCAAAATACATAACAAATTCAGCGCAACTATATACGTGAGCTGTCGTGGCTGAGCGGTAGAGCGATCGCTTTACGCTTGGAAGGTGTCGTGTGCAATACGCGGTATGTCCGATTTACATTTTTTCTCGTTTACTATTATTATTATTTTATCAATAATATTTAGGACAATAGTCACTGTTGTTTAATTTCGCTGATTGGTAATGTGTGTTACCAATTATTTTAAGTGTGGCATAGTAGCGACTAAACAACTATACTGGTTATGACTTTAAACAGCAAATAGGATGTGCAGCTGGAAACAATTTTATCAACACGTTTTTTTCACAATGGATACCTTTTTAAAATAAATAATGTAAGTGAACTCTTATGAAAGTATCACCAATGATCATATTTTCAGTGATAACCAGAATAGTTCGATCTCGCAGGACTCGACGTTTCTTTCCGGACGTAACATTTCCTTATTATTTATACTTTTGTGCCGGGAGGTACATAATTACGGCTGATTGTGAAGTTGCTCTTTTGATTCACTAAACATATGCAGGTGTTTTAGTAGACATTGATTGACATAACTTGTTTATTCTTTTTCATGCAATAAAACATTGAAATTATATCCAAGTGATTATGATTGTTTACATTCTAAATGCATTATATCAATCAGTGATCTAAAAACAGGGAGAGAAAACTATGCATTACGTCATAAAGGGTAGTTTTGCGCCATTGTTATGTATGCTTGTCACATATTGTTATGTATACTTATAATTATATATGTTTGTATGTCTCAATGGGTACCATGTGTCAGTACTGATTGCACGTCTGATCGTGTATACACTTTGGTAATTGCATTGACGTGTACTGTGCTTTGTACAATTCGTTGAGCTGCTGACTGTACACAATCAATCAGCCCTGTGCTCGCCAATGTGTTAACGTCTGACTATCCAACATTAATAAGAATATCGGATTACCATGTTGCCAACGTACTGTTTTCTTTGCTTTGTTGACTTAAATATAACCAGGCACACCAATCGTATTTGCACACTGTTCATAAAAGCTCGCGTTGGCGTAGTCTGCCTGGTTCATTGATCGGAGTTGGACTGCACACTTTTGCCGGGTAATATAAAATGAGTCATTTGCCGGGTAATATAAAAGCCTTCTTGTGGGGCAGGGCAGCAAGCACCTAGCTGATTAGCTAGGTTTATTTTTTAAATAACATGTTCCCCTCTGTATCCTGCACACCCTTTGTCGGTAAGACGCTTAATTAAGCTGGCCCAATTACACCAATCGACCATATGACTTATTCGATAAATATTACTGGCCAGCGGTGCACGCTGGAAAATTTGTAGATAGCGAGCGGGACCATGTTTTCGAATCAGTTTTATTCGCTGCGCCAAACGAACAACATCATCCGAGCTTCTGAATTTATTCCCACCCATCCTCCCGATGCATTTGTACTTCTGTGTCGATATGCTTTCTAAACCCGCATATTACGTGACATCATGTCTATATATCGAATATATCTTAATGTTGCATCAGAGGGTTTATTCCCCCAATTTGTTTGTATATCATTGGGGTTTTATTCCCCACATTTGTGTATATCATTGTAAATAATTTAGCTGGCACTATATACATATCATTATGTATGCTTGTATGTACATAAGTATTTTTCCCTTTTGTATGCTCTCGCTTTGTATAAGAGCAGCAAGGGTTTTGGTCAAGATTGTCTTTAAGCTACAGTAAAAACATATCACTAATGTTAAATCTTATATGGTATTGTTTATTAATTGGTCATACATATCAACTTAATCAGTAATGTACCAGGCTGTGCACAATTTGTGGTTATTGTTGTGTGCACACCAGTAATCCTTGTTGTATATGAATAAAACTAGATTGCCCATTACCAGCCAGCTGCAACCGCACTTCGTGTAACAATCTCCACCTTTCAGACCGAACTCTTTGGCGGCCATATCCTCGGCGCCATACTGGCTGTTTGTTTCTAATTGGGAGAACTCACGCCATTTGCTGAAAAGAATCCTCGCATTTATTTAATACTTAGAGTAATTCCACGTCATCGAAATCCAGTTATGTTTAACGTCTTATTGTAATACCACGTCGATATTAATATGAAATATTGGAGACATATTATATGTTATAAACGGGGTTGACTTTGTAGTTGGTGTTTCCACAAATATTGTTTCTATGAGCACTGAAATAAAATTTCACATTTCGCGAAAATACTCTGACATTCACAAAATGTATTATTACACAAGTTTGCCGACATAAACATTGTATTTTCTTAATGTTAATATCTTGCAACAATACATCTTTTGTAGGTGTTTTATAAAAACTAAAAGAAGATCAGACCTTTGTTTACTGGCCCAAGGAGTTGCCATGCTCTGTCGCGAGGAATTTGAGTGATTGTGCCATTTATTTTCTGGTCAGTTGAAACACCTTTTCTAGACTTACAAGCAGCTACACAAATAATTTCGCCATTGATCACCTATCCTTGACCATCCTGTGTAATATACTTCCCAATACAATGGAAGTGAAGGGTTTGCATCATGGACAAGGAATTATATAAGTTTCATGGCAAGTCATTGCAATCAGACGAAGGGAAAGAGACAAACATATTGTTGGCAATCATGTTACTGGTGTCTGGTTTGGGCGCAGTGTCCGTTGCAGTTGATGCTTTGCGTAAACCAGCGCATTGCTACATTGACGAGTAATTTAAAGAGTTACCAAAAGCAAGCGTACTGTTGAAAACAGAGACTGCCATTTTTCTTTTGCAATTCCTTTTTGCATGTATCACACTATCCTGGATGAAACAAGGAATATATTCAATCCAGGATGAAACATGTAATATATTCTTATATGAATCAACTTGAAAATGGCCTTCCTAAACAAATTACCTACCTCTTCTTCAAGTTGGCAATCATTGTTCCGAGAAACGTATCCTTCACCGTGTTGTGCAGCATTTTTGGTAATCTTGTGGTGGCCTTTGAAGGTAACCTCCTCCAGATCTGTCTTCAGTTGTGCTGTGAACATGTTCTCAGGGGCATCTGTGGTCGGTGTTGACTTCATCTTTTCTAGCTCAGCGAGACAAAGATCCACTTTCATCTAGAACAATAATGAAAACATGGGTTACCATAATTTTCCACACTCAACAGTCACTGCAATTTTGATATTCTCATTATGCCTAATTATAGTAATATGGTACTTTTGTTGTTACATTTGCTGGAACATGAACCCACGAACTAAAATTATCTAAAATTATTTATATAATTTAATAACTATTGAATTTGTACACATTCTTATAATTTATCTATAAATATAAATTTTCACTGGTAGTATTAAACATGTGGCCACTTTATATATGATAAAATAGCTAAACATATTATCAATTTATTAAATATATAATTCATATTATATATATAAAATTTATTTATAAATATATATATTTATATATATATATATATTTGTATATATTTAATTTTATAGATACCTTCACACGTGCGATGTCGACATCTTTCTCTTGAAAGAAGAGATTCAACTTCATGATCGGCTGAAGCCAGTCCATCATCCAATAAGCAATGTGGATGAACAGTGCCTGTGCAGTCTTCTTCTCCAAGCCAACTGCCTTTGCATCGTTTTCTCTACAGGTGGAGTAAGTGATCAAGGAGTCCAGTGTTCTGTAGATGGCTTCCAAGGCAGCATAGAACGACAACCAGCGTACCTGATGTACTTTTCTGTACTTGAGGACTGGGTCATTCAGTACATTCTGGATGGTTTCCATTTGGCTGGCTCTGGTCGGTGATTTGTAGAAGTAGTGGTAGATGCTAGTTACAGTGCTCTTGAAATCCTGGATTGCTTTGATGTTCTCAGCTGCTTGTTCTGATACAAGGGCTACTCGATGAGCCCCGCAATGTGTGTTAGCAAGATGTGGATTCTCGCGAAGGAAATGTCCGGTCAATCCAGTTTTGGACCCCGTCCGTTATTGGCGCCATCTGTGCCCAGTCCATAAACCTTTTACAGCGATATACCTCTGGTATCTAATTCATGCTTGATGACAGCGAAGATCGAGCTGCCTTTGGCGTCATGTAAAAGAACATCGCACAGGAAATGAGTGGATGGCTTTACCTCGACCGGACTCACAATACGCAGGTTGATCGTGAGTCGGTGGTTGACTACTATGTCCGTGCTCTCGTCTGTTAGGACAGTTACGAGGTTGGCATCGACGACATCACTCAAAACTTTAAGGAATCCGCACCCTGAATTGTAGCCTGTATAGTCGATGCGCTTGCCAATATTCAAATGTTCTATATTTGGAACACCAAGGAGCTTGAGAAGTTCCATCAAGCTGGACAATTTTGAAAGCGGCAACACATCCAAAACACAGCCTTCATGGAAATTGCCACCGCCTTTTCTTGTTTTGTTTCTGCGACGGCGGCAGCTTTCTCAAAGTGTCGCCACTCCTTCGGTGCAGAAACCAGTAAGTAAAAAACATACAAAACTTTGTTGACCTCGATGCTTGTAAACAATTATTTGTGTTAAATTTGTATAAATCAGCGATTAAAAAAAACGGATGTAAAAAAATTCATAAATCAATGATTTTTTTGGAGTGATTTAAATCATGATTTAAATCAATGATTTAAATCAAACAACCCTGCTAGAGGTGATAGTGATAGTAAAAATATATATTTATTCGTACGACAATGTGTACAATTCAATTACAATTGAAGTATCTTTGTACTTTGCGCTAGATTTCATATTATAGAAAGTCGTGGAATCAAGTTGAACTGAGACAAAGGGTAATTGAAACTTTTATACATATATGAACCAATACCCCAAGGGCTAGATTGCCCTCTCAAGAGAGTTCATTCATGGTCTGAATTTGAATTGGGAGACATTCTGCTAAAAGTAGTAGTAGTACCATATAACAACACTGTATGCAAAATGGTAAATTAAAACGTTTCCTGAGACCTTTGCGCCATGTAAATTAAAATGCTTCATAGAAACATACACCATAGAAAGAGGAACAGTGTGACATTACTAATTGACGTTGTGTACTTATATTACGCAACCAAAAAATGTAAATGTAATCATTAGCACATCCGGCTTTCATGCCATAGTTCTGAATTCAAGCCGCAAACCGGACACGGTACATGTGGTGCTTGGCGATACAGTTCCGAAAAGGCTAACTAGTTGAATGAGACCTCAAAAGGACGGAACATTCTAACCACAATATAACTATAAAAACTATAATCAGTTAATAGAACGTTGCTGGGTGCTGGAAACAACTAGACACTAGAAACTCTGTTTACATCAGCTGTGTTTTCATAAATGTTGTTCAACTGTGTGTGTGTGCGCGTGTGCGTGTGTGTGCGGGTGCACGGGTGTTGCATGTGTAATTTTGTTAAACATTTACAACATAATTTTTTTTTATTCGGCACGATAGCATGTTCGTCCACTAATAACTTATACTACACCATCATTATTACCAAGACTTATAAAATGCTGCTCTCCAACATGTCCGTAGAGCAAAGGTTTTCGAGTGCCCGATTTAGAATTGGCTATGATTTTGTTGACTGGGTAGCCTTGTTTCGTGCTCTGCTCCTGGTTTGTCACAAAGTGTAAATGACGTCCCAACATTCTGGCCATTCCTTGAACAGCAACCGCATCAACCCTGAATATCTGGCTGCACTGAGAAAGAGGGCTTACTCATTGCAGCCTGGTATTTTTTTTCGTGGGGAGACATGGTCAGTCATGAGGTGGGCGTGTGTGTCTGTGTGTGTGTGTGTGTGCGTGTGTGCGTGCGTGCGTGCGTGCGTGCGTGCGTGCGTGCGTGCGTGCGTGCGTGCGAGTACGTCACCGTTAATGCTAAGAAAAACTTTGGGGATACGCTGAACGTCAAGTGTAATATCGCCTGTGCTAGATCAGTGTCTTAAAACGTCGGCCTTCTACTAAAGTATTCGTACGTAGTAAGCGATAATTTTGACCTTGTGTTGTTTCTTGGCAATGCCTTTGTCCCCCGTTGACATGCAATTGCAATGGATTTTTGGTACTCAAAAAATGGGGTCCGGGCCCCCTCTGGATCCGCCTATGCTTCATGTCAGTCTTGACATTCAGGTGGAGCAACCCAGCCTCAAGAAAACAGCGAGTTTGTAGTAACGCGGGAGACGCCACCAAGCCGCTAAAACACTACAGTACGAAGATCCGCGGAAATCGCGAGAAATGCGCGAGGATTGCCGATGATGTCATGTTATAGGCTTCATACCTGCCCAATTAACTTTGCCTGCTCTGAGATCATTTTGTCTAGTAGCTACATTGACATGATTTGGCTTGAACAGGATCAAACGATAATTGGATGAGGCTTCTTTTAACAATTCAGTACAACCAGCAGAGTTTTTCAACTTTTTTTCTATTTAGTAACTGTTGTCTATAAATAATATTGAACTAAAAATAAACTTTTACTTTTTTTGTAAAGCATAGTTTACATTTACCAATTTCTTTACATGTATTACATTTAAACTGTGATTTTAATGGGAGATTAGCTATCGTAATGTAGAGTAGATGAAATGGGATTAATATCAGAATAGGCATATTGATAGGGTGGGAATAATAGGCTTATCAGTTGGCGAAATAGGAGTAGACGAAGTGGGGATCATAGACCTATCAGTAGACGAAGTGGGGATCATAGACCTATCAGTAAACGAAGTGGGGATCATAGACCTATCAGTAGACGAAATGGGGATACCTTCTGACGACGACCGCACCCGACTTGTTGAGAAATGAATCCAGTTTGTTGGAATCAAGACCACAAACGTATCGACCTGACGCTGTTTTAAAAAAATCACCTTTCGCAAAAACTATTGTTAAGCGGGACACAAACTAGTAAGACAACATTACGACGGCTCTTCGTTGTATCCTGTTTCGCTATGTGACAGATTGAAAAGCCGCTTTTTGACAGTTGCGCGCAAATCAGGGTTGGACGTTTTTGGCCGCTACGCCGGGAAACTTGTTGAATTACTGAGTAAAAACGCGAAGGTTTTGTTAATACAGATCTGTGAGCGTTTTTTTTTGCATGAAACTTGCATTTTAATTATTAATGAAGGCATTGACCACCTAGTACGCTTTTTGCTATAAGGAAATGTCGACATTAGCAGGGTTGACTTAATTATTTTAATTTTGTGCATGGGTAAAAGTAAAAGTAATTCACCTAAAAACTACTTGAGTAAAAGAAAAAGTACTTTGTAAAAAGTATTTGAGTAAAAAGTAAAACGACTTAAATTAAAAGTAGAAGTAAAAGTACAGCACTTAGAAATAAAAATAAAATCATGAGTAATATTATATATATTACACAGCTTGCATCTGCAACTGTTTTGCAACCACTCTACCTATGACAAAGTGTGTCCCAGCCAGCCTTAACTGGTCAATAGGTCTGCCACCCTTGAACATGGCGCTCACTTGGATGTTTGGAAAATTAAATTATGATTAATGAGAGCTCACAACATCAAATAATGTCAATTAAATACAGAACTAAATTACTGATGAGGCATAAACTGTCTTTTTATCGACCTGTTCCAGTGTGGTATGGGAGGAGCTAGATTGTAGAACAGGATATGTATACGCAGGTGTGATTGTATCTGAGTAGGTAGAGGGTCAGTCCAGTACTAGTAGTAGCCTCTCAGGGAAATTGATCAGAGTTAATACCATCTAGCACTGCCCACAGTAAAATCAACAAAGACATTTGATGCCTAGCTGATGAAGCCACCTGACTTGTGAACCCCCACCAACTCCTGTCTTCCCATATGTGTCTTAACAGCTCACACAAACATTTAAACAGCACACTTTAGTAGCTAGCTGGGTTGGTTACCTGGCACCAGCTGGGGCTAGAATTGATCAGAAGACAGACCAGTGCAACAGAGGAGTGCTGTTGCTAATTGCAATTAAGATTTTAGTGCCCTGTCAGGGCCTCTGACTCTGTCTCTGTCCCTGATATTATGGGTCAGTTTCAATAAACCATTGGAGGCTCAAGTGCCGGAATATCAATTATTTACTCTTTTGTTATCTAGAGTAATCATTATTATGAATTTATTAAACATCTCAATATGAATTTTATTCGTGAAAGTAAAATGCTGTTTAATGCTGACGTAAGCAGACAAGGCCGTTGCTGACAATGGGCGAAAATAGGTGAAGTTTTCGATACACGTTGCGCGTTCTCTCGCGAATATCACAATTGTGTCAGTGTATGGGGGTTATCAATACAATGTCGAAATCGCAAATTTTAATATTGATAACACTCATTGGAAACTTAGAGAGACAATGTACATCATGGTTTAAGATGGCGTTCAAGAGTTGTGTTCTCAAAGTGGCATTGTATGTCAACGGCTTCGGTATATATCAACCGTGGACATTAGTAAATGGCCCCTTAGCGCGTACACTCAAAGCATCCTGCTTTACACAGGGCAGTACATTGACCTCGGGTACTCCAGCAGGACTGACTGGTTCCGTAAAAAATATTTATTTGGAATATTCAAGCATGGAGGCCGTATCGTAAAAAGGACATAGACAAGCTAGAAAGAATATAACGAAGAGCAACTAAAATGATTACAGAATTGAGAGACCTTAGTTACGAAAGTCGATTATTACAATGAGGTTTGACAACACTAGAGACCAGGAGACTAAGAGGAGACAAATAGAAGTGTTTAAAATGGTGAACGGTTATGAGGATGTTGATAGGAATATGTTCTTCAAACTTAAAGAAGGCAGTAGAACCAGAGGACACAAAGCAGCATTAGTTATGGAGCAGTTTAGGCTGGACATGAGAAAGTACTATTTCCCACAGAGGGTGATAAATTAATGGAACAAACTGCCAAATGATTGTGTTAATGCTAGTAGTGTGAATATGTTTAAAAATATAATTGACATATATTTGATAAGGGCGGGCTACACATAGATGAGAACATTGTTGGACTCTCGATAAACCAATGGAACTTGTTGTTTGGGATGGCAATCTTGTTAAATCTTGTTAAATATTTCTGGGTTTACATCTGACTATAACTAGCGTATGTATATGACAGAGAACAATAAAGAAGTGATGGAAATACTGGCCATGGCTGTTTAATGACTAGCATAAAAATTTAAAGACAAATCCTAGCGACTAGCCCCACTGTTGCATATTAACATCTATACATTGTACGACTGGTTGAATTAAACCTAAAATGTATATATATATATATATATATATATATATGTATAGCATATAAATAATAATTTAAAATGTACGTGTAGATTGTAGTAATTACTAATAGCAGTACTGTAATCTACACAGAAACAAATATTCATGAATAATACGTAAACGTGAATAGACCACATACATTTAGTATACTACAATCGTCAAATAGTTGAGACAGCATTGATTAAAGACGCATCGTTTTATATGTACACATGTCCGTTGTGAACCGGTACAGATAATTACGCATCCCTACTGCCTACTGCCTGCAACGAGCAACATATTGACCCAAATAAACAAGTTCCATTAAATATATGATAATAGTGTTATGCTAAAAAGGAAAAGGTTTTTGTTTCTCGAAAAATAACAAGCAATAAATGCCCGCAAGACGGGTGTAGCGACTAATAACCACTGACCGCTTTCGGACAGATACTGTCATGAGGGAGTTCTGCATACCGATGTTAGTTCTGTACCACATGCTAGGGGTAACCTTATTTGTCAACCAATACGCTAGGCGTCAGCTCTACAAGTAACATAAAATGATAATTATATTTAATAAAAAAATAATACAACGCCATAAACCAGTCTATGAGACATCATAAACGGTGTTTTGTTTTCGATGAATTTACTTATGAATATAACTAGCATGTATACATGACATAGGTAACAACACAGAAGACACTACCGACACGATCACGTAATAAACTTAGTCACCCTTCCTATTCAAATCCTTCCTACACTGGGAAACCTCCCAGTCAGCAATTCCATACACTTTTGTTTCAGACATTTATGTTAGCGGTGCACGCTGCATATGGTCGCATTTCAAGACAAGATCAGGGTTTCACCTCACTGAACTCACGTCGACGACGTTTCGTTTGCTGGGAAAGCGCGACGTGTTCCGTGAAAGTGCCGCAAATAAATAATTTTCAGGGACCATATCAAAAGTGAAATGCATACCAAAATCATTCACATGTACGTGGCTTTTAAATGCACCCGTTTATAATAAGCACAACCGATGTAGTATCTAATCGACGGGTTTGTCGATATGTTTATGCAGATATGTGCTTGTTTTGTCAGACTTCACATGGAATATATTAATTATTAATACGGGCATTGACACCCCCCGGTACGCTTTGTACGATAACAAAATCGACAACAGTGAATGGCTCCTTATCGCTTACTTTCAAAGCGCTCTTGTTTGGTTTGCTCTGGTTTGCACAAGATAGCGCGGTTATTGGCGTTTTTAACCGCAGCTCTCCACGTGCAAGGTCGCATATCAGACGAAAACCGTCATTGTCGCTGTCTACTTCTTCGAACATCAGGTTGGTTTATCGATGTCTAGGCTAGAGTGAGCATACTGCGAATCACTCATTTTTAATTAGGAATGATACACTGTTGTATTGTGATATCCTAGCATAATTGTTGGGGTGTCGATGCCACAAATAATAAAGATAAGTTATATTTTAGCATGTCAATATAGGTTGCACTTCTGCCTTAATATATCCGAACAGTTGCGCGCAGGAAAAAGGGAGTGATTCCGTCCAGTTCAATATGTCTGATTCTACAAAACGCCTGATTCCGTTGTCCGTAGTTAGGTTAAGCGGAGTCTATTTATTATGGGTTATGTTTCACATTGATGCTAATATCTTTGAAGTGGTTTGTGATTCGTGCAACTCGTTACAGGAACCACCGGAACGTAGCGTCACAATTCACGCAACTTGAGAGATGTCAACTCGGGAGATCACGGAGACACGTAACGGCCGCACAAGCGTGCACCGTGTCGGGCCGTTGGCCGGACTGTCCGCCGTTATGTTGTGGGGCGCTGTAGTCGCCTTTATCATTACGTTAGTTGCCATGGCGACTCCCAATTGGATCGCTGTTGGAGGCAATAGTCAAGGATTGTGGAAGATTTGTCATGGTTCCATCTGCGTGGATTTACCGTCATCCTACCTCGCAGGTAAGCATCACTAGCCACATCGGATGGATCAAGTTGCCAGAAAGAAAATACAGTTTTAATTAGTGCACCTCGGAAGTGCTCTAATATCATTATATAATTTCTTATAATTGTCGCCTATGCTTAGCGATTAAACATATATTTACCGCAACAAAACAGCACCATTTAGAAAATTGTATTATATTGATATACACGTTTACCATATTATGGGTCCAGAAGCTAATCCTCTGGAACTGAGGATTATCTATATTTTATCCGTGACCTGTTTTGCAAAATGCTGAAACGAATATGCTACTATGACATTATTTATCAATAAACCTGTTTCAAGAAACTAAAACATAATAATCATTCATCATTTTGGAAATTATGCGTTTTATCTGCATTTCGCATAAAACTGCATTAATTGAACTTGTCTAGAGTATCAGTATTAGTATTATTAGTATTAGAGTATTAGTCTATGAAACAAAAAGCATTGGAAAAACTGTGTCGAGTGCATATGAGTAAAACTGTTTTGTATTATCCAAAGCTGCATTTTATTTTATTTTTTTTTTTTTTTTAATAATTGTATGTTTACAATAATCGACGTCCGTGCATGAATGTCTTGCAATACAATTATCACCATATGGACGTTATATAGCAAAGGTAGCTTATTAAATGCTATACAACTTTGCAGTACGTACATTCACCTCTGCTAGATTATGTGCGTGAGTAGACACTTTACCATTTTCATGTTGCTTGTTTCAGGGTGGTTCAAAGGGATTCAGGCTTTCGTGTGTCTGTCCCTGATAGCGTCAATAGGCACACTCCTGCTGGCGCTTATGTACACGTTCGTCCATTCCGTCAGCAAAGGACTCATTTTGCAGCTCTGCATCGTGGCATCGGCGCTAGCAGGTAACATTATATATATATATATATATATATATATATATATATATATATATATATATATATATATATATATATATATATATATTTTGTTTGTTTTGTGTTTTTGTATATATATATATATATATATATATATATATATATATATATATATATATATATATATATGCACTTTATATCTATGTATCCACGTGCCGTAACTTATATGTGACTGCTGTTTATTTTTCTATCTTATATGATTTGTATGTGGAGTATTGTATCCATTATTCACAATGCCAACGACCCTTTGATGAAACGTATTCTTTGTTCATTCATCACCTTTCTGATTCGAAATATTCATAACTGTGAAAAATATGACAACACAAAATAATAAGTATACTTTGTTCCATCATTGTTGTCTTTCAGCAATGTTTATGCTCGGAGGCTTCGCCTGGTTTGCCGCTAAGGCAAATAATCATTTCGCCTATTCGTTCTACCTCGCCGTGGTTGCCTTCGTCCTCCATGTTGTCGTCGCTATAGTAGGCGGCCTGCAGATGAACAGATCCACTGTCTAAATGACGAAAGATAATTAGCTTCCACTAGATAGCCAATGCTTAACGATATAAACCATTACATATGTCTAGATTTAATTTTTTAACTAGCAAATCGAATATTCTTATTGGCTAATTAATCGATCATGTACATGGCAGATAACGAAATATTATGAACCTCTTAACGGATAACGCTTTGCATATGTCAATATTGATACACGCTAAGAGATTGTGGTGTTTGCGCCCGTAGCGAACTCCTGGTGTGTAAATTATACCCGTCACTTCACCGTCATGTATAATTAATCTAGATAGACGAATTTATGTTTCTTTTAATGTGAAATGTGTCGTTGTTATATGTTGTTATATGGAGTGGCAATAATGATGACAAAGAAAGCAAAACACTCATTGCTGGAATGGAAACCTATCGGCGACATAATTGTTTTTTATGCTAGATTTTGCTCAAATATGTGAAGCTATCGATCATACAAGTCACCAACGCACCAACGAATGAAGACAACTACGAAGATAAAGACAATTTCTCATAACAGTTGCAGACAGTTGCGGACAGTATTCATAAACATGACACACATACATTGCGAGCGACCACCAGTTAGTGCGCTCAAATTTCAAGCTGAAATTAAAGAGGATACAAAAGAATAAGGTAAGCAGAAATAAATTTTATATAATTAAGTTACATCAACGAGCCATTTAAACACAATTCTCACTGAAGTTGCCATATAAGTATGATATATTACAAGTCTACGATGAAACAGTTCGAAAATACTCTATCCACATATAAATGTTCTTTCATTTGAGCTCATAACTCTAAGTTAGCCACATATAAATGTGGCTAACATAGAGTTATGAGCTCAAGTGGAAGAAGAAGAGAAAGAGACGAAGATGTAGTTAAGCAACAACGTCCGGGCTTTGAGACTGCATACAAAGAAACAGCTCACGAAGTACTGGGGTATCAAAAGAAAGGTCAAAATCCATGGATCAGCAAGGAATCGCGGGAGCTAGTAGAAGAGAGCAAATGACATAAGAACAATATCAAGCAGACAAAGTCGGTCATATTTAAGCAGATTTTAAAGGACAACTAAAGGTGTAAAGAAAAAAGAAGTTAAGAAGAGCATCATATATTTATTTTGCGAAATATTATTTAACAGGTAGTGGAATAGCAGGCAACTGTATACATTATGTTTGTGAACTTTAAAAAAGCGTTTGACTCAGTGCACAGAGAGAGTCTATGGAAAATCACCGAGGGCTATGGAATTCCACGCAAGCTATTACACATGGTTCGGATGTTATACGAAGATAGTGAATGTGCAGTGTTAGACTAAGGTGGGGAATCTGAGTGATCCAATGTTAAAACCGGAGTTAAACAAGGATATGTAACATATGGATTTATCTTATTGATGGTAGTGGACTGGACACGGAGAAACACAACACAGGAAATAAAACAGGGATAAGATGGAACTTCATATTAAAACTAGAGGACCTGGACTTTGCCGGTGATACAGCAGTAATGACATCGTGATTCACACACATACAAACAAAGACAATACAACTTAATAAATTTGCAGCAAGGACTTGACTAGGAATAAGTAAAAAGAAAACTCAAGTATTGAGCATAAACAACAAGTACAGATAGAGAATATTAATTGATGATCAAGTACTAAAGGACGTGGACAAGTATAGCTACTTGACTGCTAACTTCAGTATGAAAGGGGTGATGACATTGCTAACATAATTCGTAAAGCTAGGTATCTTTCACGAAGCTTAAGCATATACGGAATTCAAATATATACACACTGAGATCTGATCTGTGTTGCTATATGGAAATCAAACATGGAAAATAAACGTAGACGACAACAGAAAGTTAGGTACATTTTTTTCAAGTGCTTAAGACGAATCCTACATTATACTTACATTAGTTGCCAGGCGCTACATCAAATCAATATATCATTGCAAAACAAGAAAACAATCAGCACCGAGGTCAAGTTAAGAAGATGGAAATGGGTAGGACATATCATACGAATGGAAAAAAACAGCAAATGTGAGATGGCTTTGACCTGGACGCCCGAAGGTAGAAGAAAGGTTGGTTGACCAGAGACAACGTGGCGATCAACTGTTGAAAATGAAAGACGCGTACTGGGTGGAACTGCTAGAACTAGGCCAGACGACTAGCAGCTGACAGAGTCAGAGCGAGCTGGAGGAGAAGCACTTCAGCCTTATGGCCCACCGGGCCCGAAGAGGATAGGTGAAGGTCATTAATATATAGGTGAAAGTCATTAATATATATATATATATATATATATATATATATATATATATATATATATATATATATATATATATATATATATATATATATATATATATATATATATATATATATATATATATATATATATATATATATATATATATATATATATATATATATATATATATATATATCTTTGAGAGTTGTTCTAAGTACTTCGTTATTTTGACATGCATGCCTCACATAAGTGCGATTGTCATATGATATTGAATGCCAGTCGTGGACTGTTATCTCTCAGAGGCACAATGTTTCGACAGTCGGCTTTCTTGGTCGCAAGGCGGCAGCACCATTATGGTCCGTCTAGCTTCGTTTAACAAGGTTCCGTCGGGTAGCGCCACATTTTGTTGCTCTTACAACCGCTGTGTGGCTAGCAGTTTGTCGTTCTCACAGCCGCATTGTGTCAAACAACGCTACAATGCTCACGAAAAAACTAACAGTTTGACTCATACAAACGATTCGCACAATAAAATAAAACAGAATAAAATTTAACAGTATCTTCATTGCGTATGATACCGCCATCAGCTTTCTCGTGATGAGTAGCAGAAACTCGTTTCCGTCTCCTCTCGCTGTAACGGTGTTGTGCCCGAGGGCATCTTCTGCCTGTCCATCAACTAACTGTCCATCAAGCGTCAACAACTGAACAAACGAAACTGAACCAATTGAACTGAAACATAGCGCAAACAAAGTAGAGCGAGACCCGGCTAAGCGAGACTACCTTGTGGTATTGTGCAATTCCCATTGTAATGAAACCCAAATATTTGCCAAGAATCTTGGCAAACATCCGGGGATTGTCATTCTAAATTAACCAGTTTTCAGTGACATTTTTATAAGCACATGAAATTCATACAAACATTTATTCACAAAATAAAATAAAGAGAAACTAATATTTAATACTGTTCATTCGGTAAAATAACGCCATCGACTTTCGCGTGACGGCGCCACTGATGAGTGGAAGCTTGAATCGGCCTCGACTTGTACGAACAGGCGTGCGTCCGAAGACATGACTGCCCGGCAAAGCTGCGTCCGTCAACTGACTCTCCAGCAAACATCATCAACAGACTGAATAAAGGAAACTAAATAAACTAAACTGAAATATAGCTACAACATGAATCAATCAGATCAGTGATGCCACCTGACGGTAACAGTCAAAATGCCGGGAACTGCGAAACAGTGATGTTGCTTTATCCGTCAGAGGCGGTACGACACTTGTAGCGCTTAATCAGTGTATAAGTGTGCATTGGCACACATGTCTGAATCAGTTATGTTCGGCCACTATACACATTTTATCGACAGAAAATGTAACGGCTTCGGACCAATGGTGTGGAAATTTGTGCCAATTTATTTGTACTTCTTTCCTCCAGGAGTTCCAAGATTCAACTATTTTTGAAAAGTGTGTAATATATGCCCACTGAACAATAAATATTTACGGAGCTTGGCCAACTTGCCTTGGGCACTGCGGGATTGGGAAAATGAACGAAAATGGCCAACGATTGTTGGAACTCTGTCCTTATCACAACCCCTGCATCACCAACTCGTTCTTCCTTACGAAGCCATGCCACAAAGCGTTCTGGAGGCATCCACGATCGCACCACTGGCACCAGCAAGATGTAGTCGTAACCAGACGAGCTACTCTAAACAATATGCTGTTCACCCGCACTTTTCGCAGTGCAGACTGCGTCACTGAACACTCCCTGGTGTGCAGCAAGGTCAGGCTACAAGCAAT
The DNA here is from genome assembly GCA_033239005.1 of Lamellibrachia satsuma. Classification (NCBI taxonomy): domain Eukaryota; kingdom Metazoa; phylum Annelida; class Polychaeta; order Sabellida; family Siboglinidae; genus Lamellibrachia; species Lamellibrachia satsuma. Next base: position 27,550 of record BSQZ01000188.1, on the reverse strand, counting down.
GAAATTACAGCACTAAAACAGACAGGGCGTCCACGATTAACACTATGAACATTTTATACCCCGAGTTATCAACGCAGGTTGTCGACCCCATTGAATAAAGTCTCATAATTCTATTGATCAGAGTGATGCGGAAATGTGGAACTACATCAGAGACTCAATCTACAGCACTGCTATATCCATATTTAGCAAAAGGGAGAAACATAATGTAGGCAGTCAAACAAGGAGCCGACGACCCGAAACTGCAAGAGCTGCTGACGCTGATATACGACGCCAACGATGACACGAACTGTTTGAACCAGCAGGACAGATACCGACGTTCGCATGTCGACAGTGTGGACGAGCCGTGGCTGCCGGTCTCGGGCTAGTAACTCGTGGACGTTCCTGTGCTGGATGATCAGCGATCATACAAGGAAACTACAACACAAGGGACGTTTCATGTTATGCTTGAAAAAGAGACAAACGCCGAAGATGGATTGAATCAGTACGAGTAATAAAATGTTGATTTCAATTCTGTAGTATTTATATACCAAGTGGCCATACATTGCACACTTTTTAAAATAGTTGAACCTTGGAACTCCTGGAGGAAAGAAGTACAAAGAAATTGGCACAAATGTCCACAACATTGGTCCGAAGCCGATACCTTTTTCTGTCGATAGAATGTGTATAGTGTCTTTTCGCAAAAATAAAATACAAAACATTATTTTTCTTTTTGTTAAAACATGTTAAATTATTTTGGGGGGAAATCATTACAAAGGTAAGTTGCATCACGATAGAGTGGAAGGGGAAGTCAGTGCTACACTTACATGTGTTATTATATAGAATAACTTTTTATTTGAAGGGTCACATTAGACCGTCTGTGTCACTTTTGTGTTGTTGTTATTCTAGCTAATATCTGCATATTGCCATTTTGTTCTATCATTTTGTTCTAGTCAATGTGTCCAAAGCGGAATTGTGTTTTCCTTTTTCTTCGTGAAGAATTGCACGCAGTATACATACAGTCTTACACTGTCAATGTGTCTTGTTCGAACGAAATATCAGTTGCAAGTCAGATATTAAGTTAAATTATTTCAGGGAGGGAGTCTCTGAGAGATAACAGGCACGCATGTAAAAATAAGGAAGTACTTAGAACAACTCTCAAAGATAATTTAGTTCTGCTGAGACGCTACACAAACTATGAGACATTTAGAGACGAGAATCTTCGGGATTTAAACGATAGGATGGAGACATTACTATGTAGCAACTGCGACAAATACTTCTATGCCATTGACGTGCGCTGAAACAATCGCGTATCCGTGCCATCGTATGATCAATCGCATTCGAAATTATTCAATCATCAGATCAGCCGATGTTTGCACTCCGATGCTAGTGTTGTGATGTCTGTTTAATATCAGTAAACGTTATTATTGGAACAATGTATTCTTTGCTGAAACTAATTCTTTTAGGCTCTCTAATTTGAAGTGCAAATTGTATTTCTATCGAAAATCGATCCCAAGATGCATTGCCTTGATACACGTGCGCCATCTTGCTTTCAAAACATGAAATTCTGGATAACGATTATTGAGCAGTTGAGCATCTTCAATATGGTCGTCTCCCATTTGAAGACGTCGAATTATATGTCGTTTTAAAATTATGGTGTTGCCTTAAAATTAATCAGCGAACAACATTGCATAATGATAATAATTAATTATGTCATTCGTGATAATCCCATGTTATGAAACCTGATATGTTATATATTGTATGCCAGTGAAGTGGTGAGAGATCAACATAGAATCAATAACAATAATTCCAATTATAACATATCATGTGCCTCCAATATTTCATATTAATATCGGCGTGATGTTACAATAAAACTTTAAACATAACTGAATTTTGATGACGCGAAATTACTCACAGTATAAAATAAATCCGAGTATTCTTTTCAGAAAATGTCGTTCGCTCTCCCAACCCGGAACAAACGGCCAGTATGGCGCCGAGAATATGGCCGCCAACGAAAATTTTCCGAAAATCTAAGTAGACAGCATCCACTGTTGACCCGTCATCTACTCACTGTAATTTCTTCCAAAAATCGTGTGTTCGTTAAATATGGCCTTGCTTTTAGGAATCCAAGTTGAGATGTATATATTAATTGATGTTTTACAAGGAATTACATCATGTTTTCTCTAATTAAATTTTGTAATATTTTGCAAACAACTGATGCTAAACTCACTGTGCCATTGTGAATGTCCATGGAGGTTAACAAATGAAATGTCATGAACTTATTAACGTCTCAATATGACACAATGGTGACCTATTTATGTAAGTGTCATACATAAACCCGTCGGAGATCTATCCTAAGCAGAGGTTCCTGGTTCAACAGATCCAGTACGGGATTGTAGATCTTCTATATTTATTATGGTAACATAATAATGTTGACTTTCACAATCATTGCAAAATTAACCCAGAAACTGCAACGTACATAGAGTAGTATGAAACGTCACGGAAAGCAAGCACGACAGAGATTACTGTGAGTTGATCGTTTGGGTTGATTATATGATATTGCACACAGTCTAGTGTCGCAGATCAAGCGCAACACCACGTGAGCACACCAGTCAGAGCTGCTTCAAGTCATGATCCACGATCCACTCGTCTTAATGTGAATTTAACTTTTCTGACTGAGAGACAAATAAATATGGTTCAAAGTCATTGTTTAATGTGCAATTAACTTGACACATTTTAAGCGAGATAGGTGTATAGCTGCCGCCGCATGATGGCGACTCAGAGTTAATCGTCAAAGTATTGATATGGTATAATTTTGGGTCGAGTTTTTGGTTGAGTCGTCTACGCAAATGTGGGACAGTTTGTAAAGTAGGAGCTCATACTTCATTGGTGCTGATAAATGGTGATTCTGTACCTAGACGTAAATTGTGAAATTTTATATTTAACTGGAATTTGTAGTTGGTGTGTAATCAATATAAAAAAGTAAGTATTATGCAACAACGGAAACATCAACAACATACTATCATTATATCCAATATATATTTATTATTCGTCGCTGCGATAATAGTAATTTGCAAAATTGTTCGCAACATATTAACTTTGTATGTATGTGTTAATTACACCAAACAAAAGTTAGACGTCCGGCGGTCCGATTTGACATTCAGGTGGACGATGCATTGTTGCATAAAGTGCATGATATTCATTTTGAACATCATAAAGCAATATCGTAAAATAAATAGTCCTTTCAACATATTGCCTTCATTGTGTTCATAACACAATTCAGTGTGATCATATGATAGACTCAGAAATCTACGTTGTATAATTGTTTTTTTAACATTGTTTTTAACAGAATAATCCGTTTAAATGATAATTCGTTCCGTGTTAGTTTTAAGAAAAGGCTGTGACATACTTCATGGTTGTCACTGTGACGGAGTGTAGAGGATTCCAAATATGGTGATGGGTAGCGCACTCACTTAAATCCGTTCAAACACACATATAGATAGAAACGTCCATAAACCACCGCATCCAGGCACACATACGGACAAACTTATCCCAACGCACGAGCGCACAGCCGTACAAACAAACACGTTTCTTTAAAACATGTGCTGATATTGGTAAAAAAAGTGTTATGCATTTTACGCTAGGCCTGTATCAGGATCATTCTCAGAACTGAGTAGATAAGTATAAAGGAAAGCACACGCTTCAAATTGCCACGCAGTGCAATACAGTAAATGAAACGGCGAGGCTAGTCAACTAGCTTTAATGATGCACAGTATTCACGCCTCCGATTATTAAAGCTCCCTGGCGCGATGTGCCGCCACCGTCGGCCGCCATTGCTGCAATCAAAGGCATTGATGAGTTGGTTCACAGCCCAACGTATGGAGCCACTGTTGTGGCCACATTCAGATATTAGGAATATACCCCTAGTCTAGCAGCCGAGGGGATAACCCCTTTTTGCCTGATATAGTTCTTTCTTTGTTGATAATTCATCTCTAGCATGTATATAATGATATCCAGGGGGTGTGGAATTCTCACCCTTGAGCATTTTGAAGAAAAAAAATTCAAAATGGCCGCCAATATTAACTTTTTTTTTAAAGAAAACAAGATGGCGACCATAAGTATGCTACAAATGGTTGCCGACTATGCATAAAAACTATATTTCATGTTCCGCGAACAAAAAGCATAAGAATATGACAACATTTATTTTCCATGTGTCATCATATGAGGATAATTATATAAGATCAGCATTTCGTGAAATTCTTACCTTTCTAACCATCAGTCCTCTTTATCTTCATCATGTAGGACGTACTTGCCGCTCTCATTTTGGCTGGCATGACCACCCTGGCATGCGCTAAATGGTGTGCATGTCATGTCAGAGCTGTTGCAGCTGCACTTGTTCGTGCTACCTGGCATTTCATTCCGACATGAGCACTTGATCAGCTTTAGCCCCAGTTGGGGCTAACGAGGTGTCTGGGGGACAGTAGTTTGACTTAGTGCAGTACTCCCCTCCTCCTGTGACCAACCAGATGGGCTGATGAATATTGTTACTGGGCAAGTTGTGAATCACTCCTCGGTCAATGTCGACAAGGCGCAATTGCTGCGAAAAACACAGATGGAGTATTTTCAACGCAGTTGGCCTGGTGTATTTCATGTTTCAATACCAAGAAGTGTGACCACCATAGCTTTATCCAGGAAACACATTAAAGTCGGAGATGCTAAAGTGTTTGACACGGCAAGAGCCACGGGCTTGCAGTCTAGCGAACGCAACCTTGACACAGCAACGCTAATGGGACATGAACTATCACCTATCCCTACGTCTATGTTCGATGAAATTGGAAATATGAGGGGTGCCAAAACGAAATCCAGTCTCAAGAATGCGCTTAAGGTGGAAGTGTCAAGATGGCTGGCTGAACAAGATGTGCAAGCAACCCTTCTTCGACGGGTGCGCTGTCCTCTGGGTAGTGCCTTGGCCAACATCTGGCACTGTACACAACTACCTTCTGGAGTCAGACCACAGTTGAAAATTGCATTGGTGGCCATGTTAACGTTTTGTTAGATTATAAGAAAACGTGACCACTAAAAATTGGACATTTTTCAAATTTAACAGGATTTAGGGTAAATTCCAATGATTCAGGTTTGTCCAATTTCATTGTTTATGTGACTGCTTTCATACTTCTTGTTGATAAGATACAAGGCGAACGGCTTGATTTCGATACGCCACCATAAAAGGGTATCACATGACCAGATGCCAGTCGCGGCCAGATTTGAAAATGCTGATCTACGCAGTGCTTCCAGTGGGTGTGACACAACCAAAATACAACTATTCTGTCCAAATTTGTTACACAATGTTGCTAACGCACGGGGCCACAAGACAAATATCACCAAAGATCGCTCTAGTCCAAAATGGTTACCTGTTCCGTCACATACTTATGTCATACCCCCTAATTTTGCAAACTTTCCATTTTGGCATCCGATCTGTATCATGATGTTCGTGATTGCTACTGCTGTCTGCCTTTTCTAAGCAAACTGTTCACTTTTCCTATCAACCTGTTCCTATGGGAATGATTATATCTTATGTTAACCACTTTAGAGTTATGCTTAGCTAGGGATGGGGTTAGCTAGAGATGGGGTTAGCCAGGCATGGGGTTAGCTAAAGATGGGGTTAGCTACGGTTAGGGTTGCAAAATACTGCACACAACATGAAATTGGTATTGATATGTGGTGAATAGACATTTTGGAAAGGCAACAGTTATTTAAAATTAATTTAATTAATTTAATTTGCTTATTGTACACTTTTAGCTTATCACATGTTCTATAATGCTATTTTAGCATATGAAAAATAAAAAAATTGTATTTATTAGCAATTAAATATCATATTAAACATCAACTTGCGCAATATATCAGCTCGTACACATCAAACGTTATAGCACAAAACTAAAACGTACATTTATTTGACATGTTTTATATTTAGTAGATCGGTTATAAGACACCTCCTAAGGGAGACTGTTAAACAGTTTAAATAGTAGCGGCGTTTAACCAGTAATGATCTTGTTCACTAGATGGAATCTATAACATACATATAATAATATAATATTATCCAGTCTGACACTGACAATTGTCTAAGTCAAACACACACAACATGGGACAGGCTAGCAACCGTTTTTATTTATTTATTTATTTTCCAAAATATGAGCCCTAATTATATTATCATAATTGCAAATTATAAAAATTATAAGAAATTTGCTATAACAAACTAATAATTTCATCCAAATTACGTGTAATATCCACAATTAATCTAATAACAACGACCAAAACATAAGCATATCAACATTTTATAACCGTGTTTGTGACCCCGACTTCTGTCTATTTGGAGTCAGACCACAGTTGAAAATTGCATTGGTGGCCATGTTAACGTTTTGTTAGATTATAAGAAAACGTGACCACTAAAAATTCTGAAACTTTTTCACAGCATCTGCCATCATTGACATGCTGACCAAGTTTTATCAAAATCACATAGCTCCAGCTCTTTTAAAACGCCCCAACGTGCGATGCCTATCAATTTTATCAAAAATAGCCTTGTATTCATGCGCCCACATAGCAGAAAAATTCCCATAAATCCCTCCGCCTTTTAAACTCTCAAAAAAATGCACCATTTCACAGACAATAGCTTCTACAAACAAACCTGTGAATATGCCTGCTCAATTGCACTTATGTCACATCATATGAATTCTTTAAATTCACATATCGCAATTTAATACGCCCTACATTCGTGAAACAATAAACAGGAAGGTCAACTGTGGTCTTACCCCTTCTCCGGTTCCGCAGTTACCTACACGGTCACTTGGCGAAAAATGACGTCTATCTGACATTCGACAGATACATTGAGGGCAGTACTAAGGCGGCAACCCGACGCGGCAGGGACAAAGCAATAAACAAGGTTTACACATTACGTTGCACAGCTCACCTGCCACCACAAAAATTCGTCCGAACCATCACCAAAAGCAAAGAACAATTGATTGCTCTCATGGCCGAGGATTTGGTTTCGTACAAGGCTGACTTTCAAAAGCATAAACTAGTCGTCACTGGCAGAGACCCGGTTCCTGTAGAAATCGCAAATGGTTGTGTAAATAAACGTCAAGACATGGCTACAACGCAGGAGGAGGGAGACACTCTGATTGTGCAACAAGTGTCACGTGTATAGGATGGTACCCTCCTGGTCGTTGCAGATGACACCGACATCTTTGTTCTCTTGTTGTATTTTTGTCACCAGGGCAGTATATCCTGCAAAGTTCTAATGGTTTCGCCAACTCAAGGACGAAGTGTCCTAGATATCAACGCAGCTGCAGAAGAGCACAGCTCCATCGTTCCAGATCTACTAGCTGCTCACGGTCTCACAGGTTGTGATAGTGTGACGTCATACTTTGGCATTGGCAAGATCTCTGTCTGATATCGCATTATTTAAGATATGTAGAATTACCTATCAAGCACTTTCATCCAAGTAACCAATATATTTACACCCGTTGCTCACTTCTGCAAGACAGCCCAGAGAGCTTCGATCTTCTAATTCTCATCTACTTTTCATTCCCAGTGTTAAAAACAAATGTCGGAACTAGAGCTTTCTCAGTTGGAGCACCGACTCTGTGAAACTCTCTCCCTGTTAACATTAAGTCCGTAGGAAGTATAGTAACATTTCTCCACAGCTCCTCAGCGTTCCAATCCGACTTTTTACAACTAGAATTGTTAATCTATTAGACACTGCTTAACTCCTTTGTTTTGGATCGCCACAGAGGTCGGTCTGCCGAGGATTTTAACGCAATAGGAGTGTTTTGTATTGTATTGCATTGTATTGCATTGCATATGTCAAAACCCAAAGCAAATCTGAAACATGTCAGATATGTAGCCAAACTGATTGTTTACCGAAATAACATACAAACAGATTGGTATGCATATACATACAAAGCTAAGTATAATGTATCATTGATGAACACAGTTTTATAAGTTCCTGAGATATTTGAACGAGCTTTGAATCTCGATCATTTTGGCAAAACAAACACAATGCAATCATACTGACGCACTACAGTTTGCCTTGTCTTAGATAACAGGCCAATGTTGAGCTATGTAGCTGTTATTTTTGGAATTGTATCCATTTTTAATTGTATGAAAAGTAATTTGTTTTCTTCAAATTACCGCATAATTTTAATAAAAAAATTCAAAACCCATCTATGACGATTAGTGGTGAATCAATCAAACTATGCATTCGTCTATTATTGAAACAAAATATTAGCGAGTTGCCCTCAATTAAAAACAATACCAATTTGGCGACCGTGAATTCAGTGCACGCGAGAGGGACGCCAGATGTGTAGTATAATGAAATTTGGCCTCTGCCCTTGTGACGGGTAGATTTCCACGCCAACCATGATGTTTATACCTCCGTGCAAAAACACTGGCTACGATTTGTACTTCGGACAGTCGAAACAACTGCTGTTGAAATATATCTATATTATGTGGCAGGTCCAGTATAAACTACTCGTCCTCGTATTTACAGCCTTGCATGGCCTTGCACCAGGGTATATACGAGATATTATAACACCCTACTTGCCTACCCGCAACCTTCGATCTGCTGATATGCACCTGCCGGTAGTTCCACGTTACAACCCAGAGGGCTATGGCAAGCGAGCTATCTCGGGGTCCGGATCTACACTTTGGAACTCTTTGCCCGAAAACATGCGAAAAATAGACAATCTAACTAAGTTCAAGACTCGCCTTAAAACTCATTTATTTAAGCTGGCTTAGGAACTGTGCTTAAAAAAATGTATGGACACATATTTTATATTTTATCTATTTACTATTTATTATTTTATATATTTTAATTAATGTTAATATATTATAGTTATTTATTTAATAATTTTAATATTTCAGTCACTTCGCCATGTATTTTAGTTACTTAATATAGCTAGTCTATTTAAGCTTAGTCTAAAATTACGTTTACTGGTATATCATTATATATATATATATATATATATATATATATATATATATATATATATATATATATATATATATATATATATATATATATATATATATATATATATATATATATATATATATGTATATATATATATATGTATATATATATATGTATATATATATATATATATATATATATATATATATATATATATATATATATATATATATATATATATATATATATATATATATATATATATATATATTTTTTTACTTTTCTTACGATTCCATGCACATCTTATAATGTGTGTAAGCGCCTATGAAGGGCTGGTCCCTGATATATGGCGCTATATAAATGTTAGTATTAATAATAATTATTATTAATTGGGTACTGGGTTTACTTCCTTGTTGACGGAAGTTGTGCGTTTTTGTAATATGCGAGTTACATTGATGGAGGCATCCTTGCCGCCAGGGTCTTCTGACTTCATAAGTACCCCTTGGCAGATCGGCCCTCACCGCCAGGGATTTCTGACTACATAAATACCCCCTGGCAGATCGATCCTCGCCGCCGGGGTCTTCTGACCACATAAGTACCCCCTGGCAGATCGGCCCTCGCTGCCAGTGTCGTCTGACCATATAAGTACCCCCTGGCAGATCGACCCTTGCCTCCAGGGTCTTCTGACTACATAAGTACTCCCTGGCAGATCGACCCTCGCCTCCAGGGTCTTCTGACTACATAAGTACCCCCTGGCAGATCGACCCTTGCCTCCAGGGTCTTCTGACTACATAAGTACTCCCTGGCAGATCGACCCTCGCCTCCAGGGTCTTCTGACTACATAAGTACTCCCTCGCAGATCGACCCTCGCCTCCAGGGTCTTCTGACTACATAAGTACTCCCTGGCAGATCGACCCTCGCCTCCAGGGTCTTCTGACTACATAAGTACTCCCTGGCAGATCGACCCTTGCCTCCAGGGTCTTCTGACCACATAAGTACCCCCTGGCAGATCGGCCCTCGCTGCCAGTGTCGTCTGACCATATAAGTACCCCCTGGCAGATCGACCCTTGCCTCCAGGGTCTTCTGACTACATAAGTACTCCCTGGCAGATCGACCCTCGCCTCCAGGGTCTTCTGACTACATAAGTACCCCCTGGCAGATCGACCCTCGCCTCCAGGGTCTTCTGACTACATAAGTACTCCCTGGCAGATCGACCCTCGCCTCCAGGGTCTTCTGACTACATAAGTACTCCCTGGCAGATCGACCCTCGCCTCCAGGGTCTTCTGACTACATAAGTACTCCCTGGCAGATCGACCCTCGCCTCCATGGTCTTCTGACTACATAATTACTCCCTGGCAGATCCACTTGTTCCAACGTGGCATTTTCATTAGTTGTGTTAAACACTAACATTGCTCGCTCTGATGTACATAATTCGCATGCTTAACTTTTTATTGGTAGTGGGCCCGTCGTCGCTGGCCGGCCCTTTAATGGTGAGCAAGTTTGGGCGCATTTCCTAGAAAAACGTAAACCAAGACAGGAAGTGGGAATTCATATGATTCAGCGTCCATCTGCACTTTGACTGGGATAAACTGACAAACCCGCGTTTCAACAGGTCGATATGCCAAGGGTACTATTACCACCCCTGGCTAGGAAGATGGTAAGACCAGAATTAAGATAAGAGTGCGATCTGAAGTGTACAATCTGGAAAGGCCAACATTGTGCACAAGCTGACAATTTGTCTACTTCATAGACATTTCATAATTGTTTTTTTGAATATTGGAATTGTTAAAATATCGAATATTGATGTCAATAGTTTCCTTGTCTACTTCCATTGTCTTGTGTTTGTTGCTTTGGATGACAATCATGTTAAATTATTTTGTCGGTTATGTTGTGAGAAACAGGAGCAATTCACACGGGAATGTGTGTATGTATGCAACATTCGGGTGAATCGTGGATTTAGCCGAGGGTGTTTTTGTATTGCTCAACTGATACATAAATATATCTTATGTCCTATAAAAGGGGACGTTCTAGAAAAGGGCATTCCATTCCATTGTGCCTTCTTTAACTTAACCTTGCTAGACGACGTCCTGTGTTTAATGCATGGAAAACAATCGTTTTGCGGGTACTTGGTATCTTCACTAAATCAATACATCACGTTTGAATGCCCCATGTCGACAACATTTGTATTTTATAAAAATAATAATATAGAGAGTAGGTGTATACTTATATTGCACACTACATACAACTAAGATCATAAAAACGGCAATACCCATGATTTTATTATAACATTATGTAATGCAATAATAGTATATGCAGTACTTAATGCGGACTACGACAACACCGATCAACAGTTCGTCTTTAGTTGAAAAGTAGACATTTCCTTCAAAAGGTTTCTCCTCTAGCAGTTGGACATTTCGCACGAGCCGTCGCTCGGTTTGTACTTGCAACTGTAGGCGCAGCCGTACCTGACGTAGCAGTTTCCGCCATTACGCCCGTACTCGTTGGCTATCATGTCTGCCCTACCATCGGGACTGTCTGTTCCGGTCTGTGAAATTTCGCGACATTCGCTGCAATGAAGGAATTATGTTACTGTTGTTGTGTATTGATAAATAGTGCACTTTTCTTGGCGTGTGAACTTATATTTAATTGTGTTGTACTATTTGTAATTGCACACCTTTCCTCTGACTATCGTCAACGTGCTGCATATGCTGTTACAATGAAAACAAACAATATTATATATGTTTCTGCCGAGTTGTATTTATGTTTATACGTGCGTGCGTGCGTGCGTGCATGAGTGCATGCGTCAATCCGTTCGTCAGTTGCATGTGTATGCATACCTTTCTCACTCTCCCTTTCCCTCTCCATCTCTCTCCCCCTCTCTCTCTCTCTCTCTCTCTCTCTCTCTCTCTCTCTCTCTCTCTCTCTCTCTCTCTCTCTCTCTCTCAACCAACGAAAAAAATAGCATTCGTTCACTTCCTTTAAAATATATGGAGCGGTTTCTAACCAGCATTGATTGAATCATGTATATACGTCACAAGCTGTATTTTTCATAAATCCATGAACCACTTAGGATCACACGGGAAAATGTCTGCCTTACCTGATTGCGGCGGCAGCTGTTCTAGCCGCAGCACCAACGCACGAATGGACGGCGTTGTAGTTACCCTGGCAGTGGAAGTACTTGTCACAGTTAGTGCATCTGACACTCCGCATCTTGCGATACTGCGAAAGCATTTTGCCCATGGCACATCTCACTGCACTGTTAGTGACGATGTCGAAACCGAGTCGTGATAGGACGCAGTTGGCCATTCCGAGCCAGTTTGTGCCTCCCACAGCGACGCTGCCGAGTACCAGCATCACTGAGACAATGGCAAGGAAGGCGGGGCAGTTCTTCATGGTTGTCTCTGAATAAAGTGTCAAAAAAAGCAACGTTTATTTATAAGGGGTGCTTTCTTGACGATAAAGCGTGATTTTGAAGAAATCGATATTGTCTTTACAGTATCTCGCGTAATGTTGTCGAAAGGGCAAAGACCATCATTTTATTTTAGTTGATGCACACTTAAAATAGTATGGAGAGTAGTCATAAATACTAGTTGCACATTAATTTGGGTAGAAGATGCACGATTTTCCGAGGTACATATCGTGGTACATTAATTATTTTTCCAACTTTTGTCACTGTTCCTCGACTTAACATTCGTTAATAATGTAATGTGATGGACAAAAACATCGCATTGCGGAGGAAGCTTTGACAATACTGAAAAGTAGATGGAGGTACTGGTGTCATCTTTTTTTATAATTCCGACAACAGTATGGCCGTTTCATTGGAAACAATTGAGAAAAAAGGAAAATTGTATCCCCAAAAGAAACCTACTAAAGAAACATAGCGAAAAAAAATAAAACGCAGAAACTTAAGACAGAGTAATACGCGGAAGAATGGGTCCATACGTTACTGGACGGCTACATGTCATCTCTGTATTGTGTGCCTAACGGCACAGGGAGTTATTGTATTGTACGCATCCAAATACACACTACATGGTATATACATGGGGTTCGTATATTAAAAATATGGAATCCAGAGATGTCTTATGGCATAGACTCGTGACTATGCCATCAAATAATAATAAATGTAACCAGGCATCCAACAACACGCGTGCCACCACTTAAAAATACATTGGTGTGGTTTTAGACGAAACACTTAACTGGAATGAAAACACAGTATATGTGTACAAGAAATGTAGACAAATACTGCATTTCCTCTCGAAACTGTCTAAGTTTGAGGTTAGTCAAAGGGTGCTGTCAGTTCTTTTGTATTGTTTTATGTGCTACCACAGCTCCCTCTCAGCTGAAACCATGAACAAGCTAGGGCGTTTGGTAAAACAAGCTGCCAAATCCATCCATGTTACACCACTTCGCAGCTTGCGCTGTCATTACATGACAAAGAAGACATCTTACGCGATGCAACTCATCCACTGCATACCACATTTATTCCAGCGAGATCAGCGGGCTGTATGTGTCCATGTCTGCACCCACTGCCCGTTACAGTAGATATTTTGTACCACCCGCCACAGGGCCCTTAACTCATGATTGCTAAGTCACAGAGGGGTACGTGCGAACAATATAATTATATAATATTCTTGCTGGTTCTTTTTTATAATTATTCTGTTTATATTAAATTGAGCATCGGTCTTGCAGGGTTTTGTAATTTGTATTTTTAATTTCTTGCCGTAGTTTTATCAAATGCATATCCATGTCTTTTTTTACCAATATTAGTATTATCATTATTATAACTATTATTTTGCCACTCTCACACACCCATATGCGCACTATCAGGCACGTATCTAATCAATCGAAATACAAAATAGTTGCTTACCTTCAAATGCTATGTAGTAGACCTTACGGGGAACGTCTTCCTGGTCTCGGTGCTACGTGCCTTTATATAATGCTCTACATAAGCCAATTAAGCCGACATCCGTGTCCTGTTTACAACTGTCCGACCGCGTGGTTGTATTTCAATCTTGCACTTTGATCAGATATACGATGAAACCCGACAAAAAGGTCGCGATCGACCACATCTGGGACACGTTACTAAACGTATGCATTACAAAAGGCTGTTACCTCGGTCAAATGTGTCCACGGCGTAAATTGATAGAGTTTCCTTAAAATAATATTTGTATCTAAAAACTATAATCTGGTCATTTTCTTGCTTGGAATGGTTAGCATTAGCTACTTACAAGGGCTAAATACATTTGTGCCAATTTGGGTCATACCCGTCTTATATATGGTGTGATATCATTAATTGTTTTGTGCAGTACGTCGGCAGTTTAGACTTTCACAAGTCGTTATGACACTCGTCTCTCAGTTACGGCCGAGGTTGCTCACTGTCGACTGTTTTGGCAGTCAACAATGTTGTATGGTGGAAATCACAGTCGGTGCACTGCAATCACTCGCACGAGCACACGTGCACAGACATATCGCTCGCGCTGACACACACACATGCACAAATACACACAAACAAACAAACACACGCGCGCTCGCGCACGCATCACCCACCACTATCAAGGAAGTACGATATTTTCGTATTCGCATCCTGTTCTATTGGACTTTGACGACAACATTCTCGTCTGACAAACAACGTTTATTCGTGAAACAACCTGTTCAACAGAATATTACCTTTCTTCTTCCTTGTAGACAAGCGGGTATGTGTTTTTTCCTGTTGAAGCAGATTGGCAACCTTAGTGGTAACTTGATGGTTACGATTATTGCGTTTTTATTTATCATTTAGTTTAGGGTGTCTCTTATTGTAGTGTTTTCCATTAACATGTAACATTTCAAACCAGCAAGGAACGTCTTATTGATGACATATTGCCGAAAGTGTATTCTCGCGATTACACTTCTCAAGAAAGCATGTATCGTGTTCAGAACAGTTTGTGCTAAATATATATATACCTGTAAATGACTCAGCTCTTCAAGACCGCGAAAGGTGATGACGTTACTTAAGTAACCCACACTCTTCCAAAAATGAAACTGTATAAGGGATAATGATTACGTGTTCTTTCTCGATGTGTTATCTTGAACGTTAATCCGATTGTTAGCCAACAAAACAGTGTGAATGGATTACACTGCGTCTACACAGACTACGTTTAATCCCTGGTAAGTGGTTTAATGTTGGAATCCATGTTGGTTACAGATTCTCCATTCGTAAATGGAAAATAACGATTTAGATGTTGATGATGATGACGATGATGGCGAATTCGATGGTGCTTCAAAGCAGATGAGAGCAACTTAATTTCAACAAGTAGTGCACCCTTGCGCCACACACAAGGTGACCTCAATGCACCGAAATGTTTCACACAAACGCTGCACAGATCTAACACGCCTTAACATAAACAGGATTATGTTTAACGCGGGGTACAGTGAAGACTGTGTAGACACAGTATAATCCTTTATATTGTTATCTGTGGAAGAGTGTCTTAAGTGACGTCTTAACGTTTCGCGGATTTGCATTGCTGAATCATACGCACACGCACGCGCATGCACACGCGCACGCGCACGCGCACGCGCACGCGCACGCGCACACGCACACGCACACGCACACGCACACGCACACGCACACGCACACACATATACGTATATATATATATATATATATATATATATATATATATATATATATATATATATATATATATATATATATATATATATATATATATATATATATATATATATATATATATATATATATATATATATATATATATATATATATATATATATATATATATATATATATATATATATATATATATATATATATATATATATATATATATATGTATATATATATATATATATATGTATATATATATATATATATATGTATATATGTATATGTATATATATCTATATATATATATATATATATATATATATATATATATATATATATATATATATATATATATATATGACATAGATAACTAGTTCGGTCCGTCTCACAAGCGTTCAACACCGCTTTTAGTATTGCACCCCAGAATCGTATTATATGTACAAACTGTTATTCACGTGTACCAGGCCGTATTCACGTGTATTCAGGTTTGTCACGCCATAAAAATAAAGTATAGATGTTAGCAGTTTTGTAAATCAAGCACTATTTTATTATTTTAATATCTAACGCCATTTCAGTAGTTTGTAAGTTAAAAAGTGTTGCTTGCATTTCGCGTGTACACTATATTGAAAATATACATAATATATTGCAATAAAGTTTGGAAAGTGGCATGGGTTAGGCAGATATGCATTTACAAATAGTTAATATCCTAAAATGTGCGTGTTCATTCAGGCCTAATAGGCGAAATACAAGTTGCTATAATGCGTGATGTAATCATACCTAAAAGATAATAATTAACTTATTGCAATGACTTGTGTATGTTCGGTGTTTCGGATGGTCCAACTCACGTTCTGCCTCCAGGTAACCATTTGAACTCCACAACGTCGTCAAAAACTTATCTCACTCCCGGCAGGCAAGTCAACCTTGCGTTTATTATTGACCAGTTGACAAGTGCGAGGAACAGCCCTACCGAAACCATGGGCCAATATTGAAAGAGCAACTCTTGGGTGGTCATGGTCGGGTGAATTATTGGTATAAATAACTAATTATTGGCACCAAGACAATATTTCTAAACAAACTAGATACAATGCTGAACCCATGAGGTGACAGCAGTTGTGCAAAAATAGTAAAACTAGGTCAAGACAAGCACGTGAACGTTAAACAACCTAAGACGGTTTGTTTTTTTATTCAATGGCTTTACGCGCATTGTAGACTACCTTGTACGCCCATATCTCAGGACCGATTAATTAGGACTTATTCATAAAGATTATTATAAGCAAACTTCAATAATAACAAACGGTGTTATTCTTCGTTTCATAGATTCATAGCACCCTGATACCACGGCAATAGTTCTTGATGGAATTAAGGTGATGTGCATCGCCCCATTGTTCACTGCATCGGTCACATTGCGTTGACCCCCATTACCCAAGTCAAACACCATCCATCCATCCGCCATTTGGATGATGCACAATACAGATGACCTATCGACAATTACCAACGACACCAATTGATGTAAGTTGTTCTGTTAAATAAGGTATCCAGTTTTTGGATTGTTCAAACCGCTTTACACGCACCCATGGCAGACCTATTCATTCCAATACCGTCTCGACTTCATGGGAAGCATTCAGCCAAGCTGCAATTACTGCGGAAGACTAATCGTTCACATATCCACCTCTGTCTGTAGGAAGGACTAATCGATTAGAGAGGATACGCGTCATAAACAACAAAATGGACACATATAAAGTTGAAAAACTCGCCTCGGAAACAAAAGCTGTTTACTTCGTTATCAAGCGAAGATCAACAAGACATCACGCAACACATTTCATAGGTGAACAAGAGTACAGACGAGAAACGGAAATGGCGACATCAACATAAATTCCTACGCTTGCAAGCGAAACATAAAAGCAATATATTAAGCCGAACTGACAGCATCACAGTTAAAGAGGTGTATGATCAATCTGTCGAATTATACATTATCGGACAATCACAATACGGTATTACCGAATGGGGCTGAATTATGCAGTGACACCGAACAAATACCGACCGAAGAGTTCGTAGCAGCGGCCGAGCAAGCGACAAAAACAAACATACAAACGTCGGACAGACATTAAGGAGTTCTACAGTCATCCAGGGCCCCAGAACATAATCTAACCGCACCAGGTATAAAAGTGTTGATGGAGTTGCAGAAGGAGAAGTCCATCATCGTACTCACTCTTCACAGGAGAAAGGCAACAGTCATCATGCAGACGGAGGAATATAAAATGATCATGACTAAGCTGCTACGTGACAAAGCAGACATGAAAAACTGAAGGAGGATCCCTCCAGGAAGAATAAGGCAGAAATGATCAGAATGTTAGGCACACTTGCGAAGGAATATCGCAAAAGACCATTATTGATACTTATATCCAACCCTTGAAAAAAGTACCAGGAATGCCTGGCTCCCCGAAGATTCACGCAGATGATCTTCCATTCAGGCATATTGTGGAATACACACAAACAATAGCATAACGTGTGTCCAGAGACTAGACTAACATACCACAACCGTTAGAGGGTATGAAAGAACCCCACACGAGAATTCACAAGAACTGATGAATGGAACGACTAAAAGTGAAAGAAGGATGCTCCATTTGTGTCATTCCATGTTGTGTTCAGGAAGTGATAAGGAGAGAGATTAGTTAACGATAAGACACTGAACAGGAGTTGTTGAAATTCGTGCTGGAGACTACGTACTTCAGATTTAGAGGATACATATACCAGCAGAAGTGTGGGGTAACCATGGGCAGTCCGCTACTACCCATTGTTGTAAACTCATTGCTTGCCACGGTACCAGATGATAGCAAGCCAAGGAACTGGAAGCGGTATGTGAATGAAGTTATGTGTCTAGTACACATACAACAACACATGAACACGTTCGATCCCACAGGTATTTTTTCAAAATGGACGACGGCATTGTGAAGTCCATATTATACAGAAAGTAGACCCCCAATAACCGGTTTCTGAACGTCCCACCATCTCAGGCACAGTACGTTAGGAGTAGCCAGAACCCTTACGAACATGGGTGAGACGAAAATAAGGGGAAGGCAAGTAATACTTAGAAGGTGCGGCTATACGTCCTGTGCCCAGAGAAGATACAAGGACATTAACCGCAGCAGCCATTTTGTCATCCCTACGTAGAAGGTGTCTAAGAGAGTGTCGACAGGGTACTGAAGAAATACGGGGCGGCCACTGAGAACGTCTGTTGGAACACCAAAAGGACGTAGAAGATCCGGAACAGGGTGAACTAATCTACAAACTACCATACGATAGTTATGACGCAGCCTACATACGAGACAAATTTGAAATTGCATAAGATCAGACTAGATGAACATAAGAAAGAAGTAGAGAATGCATCATAAAACAATATGCGAGGAGCGAAAACTGCACGCACCCGAGACGAGGGCAATTACGAACATCCTCACGTGTACGTGTGTTGCTTTACTGCACGTACCCGAGACGTGGCCAATTACGAACATCCTCACGTGTACGTTTATTGCCTTACTGCAATCACCAGAGACGAGGGAAATTACGAACATCCTCTCGTGTACGTGTGTTGCTTTACTGCACGCACCCGAGACGAGGCCAATGACGAACATCCTCACTTTATTTCTGCATACTTTCGATGTCTCAAAAGTACGATCTGCTCTCGTTGCCACGTAAATACATAAAACAAAGTCTTGCATGTATGTCAAGAGTATACCTTTTTTATTAAGTTAATCAACATTGGTGTTTGGATTGATAATAATTTATTATGATATAACTGAAATTATGCCAAGAACGACCATATTGTCTGTCCTACACAACGCATAATTTTAATAGAATAGTTATAGCAATTTTGATACGCATGTATTTTGCTTAGTTTTATGTTAACATGCTTCCATACGCACACGGCTTGCTATTACTGGGAACACAATTACTGCAACTATTATGTAAAAGGAGATACTTAGACTTACGCTACAACAAATGTGTCAATGGTTCTCTGTCAACTCCGCAACGACAATGAAGTGAACACACTAATACTGCTCACCATCAAATTATACAATCATCATATGGATTATCTGTGTCTCTACAATGTCAACTCCGCAACGGATCTTTAGTAACGAGCCAATCAAGGAATATGCTAATTTAGTGTTTAGACATGTTAGTTACTAGATACACAATAATTCGTGGTTGTTTCAGCGACAATGTTGTCATTCAGAGTGGAGTTATAGCTAACATGTCAAATCCGTTAACTCGGCAACGTCGCGGAATTGACTAGATAGGTTCATAATGCATTGTAAGGGTAGCCAACCTATTGATATATATATATATCTATATATATATATATATATATATATATATATATATATATATATATATATATATATATATATATATATATATATATATATATATATATATATAATTTTCACCTTCTCACATTTGTGCATTAGCGTAATATACATGTATTCTTTAATACGAAAACGTTCCACATGGTTTTAATTGGTAGTCAAATGATATGACAGGTAAGTTCATATACATAACAACATGGAAGAGAAGTGAAGGGAGAAGGCTGCCGATGGGGAGATGTAGAAAGGGATTACAGCTGACACGTTGCGACAATACACGGGCTAGCCTTGCCACTTTAAAGAGGACAATGAAGAAGAGTAGTGTAAAACATTTATTTCTACTATATGCCCTTACGTCTTGCAATCTGACACAGTAACCCTTGCAATACATGCATGTCTTTAACTTTTTAACAACAAAACCAAATACAAAACAACATACAATAATGGACATATATATATATATATATATATATATATATATATATATATATACATATATATATACATATATATATATATATATATATATATATATATATATATATATATATATATATATATATATATATATATATATATATATATATATATATATATATATATGACCATCATTGCATGTTGTTTCGTATATTGATTTTATATATATATATATATATATATATATATATATATATATATATATATATATATATATATAAAGTTAAGTTAGTGAATGACATAATGGCCAGCAGGCAAAGGCTGAGATAATCACTCACGGTTTCGCCACTGCCACAACTTATATTTGATTTGCAGTTTCTACATCGTCATTTCATTTGGTAAACCGTTTTCAATAAATCTTTCAATTGCCTACAATTGCGAATAGTGGTTGCTTTCATAATGTGCATAGCAACAAAAATAACGTTCGTCCTTGTTTGAGACAATATTACGTATACTCAAATGCACAGTTGCAATGACGTAGTAAGTCGTAAACAACATTCGCGTTGCCATGCCAACCAGTCAGTTTATACCATTCCGCACTTTTAGTCAAGTTGTGGCAGTGGTGATGTACTGAGTGGCGCCTCTGTCGTATAGTGTGATCGTCTTACGTACCTGTGCCGTTCGTGAGAGGGCAGCACTATGACCTACTTAAAGTAAACTTTGTAAATTGATTACCCGCCGGCATGAGACATAAACATACCTACGAACCACCGTCTGCACGTATATACGTATGCACATACGTACTTATGTTCGTGTGTACGTACGTATGATTATGTCTTATGGGTGTAATGACGCACGCACGCAAACCCTCACGCACAAAACGCATGCGTACGCGCGCACATACGCACACCGGCACATCCGCACACACCATGTGTACGAAATGCGCACATGCGATGTAATGCAAACGTATGTAGAAATCAACCTACTAGATGCATGTACTGCCAGACCAATTATAACAATGAGCAGATTGCAGACTGGGCGAATAGCCTATTAAACAGAGCCGCAGTCCAACTTGGTAATATTCAATCCATCTGTATGCCAACATTCATATGAAGTGCGTTTCAAAAATCTAAATGAAGTTGGCCCAAGCATTATCGTCTGTGTACATGGACAGGCCGGTGAAGAGTAGCCAACTATCAAATGTTCTGAGCCGTGACGAAATAAATTCATGCGACTATTCCTCCGAATTACCTAATGTTATCAGCCATAACTTGCCTCACTCTTAGTGACCTATCTGAGCAAGTTCATCGCCGAATTATCACTAAAAGAATGAAAGGTAGTATCTAAGATAAGGTACATAATTATGCAGACTTTCACCTCAATGAGAGTACACTCCAACATATTATGTCTAGCTAGAGAGGGTAAATGCGTATTTCAAGTTGAGAATAAGAAACCAAGACAGGAGACCAACTCACTGACAGCTGTCACCACGGCAAACGCCAGATACCCTGCGAGGAGCACACCATTGGGTTTCAGCCAGGAAGATGTTTCACTATCTTAAGTTAGTGGTGATGTAAGTCCGCCCGCCCGAGCGGTGTGTGTACAACTTGGCCGTTCTACTACGTCAACCATTGTTAAACGAAAATGTTTTAATAGGGAGTAATACTACTTAGTTGTCGCATGACAGTGTAATGGTTTCTCTCACTTTTCTCTACTCGCAACCATTGAACTATTGCTGTTTCGTGTTATACGTAAAATCGGTTTATTCAGCAACTTCACATGTTAACAGGGTAGTAACTTTGCACATCTACGTAAATTAATCACATTAATAATTATTAATAACGAAAACGCCAAATATGCCCTAAATATATAAATACATGCATGCACGCATACATACATACATACATACATACATACATACATACGTATATACATCCCCAATCCCTACTTAGAGTCTAGAGCGTATCTCGGAGCTCGCGGGTTCTCCTCTTGTGCAATTATCAGTGAGAACTTTTGACACCACTCTTGGGCTGGGTAGTATTTGTGAATGGCTGTTGTTATTATAAACAGACAACCATGTGGTTGAAAACATTGATGCATTCGTGGAAGTATGACGTCATAATGAACACCAAATGACATGGACATCACCGGGGCGGGTTACGACTGTAATAAAGTCAAAGTTCAACGCATTCATTTGAATGATCCGTGACTGTACTTTCATTTGGTATTGTTCGAGCCGTAATAATGTTTGTAAGCGCATTTGTTTCCATTTATCTTATTTTACTTTGTACAATTAAGATGTAACATACCTACTAAGTGTCCCAATACCAGGTGCCAACCAAGTGTACTCTACGCTAAGTGGTATCTGTGTATGGCGGTTGTTGTCGTAAACAAACAACCATGTGTTTGAAAACATTGATTTATTCATAGAAGTATGACGTCACAATGAACATCACCTCACGTGGACGTCACTGGATCGTGTTACTATTGTAACAAAGTCAACGTTCAACGCCTTCGTGGCAATGCCCCGTGTCTCCACTAGCAATTGGTCTTCTTGCATGAGCCGTTGCTTGGTTTGTAGGCGCATTTTTGGCGCAGCCGTACCTCTTGTAGCAGTTCCTCCATTACGCCCGTACGCGTTGGCCTTCATGTCCTCCCTACCGTCAGGGCTGTCTGTTCCCTGCTGGGAGATTTCACGGCACTCGCTACAAAGGAAACGTGACATTTATTATAAATGTAAAAGTATCGTATAAATGATTTATACGATACTTTTGAACCATTTATTCAGTGATGACAATTGTATAGATAAAATTGTCAACTTCATTGTCATGTAACTGCCCTTCATCCGTCCATCAAGCCAGCTAATCTGCTATATTAGCATGCATGACCTATCTCTCTCTCTCTCTCTCTCTCTCTCTCTCTCTCTCTCTCTCTCTCTCTCTCTCTCTCTCTCTCTCTCTCTCTCTCTCTCTCTCTCTCCCTCTCTCTCTCTCTCTCTCTCTCTTATATATATATATATATATATATATATATATATATATATATATATATATATATATATATATATATATATATATATATATATATATATATATATATATATATCACTCCCTCTCTCTCTCTCTCTCTCTCTCTCTTTAAACAATTTATATTTCCAAACTCCACTTACCTGATTGCGATGGCAGCTCGTTTTGCCATATAACCAGAGCACGAATGGACGGCGTTGTAGTTACCCTGGCAGTGAAAGTACTTGTCACAGTTCGTGCACCCCACGGTCTGCATCTTTCGATACTGCGAATACATTTTGCCAATGGCACATCTCACGGCAGCATTAGTGAGGAGTCGGGTATCTAGTTTATGACCGACGCACTCGGCCATTTGATACCAGCTGGTGCCTCCCGCACCGACGCTGCTCAGCACTAGCGCCACGGCGACAACGGTAAGCAAGGTGATGACGTTCTTCATGACTGTCTCTGAAAGTGGAAATGTTGAATTCCAATTGTAAGTGTCATCAAATAAACCGTTTTTTCCTTCAATGATTTTTACAGAAAAGTTTTGGTAATCGATCTTGGTAATAGCGTTGTTCAGTTTGCTCTGGTGTCCTCTTTGCTCCGTTCTCCCCTAATTTATTATAACCCGACTAAAATATGGCTAGATATGAGAAAGATTTTACGATCAAATGGCATTGTTGATTGATTGATCGTCTGTTCGTTTGGACTTCCTCTTGGTTCCTGAAACTGTCTAGCATTAGTGAGCGTAATATAATGTTTGGAGTGTAATCTACTCACATGTTGCTTCTCCTTCTTTAGAACACCTTAGTCTGGTTTCCTTATTTAATTTTTAATGCGTGTTAAATTTATGTACCGTCTACACGAAAAATATTGGTGCATCGAGGCCACTGCGACGGGGGTGATGTCAGGCGTAAGAGTGCGCTGCTTGTACGAACAGGCGTGCGTCCGAAGACATGACTGCCCGGCAAAGCATGCGTCCGTCAACTGACTCTCCAGCAAACATCATCAACAGACTGAGTAACGGAAACTAAATAAACTAAACTGAAATATAGCTACAACATGAATCAATCAGATCAGTGATGCCACAATGACGGTAACAGTCAAAATGCTTTTGATTGTTGGAACTCTGTCCTTATCACAACCCCTGCATCACCAACTCGTTCTTCCTTACGAAGCCATGCCACAAAGCGTTCTGGAGGCATCCACGATCGCACCACTGGCACCAGCGCTTGATGTAGTCGTAACCAGACGAGCTACCGTAAACAATATGCTGTTCACCCGCACTTTTCGCAGTGCAGACTGCGTCACTGAACACTCACTGGTGTGCAGCAAGGTCAGACTACAAGCAATGAAATTACAGCACTCAAACAGACAGGGCGTCCACGATTAACATTACGAACATTTTATACCCCGAGTTATCAGCGCAGGTTGTCGACCCCATTGAATAAAGTCTCATAATTATATTGATCAGAGTGATGCGGAAATGTGGAACTACATCAGAGACTCAATCTACAACACTGCTATATCCATATTTAGCAAATGGGAGAAACATAATGTAGGCAGTCAAACAAGGGCCGACGACCCGAAACTGCAAGAGCTGCTGACGCTTTGATATAAGACGCCAACGACGACACGAACTGTTTGAACCAGCCAGGACAGATACCGACGTTCGCATGTCGACAGTGTGGACGAACCGTGAAACTGCCGGTCTCGGGCTAGTAACTCGTGGACGTTCCTGTGTTGGATGATCAGCGATCATACAAGGAAACTACAACACAAGGGACGTTTCATGTTATGCTTGAAAAAGAGACAAACGCCGAAGATGGATTGAATCAGTACGAGTAATAAAATGTTGATTTCAATTCTGTAGTATTTATATACCAAGTGGCCATACATTGCACACTTTTTAAAATAGTTGAACCTTGGAACTCCTGGAGGAAAGAAGTACAAAGAAATTTTCACAAATGTCCACACCATTGGTCCGAAGCCGATACTTTTCTGTCGATATAATGTGTATAGTGTCTTTTCGCAAAAATAAAATACAAAACATTATTTTTCTTTTTTTAAAAACATGTTAAATTATTTTGGGGGGAAATCATTACAAAGGTAAGTTGCATCACGATAGAGTGGAAGGGGAAGTCAATGCTACACTTACATGTGTTATTATATAGAATAACCGTTTATTTGAAGGGTCACATTAGACCGTCTGTGTCACTTTTGTGTTGTTGTAATTCTAGCTAATATCTGCATATTGCCATTTTGTTCTATCATTTTGTTCTAGTCAATGTGTCCAAAGCGGAATTGTGTTTTAATTTTTCTTCGTGAAGAATTGCACGTAGTATACTTACAGTCTTACACTGTCAAGGTGTCTTGTTCGAACGAAATATCAGTTGCAAGTCAGATATTAAGTTAAATTATTTCAGGAGGGGAGTCTCTGAGAGATAACAGGCACGCATGTCAAAATAAGGAAGTACTTACAACAACTCTCAAAGATAATTTAGTTCTGTTGAGACACTACACAAACTATGAGACATTTGGAGACGAGAATCTTCGGGATTTAAACGATAGGATGGAGACATTACTATGTAGCAACTGCGACAAATACTTCTATGCCATTGACGTGCGCTGAAACAATCACGTGTCTATGCCATCGTATGATCAATCGCATTCGAAATTATTCAATCATCAGATCAGCCGATGTTTGCATTCCGATGCTAGTGTTGTGATGTGTGTTTAATATCAGTAAGCGTTATTATTGGTAAAATGTATTCTTTGCTGAAACTAATTCTTTCCGGCTCTCTAATTTGAAGTACAAGTTGTATTTCTATCGAAAATCGATCCCAAGATGCATTGCCTTGATACACGTGCGCCATCTTGCTTTCAAAACATGAAATTCTGGATAACGACTATTGAGCAGTTGAGCATCTTCAATATGGTCGTCTCCCTTTTGAAGACGTCGAATTATATGCCGTTTTAATATTATGGTGTTGCCTTAAAATTAATCAGCGAACAACATTGCATAATGATAATAATTAATTATGATATTCATTATAATCCCATGTTATGAAACCTGATATGTTATATATTGTATGCCAGTGAAGTGGTGAGAGATCAACATAGAATCAATAACAATCATTCCAATTATAACATATAATGTGTCTCCAATATTTCATATTAATATCGGCGTGATGTTACAATAAAACTTTAAACATAACTGAATTTTGATGACGTGAAATTACTCACAGTATAACATAAATCCGAGGATTCTTTTCAGAAAATGTCGTTCGCTCTCCCAACCCGGAATAAACAGCCAGTATGGCGCCGAGAATATGGCCGCCAACGAGTTGGGTCGTAAAAGTGGAGACTGTTAAACGAAGTGCGGTTGCGCCTACAAGTGCTACTATTACCCGGTAGATGGTTCATGTGTGAAGAGGGTAGACTACTCCAACGCGAGCCTTTATGAACAATGTGCAAACACCACTGGTGCGCTTGGCTATATTTACGTTAACAAAGCAAAAACAGCTTTATTTTAGCAACATAGTAATATGAGATTGTCATTTATGCTGGATGGCCAGACGCTAACATATTGGTGAGCACGGGGCTGGTTGATTGTGTAGTAAGTGGAAGTGTATAGTCAGCGAATCAACGAAGTGTACAAAGTACACAACACAACAGTGCAATTACCACAGTGTATACACGATCAGACGTGCAATCAGTACTGACACATACCACCCATTGAGACGTACATACATATGTAATTATAAGAATCAAAAAGCTTCACTATGATTCACCCCCGCAAACATGTTGATTGCAACACAAACTCGTGGACAAGAAAGCCAATGGCTTCTCGAGAGGCCAACAATTGTGTCACACACATATACAGGGGTACCACTAGTTGGCTCTCCTTATATGTTATAGTTCTCCTAATTAGTCCTATAAATTGATTACCTTTTGAAGCAGCAATCCCATATGGCTTTCATGTCAGCACTAAATGTTACTCACAAGTCATTTTCTGTTGTGGTTCTATTATTATTATTATTATTATTATTATTACCTAATATAACTTCTTATATTCTTCGTTCATGTTTCCATGTCCTATATGTATGAATTTACATTTCCCAAAATTTAATAACATTTGCTATTGTTGAGGCCTTTTAACAAATTTGTCTATTTCATGCTGAAAACTGTGTTTATCGGTATCATTTTAACC
>BSQZ01000187.1:162500-184405 GCA_033239005.1 Lamellibrachia satsuma | reverse complement strand
TGAAGCCGTAATCAGTAATTGTGCCATCAGACAGGAAGGACACAAACACAACGTTCCCGCTGGCTGTGATATCCCCAGGTCGACGACTGCCACAGAGCGAACGTATCAATGGTGCAGTGTCGTCACTTCCGTCATAGAGGTTCACTTTGTCGTATTCGCAGTTACTGGATCCCTCGAGTCTGAATCTGAGGAAGTGCAGCTGAACTTGCTGCAAACCAAAGTACAAGCCTGAATAGACTAATGAGACACCTGCTGATAGATGAGTTTACATTACGGAACATACCTGTTGTCTCTACATTGTTTTGCCCATTTCGAAAACTTCTATTGTTCCCACGTTTGTTACGTATTCTCGTTTGATGTATGGATGCAGACATGCTTGTATGCTTATGTTTTGAGTTTATTTGAACCGCTATGTGACATGATCAGACACGTGGGTCCTCGTCAGCATTACCGTTCGTTCCAGTTCAGGGTTTGGAAATTCGTTCAATAAGACGGTTTTTTATCATACAACATTGCTACTTTTCAGTTGGAGCTGAGAAATGCACACGCACGCACGCACGCACGCACGCACGCACGCACGCACGCACGCACGCACACACACACACACACACACACACACACACACACACACACATATTATCTGAGTGTAAATAGGGATTGTTTAGGAGATACGTTGAATAAACGTTGTAAATTCTCACCTGGCCTTCTTCGATTTCGATCTTCCAATGACATTTCTCGTTGTTTCTGTACTTTGCTCTACTGTGTCCTTCCGTGCCAAACACCCCAGATGACCCAGTTAACACGGCAGACTGGTTGCATGACCCTATAAGAACAATTATTAAGGCATATGTTTTGAAACATGAAAATGGAAACAAGTATTTAGGTAATTCACCCAGCTTCGCTTGTATGGTGTTCAAATCGCGTATTTGTGTATTTTATTATGCATAACTTCAAATTAACTTGTATGCGTATAACTATTAAGACGCGTATTTTATCGTACACCTGTCTGGGTGATACATCACTGCCCGTTCCTATAGCTGGCGAGTGCGCATGTGCTTCATACCCTTTATCGTGTAATGTGTAGGCTACATATACTCATATACCGTTTAATGTATAATAACTACTAGTTATCATTGTTGTCTAAATTAATTCAGCTGTTATTGATAGTTTTCTCAATTTTAGCTACTTTCATTAACAAAACATGTTACTGTAATAGTAATAAATATCCAACATTATTAGGTACACACTTTTTTCATTTACTGACAACGAGTTAATGCCTACACCGTTGTACAGTGCCGCAAAATAATTGCTTGGATTCGACGCTACGTAGGATTTGTTTATTATTATTATTATTATGTAATATGATGTAATTTGATATTTCCCTTTTCTTTCCCGCGTGCGTACGTGCGTATTTGTGTGCGTGCGTACGTGCGTGTGCGTGCAAGCAGTCCAAATGATTCAATAAGTAAGTAAATAACCAAGTGCAATCACATTAGACGATGTAGGATCGTATCATTAAATACATGACACATATTGAAACTATACCTTTGTTTGAAGTTGTACCATTCATTGTCTTCTCCATCCAGGTCACGAATTTGTTCACTCGAGTGTAGGTAACGGTTGGTGCGCTGATGGTATCATGAAAACATGAACTATTCGTTTTATTTTCATATAATATATATATATATATATATATATAAATATATATATATATATATATATATATATATATATATATATATATATATATATATATATATATATATATATATATATATATATATATATATATAGACATAATTGATAATAGTTAACCAACAACAATACATTTAAAATTGCATTGTATGTTATTTGTTATTTTTCTGTCCAAATACTTGACAACGATACCTATTCTCAAGTTAGAGCAAAGTACACTAATTAAGCAACAGCTGACAATAGAAAGGTGTCACAAACCTATGCCAATTGCCAATCTTCCTGCCTGAGATGCCGTGCAGCCTCCAAGCTCCATCATCTTGCCGACATTGTAGTGACCAGCTAGAGTTTCCCTGCATCAAGTAAGTGCTATCAACATGTGTCCATGCCAATCAAAAAACATTTGTTCTTCCCCACCCTCTAACATATGATGCCGCATCTTCGAAGTAAATATCGTCATAAATTGATTTTATAATCATCATGTTTATGAAACATTGAAAACAAATAAACGGCCAATCACAAGGACTCGTTCCTGAAAGACGTATTTATTCTTGGTACACACCGGACAAGTATTGTTGTCACTGTTTTCACATCGGACGGACATCGTCGCGTTGGTGAAGTGTTTGTCGAACGAACTATTGTTGGTCAGTAAGCGTATCTGCTGCAATACAGTTTCTTGTTCCATTTCTACAATAAACACGAACATGTGATGCTCCATAGACGACAGCAAACAATTATATTTGAAGAAAAAAACATGAATTATTAGGACACCATATTTATGCATTTCTCAAAGGACTCTAATCAAGTATTGAGTATCATACAACCCATATATACTGTTATATGTGATACATTTGTAATAGTGGGGCTGTTTTGTTTTGTGCCGTGGAATTCCAAGAAGAAACCATTGATGATTCATCATTTCGGCACATTTAACAGCTTGACCAGCTGTTTTAGTGTTACTTCCAGTAGTATACACATTATACAATGCTTGATATCAATTTAAATAATACCTGGAACATCGTGAATCTGCAGTGGAGTGCAGTGCAGCTGAATTTAAGAGGAAACTACCACAGAAGTTCGATGCAGTTCTGTATCGACTTGCGTATACAAGCCTAGGGTATGCCGTTTCTGGGCAGATGGCTGACCAAATGTTATTTTAAACTAGGCTAGGGATACGCAGTAACAAATCAACCCCACAAACAATGAATGTTTTTTTTTGCTGCACCTGTCATAACGTGTACTGAACTAAAATGCTCAGGCTTCGAAACAGCGACAACGTTATTCGAATCTCTCGGTTACGAGTCCAACATGCTGTGCTACAATCCCCTATATCAAATCAACACTGAAGTAAGTAAACATAATCCATTACTGGCATTTGTATGCCGAGACTCAGATACACGACAGTCTGACTCCTGGCGTACTTACCGCGGTCGTGTTTCCAACCTGTCGTCACACACATGGAACCGTTTGCTACTCCCGTCTCCGACAGACACACTGGGGACACCTGGCGGCGAAACTCAAGACTGCCCTTCAGTTTGATGAGGGCAATGTTGTTGTCATGTTCTTGTCCTAGCTTGTAATCTGGATGGATGAATATCCCATCGATCATCATCGTCGACTCTGTTCCCTCGTTTAGTGTCAGGTTATGTTCACCGACGACGACGCGCAAATGTGACGCCTTGTGACGTTCTCTGTAACACAATTGGTGACTACCACTTCTGGCGTTTTTTACACTAACTCCAACTATTTCTACGTTTCGAGTGTCTTACACAAATTGTAACGTAATTAGCCGTTTCAGTGGGTTATGTATATAGTCAACACGACACGTCGCTGAATTGCCAGACTCGGTGACACTTATAATTAAAACTTGCAGTGTGGCAGTAAGATTATATTGGAATTCTACGGAGAAACTCATGCGAGCACGATACATGTATGGATAGTTGTCTTCATGCCGGCTTACACTTTATGATCTATTACAATTACACCCCTTTGTATTGCTTCAGCTGCTATGTGTAGCAGTTCCTCGGTTTTGTCTTCAGGAAAGAAAGTCATTGAATGACAATTGACAAAACTGGCTAGCATTGTTAATACAGACTGCTAGCTTGCATGACCGTACATAACTTTTTGCGGAATACTGTTTCTTCAGAGTTTCCACGCGTGTGAAGTATGTTTGTAGATATAATGTCACTTAACAGTAGTGAACCAAAAAGACCACAACATTTGAATGAAAGTGTATATAACCTTATCACGAACTGTTGGCAGAAAGACATACACAATAAAAAAGTATATGTTGGTGGCGAAAGGAGATCAAATTAGGTTATTCACTGTCAGCAAAATTAGAACATGTTATTTAACAAGATTTAACAAGATTTGCCATCCAAGCCAAAGGCCCAGATGGCAAGTGGACAAGGAAGCCATTGGCTTATCGAGAGTCCAACAATGTTCACCTACTTATAACCCGCCCTTCTGATATATGTGTCAACCTTGTTTTTAAACATATTCACGCTGCTAGCAGTTACACAATCTGTAGACAGTTTGTTCCATTCATTTACTGTCCTCTGTGAGAACGAGTGCTTCCTGATGTCCAATCTACATTGATCCTTTACTAATTTTACCTCATGTCCTCTAGTTCTGCTATCCTTCTTGAGTGAGAAAAACATATTTCTATCAATATTTTCATACCCATTCAATATCTTAAAAACTTCAATCTGATCTCCTCTTAACCTCCTTGTCTCTAGAGTTGTTAAACCACATTCTTTCAGGCGTTCTTCATAACTAAGATCTCTAAGTTCTGGAATCATTTTAGTTGCTCTCCTTTGTATGCGTTCAAGCGTATCTATATCCTTCTTACGATATGGTCTCCATGCTTGTATACAGTATTCTAAATGAGGTCTAACTATTGCTTTATAAAGAGGTATAATTAACTTTTTTCCCTTGTATGTTACGTTTCTTCTAATCAATCCAAGAATTTGATTACCCTTTGAAGCTGCAATACCACACTGCTCTGAAACTTTCATATCAGCGCTTATTGTAACTCCTAAGTCCTTTTCTTTTACAGTAGTACCAAGAACAGTAGCTCCCATTTTATAGTTTACATTCAAGTTCCCATGTCCTGTATGTAGGCATTTACATTTCCCAAAATTGAACAGCATCTGCCATTTCTCAGACCATTTCACTAATCTGTCTAGATCGTTTTGTAAATGTTGTTTATCACCATCAGTATTAACCTTTCTAAACAGTTTTGTGTCGTCCGCAAATTTCAGTACGTTACTTGTTATACTGTCGTCCAAGTCATTGATATAAATTAAGAATAATATAGGTCCTAATACTGATCCTTGAGGTACCCCACTCAAAACCGATTTCCAATTTGAAACTTCGCCATCTACTACAACTCGTTGTCTTCTGTCAGTCAGCCATTGTTCTATCCAGTCAGTTATGCTATCCCCGATACCATGGGCTTTTAATTTAAGTAGCAATCTTTGATGTGGCACTTTGTCAAAAGCTTTCTGAAAATCTAAGTAGATAATATCTACTGGCGATCCCTCGTCTATCCACTTAGTGATTTCTTCCAAAAAACATAACACATTTGTTAAGCATGACCTCGCTTTAAGGAATCCATGTTGAGATGAATTTAATAATTTATGCTTAACGAGGAAGTCCACCATATGGTCTTTAATTAACCTTTCTAATAATTTACAAATCACTGACGTTAAACTCCCTGGTCTGTAATTCTCTGACTTATTTCTCGAACCCTTTTTAAATAATGGTATGATGTTTGCTTCTTTCCATTCAAACGGAACAACTCCCTCTTTTAATGACAAGTTGAATACTCTTGCAAGTGGTATACTGATTTGATCTACTGTTTCCATTAGTAATTTTGGAGGAATCCCATCCACTCCCGGTGATTTGTTATCCTTCATTGCCTTTATTTTCCTAGCTACCAATTCTGGAGTTACAACTAACGGTCCTAAATAGTCAGATTTAGTCCCCTGAAATTTAGCATCAGCAACTGGTAATGAACTAATATCTTCTTTTGTAAACACTGAACTGAAGTAACCATTTAGGTCTTCCGCCATTAAAAACCCCTGTGATATTATATTTCCAGCACTGTCTTCTAGAGGTCCAACCTTGTCTTGTACGTTTTGTTTACTCCTGACATATGCATAAAAACTCTTGCTGTCAGTTTTTATGTTACATGCCAGTTTTTGCTCATAGCTTCTTTTAGATTGTCTGATTTCAGTTGTAGCTGCATTAAGTGCCTCTTTGTATTTTGCATAGTCTTCTTCCTTTCTGGTACGCCTATAAACCCTCCACATAGTTTGTTTTAGCATTATTTTTCTAATTGCCTCTTTTGACACGTGTTTCTTTCTACACCGTTTTCCTTGTTTTCGGAAGGGAACAAATTTATCAATGATACTCTCAATTTCATATTTTAGAATATTCCAACATTCAATTGCAGTCTTATTCATCAGCATGTTATTCCAATCTAGCTGTGCTAAGTATTTTCTCATATCTTTGTAGTTACCTTTGTGGAAGTTTCTCTTGTACGTTTTCTTATTTTTACTTTCTGATTTTACATTGATGTCAAAATGTATTTGATTATGGTCACTATTACCCAATGGTTCAAATATTTTTACATTGTCCACTAATTCTTTTTGTGATGACAAAACTATATCTAATACATTTTCTCCCCTGGTTGGTTCTAGTACGTGCTGAGTAAGAAAGCTATCATGGATTAAACATAGAAATTGTTGATCATCAATCCCTGTGCTCTCTAGAGAATTCCATTGTATGTGTCCATGGTTAAAATCTCCCATTATGATACATTCCCCTTTACTAACTTCCTTTATAGCGTTTTTTATTTTTGTGTTGTCCTCTTCGTTTATGTTTGGACTTCGGTAAACTAATCCAACAGTTAATTTTGAATTTCCTGAAACAATTTTGCACCAAACAGCTTCATCGCAATCTGCTTCCCTTTCTAGTTTCATTTCATAAGCCTGAATAGATTCTTTAACATATAAAATAACTCCCCCGCCCCTTCTTCCTATTCGATCTTTCCTAAACATTACGTATCCTGTCAGTCCTAATTCAGCATCTTTTATATCTATGTTGGCCCATGATTCAGTTATACCAATTATGTGAGGGTCAATATCTTCTACCATAATGTTTAATTCGTTTTTCTTATTTACTATGCTCCTTGCATTTAAACATACGCATCTATAACCTTTTTCAGAGATGTTTTTCGGATGATTTGATATTGGTTTATCTGTGCTAGTGGTCTCTTGTTCTGCTTGAGACACCTCTAGGTAACCCCCCTGCACTTCTAGTTTAAAGAATGTTTACTTCCAAAAATATTTGTCATTGTACCCAAGTCGCTATCTACTGCTGCTGAAAGTTTGTCCGCGAATACTGCCGCCCCCTTTCCACTTAAATGAAGCCCATCCTTCATGTACATATCACCCCTCCCAACAAAACTTTCCCATAAATCCACAAATCCAACTTCCTCTTCCCTACACAGCCTCTGGACTAACATGTTAATTGCCATCCCCGACAATTTCGATATTTATGACCCTCCTGCCCATCACAGGTAAAATCCCTGACAGTATTACCTGCTCAACCCGCGTCTGTTTTAGTGTTCTGACCAACTGCCTATATTTCCTAACTATGGCAGTTGTACCCTCCCTCTCTACGTTATTTGTCCCTACATGTACTAAAACAGATCCACCCTTACCCGAGCCTACGATGTT
Source organism: Lamellibrachia satsuma (assembly GCA_033239005.1). Classification (NCBI taxonomy): domain Eukaryota; kingdom Metazoa; phylum Annelida; class Polychaeta; order Sabellida; family Siboglinidae; genus Lamellibrachia; species Lamellibrachia satsuma. The sequence goes on along the minus strand of BSQZ01000187.1, from coordinate 176,966 downwards.
TTTTACCCTCTCAGTTATCGCCTCTATTTTGGCTCCAGGCAAGCAGACCACCACATCATCTCCCTTGTTTAAGACTCTGTCGGTCTTCCTAACTATCGAATCCCCCACAAACACCCTCGCTCTCTTCCTCACCCCCTCTATCACTGCTGCAGAATAACTCTTCCTTTCGATCCCCTCCATCACATTCTGTCCTGACCCCTTCCCTTCCGTCTCCCCACTCCCTTCTCCTTCCCTCCTGTCTCCCCTACTCCCCTCTCCTTCACTCCGGTTGTTTTCCCTCCCGTCTCCCCCACTCCCTTCTCCTTCCCTCCTGTCTCCGCTACTCCCCTCTCCTTCACCCCGGTTGTCTTCCCTCCCGTCTCCCCCACTCCCTTCTCCTTCCCTCCTGTCTCCCCTACTCCCCTCTCCTTCACCCCGGTTGTCTTCCCACCCGTTCCTTTCCTTCCCGTCTCCTTACGTCCTGTCTCCCTATGACCTGTCACCTTCCCTCCTCTCAGCTTCCTCCCAGGCTGAGGTGAGCTCTCCCTAGCATCTCTTGTGTCTTTCCCCACTTTATCGTCTACTGTTCCCTCACCGGAACTACTGGCACAACTCCCCTGATCCCTTCCCACCATTGCCACAACGAGCAGTCTCAGCTCTTTCAACTCCACCTCTATTTCCTTCATCCTTGCGCATCCCCTACACTCAAAATTAAAACTATCTGCCTGGACCTCAGCCCAGGACTTTTCGCACCCAGACTTGACGAAATCTACCCAGTTACTACAACTGCCACAAATTACGTGCCTTGTGGCCTTTAACTGTCGTTTGCACGGGGCCATCATACAATTTAGTTTTAATTAGTGTGCTACGTTAGCCTTGAATAAGGCTGTTTTTGTGATCAAAAGAACACTTTAGGCTAAAAATCCTGCCACCTAGCGAATACGGAGAACACTGTGTAACAAAACAACGAAAGTGAGTGTGTACTAATTTACGCTAAAGTCCTGCTGTTAATTCCTTTTACCGAAAACGTTGACTACCACTATGTCAGATATTACCTTATGTATGTAATTTAAGTAAATAAATCACTTTATCTTATATATATATATATATATATATATTAGCTAATGTAAACGATAGCTCGATGCACGGGTTGAATGACTTGTAAACAAACTCCCTTTTATCACTCGTTGAGTTTGAATCCGGGAAAAAAAAATACTACCTCTGTTAACAACAACGGTTTCTTAATATATGTCTACAAGAAGTTGGTGAACAATATATGTATAATACTAATACTTATTCTAACCAATATTCACTGTTACTGACTATTCACTATGTTATCTAATTTTTCGAATTGTAAACACCCCTATTAACGCTCGCTGAATTCCCTGACAGAATCCGAAACTAACTTACTCTAAAATACTCCCTCTGACTAATAATTAACAAAACCTGTTTCCTAATATATGTCTACAATACGTTTGTGTATAATATATATGCAATAGTAATACTTATTCTATTTGATATTCCACGTATTTCTGTAAATGATCTACACCAAATTCAAGTCGCTGCACCAAGTCCAAGTAGCCGGAAGTTAATGTCTATGTTATGCTATGCGTTATTCACATTTGTGAATTTGGTGCGGCATCCAAGACATATCTCTTTACTCTGGGAACAACCAACCTTGAGATTTTAGAGTGAGAAAGAAGAGGAGACCGCGTAACAAATTAATCAATTTCACACACGTCAAGATATTCGTAAGATCGATATTGTGAAATGAGGAATTGCATTAGAAAAGCGTCTGCAACAGTTTTGGCAACATAAACAAACAGGGTTAATATATTGGACCTTGCGGTGTTCCATGACACGTTTATGAAATATGCTGTCTATAATTAATTTTGTTGTCAAAGATAATAGTACATCACCACTCTTCCGTGTGGAATATGGTGGTGTGGCTCATGAGAAAACACAAATATGTCATGCTGCTTGTGTATACCAATACTGATTAACTCTGTTTGATCAGAATTTAGCTTTATTCTGCTCTCAGTCATCCAACGGAAATTGTTTGCGAAAAGACGGCGATTCTTATGTTGATCAAAGTTGTGATACTGGATAATTCAGATATGTGCAATAATGAAAAAAGTGAAGATAAATGGACCAAGAAACCTGGAAATGCCACGTGAAGCCGGGAGGGCAGCCGAAAAAGAGATCGCAGTCTTTGCCCTTTAAGTGACTTTAATTTGTTTTTAAGTTGGATATGAAGAAACCAGTTCACAGCTGTACCAGAAAATCACACCAAAGGTGCAAGTGTTTAATAAGAGTGATGTGATGGATTATGTCCAAGCCGGCAGATAGATCAAGCTCGCTAATTGGTGTTATGTTTTCCCGTGTTTAGATTTACTGATTGTTAATACATTAGATATGTAAGTTGGCCTAATATGAAACTTTCCCAAACTTCAATAAATTAAAAACCATGTTAGACAAGCTCATTCTAACCACAATATTTGCCAATATTCAGAGGCTAGTTATTTATAATGGTATTTATCTTTTATAAACGCATAGTGCAAAACAATGTGGCTGAGAGTTTATCCGAATGTCAATAATTACTTATGTGTCGGTGACCGGTGGCGAATTGGCCCCACCTTTGTAGCTATTCCAGTTAGAGCTAGTGTATTTTTATGCAGGTAGTTGTATTCATAGCTTATAGGGCATTATGCTATTTGGTTTAAAGGTGTTCTATGATAACAGTAATGCCATTGTTTCTTTTATTTGTTCTAGGAGTACTGCTACTGCTTTAAGTGTTAAAATGTGGGCTCTATTGAACCAGTCCAGGAGGATCGCATTGAGCATAGTCAGCCTAACGTTGGGTTGTGGAGCCCACATTTTTTGTTTTACATTTCTTTGAAAGTAGGCTTACACTTAATTCCCACAATAAACGTCATTCATTTCGCCTTTTTATATCTCTATACCTGTGTTGTGTTGTTGATTGCATAATAGAGATAAGGAAATAAACATCAAACTTACATGCAGTGCGCAGCTGTGACAATCCAGCGGTGATTCAGAACAGCTCCACTACAGACGTGACCATATCGCAACAAGATTAAATTAATCTGCCACGGCCAGGAATGTTCCTTTGCATCAGAACTGCGCAACCGTTCTGGAAAGTCTGGAGGAAGTGCAGGTCGCCCACACACATCAGAAACTGCATAGGAAGAAATGACAGAAATAATAGCAAACAAATAACGCACGTTGCGCGCGCACGCTTTTTCATTAGGTTGGTCAGGTCGTTTTTTGTTTCTGCAATAAACGTGATGTCGTCAGCATATCAAAAGTTGTTGATGCATCTTCCACCAATCCAGACTCCTGGCATTGAGGTGTTATTCTCATTTTCTCATGATGGTCTCATTGTATAGTTTGGAGATATGTCGGGAGAGTACGCAGCCCTGTCTGACGCATTTGCTAATATCAAACCATTTCGTTTGACAACGTTTTGTCTTTACTTTGGCTTATTTTCCCGCATATAGATCTCGCATGTGGCTAATGAGATGTTCCAACATTCCCAACTCACTGAGTCTGTTCCAATTCAGGTTGTGGTCGACACATTTAAATGCCTTGCCTAGTCGAACATAAGTATGCTTAATCTTGGTGCTCTCTGGCTTGTTTCCAATCCACCCGAGGTTTGCAATGTGGTCCCTAGTGCCTTTCCCTCTCCAAAAGCAAACTCGTTCAACAGACAGTTCCCTTTCCATTCGATGTTGTATGCTTTTTAGAAGGGCCTTGCTAGTGTGTGATATTAGCGCGAATATGATTACACATAACTGTTAGAAATATCACATCTTCACCAAGTTCTTCCAGGAGGTTTGTTGGTATGTCGTCGATACCAGGCAAATTTCCTGTCCAAAATTCTTTCAATGTTTTCCTCACTTCACTCTCTATCAATGCGTGGTTTGGTCAAATTCGTGCTGTTCATGTAAGTGTCTAGCTGATAACGAGTTTCGGTGTACTCCTGTCAACGTTCATTCACTTCAGCGTGTCCTGTCAGATTGTTACCCTGCTTTCTCTTCAGAAGCCCGATATATGGGTGAAACTCGCCAGTAACGTTTTTTTTTCTTTTTTATCAGCTAACTGGTTTTCCCCGCCTTGTCTAAGATAATTGTCTTAATCTTTCCGCGCATATCGTTGGAATTCCGCATTCTATATCTTGAAGCGTTCCACCTGACCTTTTCATCTCTCTTCTGCGTTCGAATTTTCTGATAACCATCTGTTTTGTCTATTTCTGCGAACTTTCGCTATGTGCTTCCTGGTTTCCTCTGTCACAATGTCAAAAAAATGGGTTCACCCTGTCACAACTCATCCGGCATTATGTTATCCAGTTGTAGTTCTGTGAAAACGATTCTTAACTGTTACAGCGAATCGTGGCAGTATGTTCTGCACATTTTCGAAGACGTTGGGCTTTTGCCCTTCTCGCTACTTTTTCTTGCAGTTTCGCTGTTAGCTTATACTTGGTCCACATGGATAATAGTGCTGTTTACTGGATGCCCTTTCAGTCGGATGGATATCAGTTATTTATTTTGTTGTATTCCTTTGACGATTTGCATGTTATTGCATATCACCGCCACTCCATTTATTGTGTGCGTTTTGTTGACCGTGAATATAATATTGTACTCGTATGATTGGAAGTGTCAAATTCCTATCCATTCTAGTTTACTTATTTACATTATTTCAATACAAGATCTTTCCATCTCCATCTTTATGATATCAAGCTTTGCATCTGTCATCGTTTTGATGTTCCAAGTTCCAATCTTGTTGTCGTTTATAACATTTATTATTCGACGTTCGGTTATAGCGACCACATCAGCTGAACTCCGTCGCTGGTTTGACCCACTCGCGTCATCATAGGCAATTATTTACTCTTCCACAGTGGCTTTTCGAGTGCATCTAAGCCTGGGCCTCACCATCCAACACCATGTATTCAATTGCTCATCAAGGATGTTTTTGGAGGTATACGGAAGTGGTTAGCCGTTGCCTCATTCCGGGCAGTGTCACTACTTGACAGACGATCCTAGTAGTTGTCTTGTGGACACAAACTAGCGTCATGGCCAAACAACCATTACCATGGCAAGATGTGTCGGTTGCCTTTGCTTCATGTAAACCTGATCGAGGAGCTATCAAATGCTACAAACGGCACAAAGGTGACCTGCAGGCTAGTGGATGGAAGGAGTTTCTTACGTTGGTTGGATTATTATCCGCATCCTATCAGTCCACAACAAAATACATGTATGCTAATATGTCACTGTTATAAAGCTTCTTAAATCTCAATCATATATATATATATATATATATATATATATATATATATATATATATATACTCGCACATCCTAGCATGTACATACACACTGTGGTAGAAAGTTTAAAATTTTACGCAAATGTGTCTACTTATATCTAGTCACACAATACGCAGTTTACGGTTCAACGCTACGTACCAGGCGTCACGGTGCGTGCCGTATACGTGATCACAAAGCCGCTCTTTATAACTGAACTGTCCGTCCTGAAGACGACCGACAGACCATTGCCTGAGGACATCACATCGCCAGGCAGGTTATTTCCACACAACGTGTAAGGCACATCTCCTGCACCACTGTCCGTGAAAACAAGGCTGTCGTTGGCACAATCTTTGGATTCTTGCACGTCAAACCGCTCGAAATGAAGGTGAACTCGCTGCAAAAATATGACTAGTTAGAAGCGATTTACTTTAAAATATGGAATCATTCTAATGCAGCTGCTTTCACGCAGATAGAATATGTATTAATGGTTTGTGTGTATGTGTGTGCGTGCGTGCGTGCGTGCGTGCGTGCGTGCGAGTGTGTGGTACAAAAATGTGCATATGGCTTGTCTTGTATAGTGTGTATTCGTATGTTTATTTTCTCTAAGATGTATTGAATATATAAATCATTTCAATATGGTAAGCATATACATAACGTGAGGCTATGAAACACATCTAATGATTTTGTTTCTTCGCAGAAATTTCCGATAATAATCGATGGTTTACGTACGTAAATTATATCAAATACCGGAAAGCCAGCTCCAGCATTTATTGGTATTGTGGATATATAGTAATTTTCTACAAAACAAATGTTGTGTTGTTGTTGTGTTTTGTCAGATGTAATGCACCCTTCCCAACCAAAACTTGTTTGTCAAGTTCATATAGAGAGCTAGTCAGCCCTAGTCCTTAGTGTGCATTTAATGTCTTATTCATGAGAGGGTATCATTTAATAGTACAATTCTGGGCTTTTACAGGGATGAGAGGATTTTCAACAAATATCCTGTCGACTAAAGTGAATATTAAATAATGAATACGATAGTTTAGTCTTTAATTAGCCAAAGTTAAATATATGCCATTAATTAGCATATAATATCTACCCGTGATAATTGTATGGTCTGGGTAAAATCGTGCAACCGTATCTTACAGCAGCTTGATTTAGTGCGTGTGTCTTGGTATCGCTCCCCGCGACCAGGCTTAGCGTATTGTTAATGTTTAAATAAGTTATGTTTTATTTATAATAAATATTTATATTTACAGGCATTGATACGATTTTATTTATTGTTAGTTATAATGTATCCTTGATGCGTTGGTGAATGGAAATAAGGATAAGCTAGACAATCAATGATTTACAACATAACATATCCTCGCGGAATGTGACTGATATCATGTGATCATGTTGTAATACGTTTCTCTCTAACAACAGCTAAATATAAACTTACATAGGGATTTTATAAAGTAGTGATATCGTCGTATAATTGAGCTAATTTCGAGAACTCTGTGTCTGAATTCAGATCGACATGATTGTCGCGCGCTAGACAGTCATTATTATGTAATATTCACTGAATTCAACTAAGATGGCATGACGCATCTATTATACTTTGTTTCCCGTACTTATGGCATTACCGCTATGTTATTAAAACTGCTTCCTCAACTGATTTAGCCTATCGCAAATCCGGTTAGTTTATGTAATATCCGCAGTCGATTTAATAAAAAATGCATATTTTTCTTCAAGAATTGACTTTAGTCATTAGATCTGGTAAGGATCAGAATAGCGGATATCATCATGGGCGTGATATCCATCCTCTCGCCGATCACATGACAAAGTTAAACAATTTCACCAAGGAATAAAATTGTGATTTTTCAGCATTTCGATTTTCACTTCAGTAAATGCCTGAAAAAGCATTAATTGAGTTAATAGTTTGTCTGATGATTTCACAAAAACTACATGCAAAAGTTGCACAAACGAGCTAGCATGTTGTAGTGGATACTAAGTAGTTTTGATTTTTCGCAATTTGAAATGAGACTAGCAAAAAATCGAATTGAATAAGCACCTTTAAATAAATATGATTTTTATAATAACCTCATATATAGTTAGATATCGTGATTAATATTCAATTTAGAAATAATACATATTAAAGTATATAGATACTTTAACATATACCAGTATAAACTATAACAACTTTTCATATACAATAACTAATGCAGCAAACCTTTTCGGCTTCAACGTTTATCTGCCATTGACAATACAGATTATCTTTATATTGATGACTCGTGATCCAGAACTGTCCTTCCATCCCACTCAGTTTTGCCGGGTTGCCACTGCATGGTGCTGAAATTGAGTATTTTATTGGCTTATGACATATTGCAATAACAAATGCTTTTACTCCAACTTTCCATGTATGTCATATTTTGCTGTCAAGAGTTCATTGATACAAATTAAAATATACATGCCAATTCGGGCAGAGACCATACAGCTTAAGCACCCTCTGTCATGCATAAGAAACATATAAGTTATACCCAGGTAGAACAAACAGTGTGGAAAAGACGCATATAAATAAAACAATACTAAGATAAGTACTAATAATAATAATGAACTTTACTATGCGAATACCATATGGCAAAATTATGTCAGATCTAATGCATACGTAACGTATGCTTAAAACACTGGCTCTGCAAGTAAACACGCACGCACGCACGCACGCACGCACGCACGCACGCACACATAATTACACAAACAATCGTTAATTTAATATATACAATTGAAATGTTGGTACGTCCACTCACCATCCTGTGACTCTATGGCTTCATATCTAATCTCGAAGCTACTGGCCCTCATTGACATGACAGACTCAAAAGACACGGACAGGTAACTGCTCCCAGAAATTATATCACCCGGCGCCATGCTTCCGCAGAAAGTGCCCAGTGACGTTGAACTGTTGGCTCCATCGTAAACTCTGATCCTGTCGTAGCTACATGTAGCGCTGAACTGGACGTCGAAGTAGACGAACTCCAGTCGAAGTATCTGCACATCGGATAACCGAGGAAACATATAAAAAATACAATCAGCAATAGTCAATATATAAATTTATAAGCGCTGGCATTTTCATACGGATGTGCTGAAATTATGTTTTTCATATGTATGGTTGATTTTATAAAACAAAATTAAGATATATCTCTGATTAACTCCCGTGTTAGAGTCACGTTCCTTGTTCTAAACGCAATGTCCTATTAAAAAACCATACATCATAAATCATCCACAACATTACTGTTTCATATTTTGAAAATAGCTGTTTTGGCTGCATGAATGATTAATCGTCATGAGCGTTAAATGTTAAACATAAAATAACTGAATGCATGATCATGCTATGTGAATGTTCACTGGAATACATCTGAACGAATGTCATGCATGAGAACACAGCTTATTAGTAATATACATTTGGGAGCGTACTACATTTTAAAATATAATTTTATATGTGCCACATAAATACAACTTTAAATTGAAATAAACAAATTGCTAAAAGTGGATGAAACACAAAATGGGTAGTATTGTGCCAATGCACGTAACTACAAGAAAAGTCACTTTACAACATGTGGAAATGATATATCCTTTCAAATTACTTACCTTGGTAATGCCAACTTGAATGTTCCAGCGACACCTCAAACTGCTTTCATATTGTGCTTTAGTGATGCCAAACGTTCCTTCTGAACTCGTCAACATCGCAGGACTGACACCGCATCCTGCAGTGAACATGAACATTTATTTTTATTTTATTTTAGTATACGAATGCACACAGAAGGAATGTATTACATAAAATGCCTAATTTATCCTGCAGTGAACATGAACATGAACATTTATTTTTATTTTGTTTTAGTATACGAATGGACACAGAAGGTATGTATTACATAAAATGCCTAATTTATCCTGCAGTGAACATGAACATGAACATTTACTTTTATTTTATTTTAGTATACGAATGCACACAGAAGGAATGTATTACATAAAATGCCTAATTTATCCTGCAATGAACATGAACATGAACATTTATTTTAATTTTATTTTAGTATACGAATGCACACAGAAGCCATGTATTACATAAAATGCCTAATTTTCTAAAGTAAGTAAACTATTACGTTTGAAGTTGAATTAAGTCTAAAAGTAATCAGTAATAGTAAGACATGTGGGTAATAAATACTGTTATTACTGTTAGGCTGAACTGATTTGAAACCGTGAGTAACTAGACTCCTCTAGTTATAGACTACATTTAAAATTTATTATTGACCTCATTGTTGATAGACATAATTAATCAGCCGAAACGAATCACGCTCCAAATAACCACATATGTGTTAAACAACCACATGCGATCAGAGTACATGTAATACATTCCTTCTGTGTGCAGAAGTTGTTGGATGATTGTTGCATCAGTGCAAGCAAGTGAGCATGCTTATCGCGGTATAGTGCGGTGCAGTTGACTACTGTGGCGCATGATCATTAAGTTAAGTCGATGCAGTCCACAGGCGTCGTGTACAGTTAGTATAACAAACCTTTGCTCTTCTCCTTCTAAACAACTAAAGATCATATAGTGTTTACAATGGTCAAATATACTACCAACTACATTTAATTTTATCAACTACTTTTAGGAAACATAGTTCACAAAGTGAATGACACCGTGGTGATTTATAATGAAAGTTTCGCGGTTTCCGAGAAAGTTATATGAACTGCATTTGAAGGAAACTAATAATGTTTGATGATTTATAATATAATGTAATACATAAAATCACGTATTGTCATTTTTTTTAAATACAAGGTTTGAAATGCAAAGCTGGTGTTGATGGCCATACACAAGCTATTACGAATCACCAAAGCCAATTTGAATTTAGCTAAGTCATTGTGCTTTACCTGCAGCTGGCATAAAGGCCGAATACTGGATTCTAAATCCAGCACCTCTGCCTGAGCCGTCAGACGTGAAGGACACAAATACTGCGTTTCCACTGGTTTTAATATCCCCTGGTAGACTATAACTGTCACAGAGCGTGCGTATCAATGGTGCAGTTGCATTGGATCCATCGTAGACTTTGACTTTATCATAGCATCCTCTCTCAAGACTGAAGCTGAAGAAGTGCAATCGCACACGCTAAAAAATAACAATTGTTTTTGTTGTAGTGTTGACATACTTTCACAACAGTGGTGTATATATTCAGTACTGGTGTGATTCTTTTTTAGCAATATTGCAATCCAAGGCAAAGGCCCAGATGGCAAGTGGACAAGTAAGCCATTGCCATATCGAGAGTCCAACAATTTGTCGTCTATGTGTAACTCCCCCCCTTGACATATGTGTCAACATTGGTCTTACACATGTTCACGCTGCTAGCATTTACACAATATGTATATAATTTTTCCCATCCATTCATTGTCCTCCGTGAGAATGAATACTTCCTGATATCCAATCTACACTGATCTTTACTGACGTTACCTCATGTCCGCTAGTTCTACTATCTTTCTTTAGTGAGAAAGAAATATATCTATCAATATTTTCACACCCATTCGATATCTTAGAAACGTTAATTTAATCTGCACTTAACCTCCTTGTCTTTAGGTTTGTTAAACCATATTGTTTAAGGCGTTTTTCACAACTAAGGTATCTTAGTTATGAAATCATTTTAGTTGCTCTCCTCTGTATTTATTCAAACGTATACATATCCTTCTTACAATGGGGTATCCAATCTTGCATTCAGTATTCTAAATGAAGCACAATCAAGGTTTTAAGCAAATATATAATTAGCTCTTTTTTATATGTTATATTTCTCCTAATCAACACAAGAATTTGATTAGCCTTATCAAGCTGCAATACCAAAACATTCTGAAAATGTCATATTAACACTTATTTTGGTCTCAAGTCTTTTTGTTTTGCGGTAGTAGAAAAGTATCTCCCATTTTATTGTGTACATCCAAGTCCCCGGTGAATTGAAAACATCTGCCAGTTTTCAGACCATTTAACTAATTTGTCTAGGTCGTTTTGTAAATGTTGTTTATCACCAACATTGTTAACCTTTCTAAACAATGTTGTGTCATCCGCAAATTTGTGTACGTTGCTTGTTATATCATCGTCCAAGTTATTGATATATGTATTAAGAATAATAAAACGTCTACTACAACACGCTCTCTTCTGTCTTCTGCCATTTTCCATCCAGTCGGTTACGCTGTCAATGGGCTTTTAATTTAAGCAGTAGTCTTTGATGTGGCATTTTGTAAGCGTGTGTGCGCGGTGTTTCGTTAGTGCGTGGGTTTGCGATGAAGTACAGGTTTTGTGGTAATTATTCTTTTGGTAAGGTTGAATATCATTCCAGAAATCGCATACCTTGTCAGGTTCGACCTGAATCTTCCATCCACATCTCATATTGTCCTCATACTCAAATGAGTCAAGGCCGAAAGTTCCTTTAGATCCTCCCAGTACGGCCGGAGAACCATTGCATCCTTTGACGTAAAACACAGGTACAATGTTTCAGGCAGACAAAAATGCAAAATGCTGATTGACTACATACTTTGTCAAGAAAATACGATATTCTGTATTTATGATAATATTATCTGATGTGACGATGCAAAGGGCACGATACACCTTCGTTTTTCATCAACTACTTTTAGGAAACATAGTTCACAAAGTGAATGACACCGTGGTGATTTATAATGAAAGTTTCGCGGTTTCCGAGAAAGTTATATGAACTGCATTTGAAGGAAACTAACAATGTTTTATTATTTATAATATAATGTAATACATAAAATCACGTATTGTCATTTGTTTTTAAATACAAGGTTTGAAATGCAAAGCTGGTGTTGATGGACATATACAATCTATTACGAATCACCTAAGCCAATTTGAATTTAGCTACGTCATTGTGCCTTACCTGCAGCTATAATAAAGGCCGAATACTGGATTCTAAATCCAGCACCTCTGCCTGAGCCGTCAGACGTGAAGGACACAAATACTGCGTTTCCACTGGTTTTAATATCCCCTGGAAGACTATTACTGCCACAGAGCGTGCGTATCAATGGTGCAGTTGCATTGGATCCATCGTAGACTTTGACTTTATCATAGCATCCTCTCTCAAGACTGAAGCTGAAGAAGTGCAATCGCACACGCTAAAAAAGAACAATGGTTTTTGTTGTAGTGTTGACATACTTTCCCAACAGTGGTGTATATATTCAGTACTGGTGTGATTCTTTTTTAGCAATATTGCAATCCAAGGCAAAGGCCCAGATGGCAAGTGGACAAGTAAGCCATTGCCATATCGAGAGTCCAACAATTTGTCATCTATGTGTAACTCCCCCCTTGACATATGTGTCAACATTGGTCTTACACATGTTCACGCTGCTAGCATTTACACAATATGTGTATAATTTTTCCCATCCATTCATTGTCCCCCGTGAGAATGAATACTTCCTGATATCCAATCTACACTGATCTTTTACTGACGTTACCTCATGTCCGCTAGTTCTACTATCTTTCTTTAGTGAGAAAGAAATATGTCTATCAATATTTTCACACCCATTCGATATCTTAGAAACGTTAATTTAATCTCCACTTAACCTCCTTGTCTTTAGGTTTGTTAAACCATATTGTTTAAGACGTTTTTCACAACTAAGGTATCTTAGTTATGAAATCATTTTAGTTGCTCTCCTCTGTATTTGTTCAAGCGTATACATATCCTTCTTACAATGGGGTATCCAATCTTGCATTCAGTATTCTAAATGAGGCACAATCAAGGTTTTACGCAAATATATAATTAGCTCTTTTTTATATGTTATATTTCTTCTAATCAACACAAGAATTTGATTAGCCTTATCAAGCTGCAATACCAAACCATTCTGAAAATTTCATATTAACACTTATTTTGGTCTCAAGTCTTTTTGTTTTGCGGTAGTACAAAAGTATCTCCCATTTTATAGTGTACATCCAAGTCCCCGGTGAATTGAATAACATCTGCCAGTTTTCAGACCATTTAACTAATTTGTCTAGGTCGTTTTGTAAATGTTGTTTATCACCAACATTGTTAATCTTTCTAAACAATGTTGTGTCATCCGCAAATTTGTGTACGTTGCTTGTTATATCATCGTCCAAGTTATTGATATATGTATTAAGAATAATAAAACGTCTACTACAACACGCTCTCTTCTGTCTTCTGCCATTTTCCATCCAGTCGGTTACGCTGTCAATGGGCTTTTAATTTAAGCAGTAGTCTTTGATGTGGCATTTTGTAAGCGTGTGTGCGCGGTGTTTCGTTAGTGCGTGGGTTTGCGATGAAGTACAGATTTTGTGGTAATTATTCTTTTGGTAAGGTTGAATATCATTCCAGAAATCGCATACCTTGTCAGGTTCGACCTGAATCTTCCATCCACATCTCATATTGTCCTCATACTCAAATGAGACAAGTCCGAAAGTTCCTTTAGATCCTCCCAGTACGGCCGGAGAACCACTGCATCCTTTGACGTAAAACACAGGTACAATGTTTCAGGCAGACAAAAATGCAAAATGCTGATTGACTACATACTTTGTCAAGAAAATACGATATTCTGTATTTATGATAATATTATCTGATGTGACGATGCAAAGGGCACGATACACCTTCGTTTTCCATTGGCGTCAAGGATTATAATAGGAAAACATGATATATATATTATCTAAAATAACATTTTCAATTTGTCATACGTAACTGAAAAACTATGTAGCATAATTTGCCTTACAAGTAGCTCCAGTGTGAATGTGGCCAGATAATTTGTGTCGCTAAATATATGAACAAGCATGTCAATGTTTAATGCATGCCATGGAATGATTAATTACACATGCATTCTTATAAAAGCTGCATTTAGTGGTCATCTGGCCACATCTGTTATCGTTCTAAACACATGTTAAATAACCGTGATGGTTAAAACATCTCCACAAAACTGAATTTAAAAAACGTCATTTTACGAGCCAATCACAAACTTGTGATTACATTTATTTAGGAATCTACATACTTTTATTTGTCAAAATGTCCGTTAAATGTGTCATTCAATAATACCTTTAAGAAGTGCTTTATACCGCAACCTGAAGCCGGAATCATTTATTGTGCCATCGGACAAGAAGGACACAAACACAACGTTCCCGCCGGCGGTGATATCCCCAGGTCGACGAC
>BSQZ01000187.1:0-157500 GCA_033239005.1 Lamellibrachia satsuma | reverse complement strand
AAAACTGGCATGTAACATAAAAATGACGCATATGTCAGGAGTAAACAAAACGTACAAGACAAGGTTGGACCTCTAGAAGACAGTGCTGGAAATATAATATCACAGGGGTTTTTAATGGCGGAAGACCTAAATGGTTACTTCAGTTCAGTGTTTACCAAAGAAGATATTAGTTCATTACCAGTTGCTGATGCTAAATTTCAGGGGGCTAAATCTGACTATTTAGGACCGTTAGTTGTAACTCCAGAATTGGTAGCTAAGAAAATAAAGGCAATGAAGGATAACAAATCACCGGGAGTGGATGGGATTCCTCCAAACTTACTAATGGAAACAGTAGATTAAATCAGTATACCACTTGCAAGAGTATTCAACTTGTCATTAAAAGAGGGAGTTGTTCCGTTTGAATGGAAAGAAGCAAACATCATACCATTATTTAAAAAGGGTTCGAGAAATAAGTCAGAGAATTACAGACCAGTGAGTTTAACGTCAGTGATTTGTAAATTATTAGAAAGGTTAATTAAAGACCATATGGTGGACTTCCTCGTTAAGCATAAATTATTAAATTCATCTCAACATGGATTCCTTAAAGCGAGGTCATGCTTAACAAATATATTATGTTTTTTGGAAGAAATCACTAAGTGGATAGACGTGGGATCGCCAGTAGATATTATCTACTTAGATTTTCAGAAAGCTTTTGACAAAGTGCCACATCAAAGATTGCTACTTAAATTAAAAGCCCATGGTATCGGGGATAGCATAACTGATAGAACAATGGCTGACTGACAGAAGACAACGAGTTGTAGTAGATGGAGAAGTTTCAAATTGGAAATCGGTTTTGAGTGGGGTACCTCAAGGATCAGTATTAGGACCTATATTATTCTTAATTTATATCAATGACTTGGACGAGAGTATAACAAGTAACGTACTGAAATTTGCGGACGACACAAAACTGTTTAGAAAGGTTAATACTGATGGTGATAAACAACATTTACAAAACGATCTAGACAGATTAGTGAAATGGTCTGAGAAATGGCAGATGCTGTTCAATTTTGGGAAATGTAAATGCCTACATACAGGACATGGGAACTTGAATGTAAACTATAAAATGGGAGCTACTGTTCTGGGTACTACTGTAAAAGAAAAGGACTTAGGAGTTACAATAAGCGCTGGTATGAAAGTTTCAGAGCAGTGTGGTATTGCAGCTTCAAAGGGTAATCAAATTCTTGGATTGATTAGAAGAAACATAACATACAAGGGAAAAAAGTTAATTATACCTCTTTATAAAGCAATAGTTAGACCTCATTTAGAATACTGTATACAAGTATGGCGACCATATCGTAAGAAGGATATAGATACGCTTGAACGCATACAAAGGAGAGCAACTAAAATGATTCCAGAACTTAGAGACCTTAGTTATGAAGAACGCCTGAAAGAATGTGGTTTATCAACTCTAGAGACAAGGAGGTTAAGAGGAGATCAGATTGAAGTTTTTAAGATATTGAATGGGTATGAAAATATTGATAGAAATATGTTTTTCTCACTCAAGAAGGATAGCAGAACTAGAGGACATAAGGTAAAATTAGTAAAGGATCAATGTAGATTGGACATCAGGAAGCACTCGTTCTCACAGAGGACAATAAATGAATGGAACAAACTGTCTACAGATTGTGTAACTGCTAGCAGCGTGAATATGTTTAAAAACAAGGTTGACACATATATCAGGAGGGCGGGTTATAAGTAGGTGAACATTGTTGGACTCTCGATAAGCCAATGGCTTCCTTGTCCACTTGCCATCTGGGCCTTTGGCTTGGATGGCAAATCTTGTTAAATCTTGTCTCCAACTTGTCGTCACACACGCTGTGCTATTCATATACTGAGACACATGACAGTCGGACTGACACACTTACCGTGGCTATGTCTCCAACCTGTTGTCACACACTCGGAACCATTCGATATTTCAGTGTCCGGCAGACACACTGGCGCCACCTCGTGACGGAACTCAAGACTGCCCTTCAGTTTGACGAGGGCAATGTCGTCGTCATTTTCTCGTCCTAGCTTGTAATCTGGATGGATGAATATCCCATCGATCATCCTCGTCGACTCTGTTCCCTCGTTCAGTGTCAGGTTATGTTCCCCGACGATGACGCGCAACTGTGACGCCTTGTGACGTTCTCTGTAACACAACCTGCACATTGGTGACCAGCACTTCTGGCTTCCTTTACATTCACTCAAGCTATCTCTTCTTACATACACATTATACAGTTTTCCGCCGACATTGGTTGTTTACTTGACATACTCAGTGAATTTTATGAATAACACTAGCAGTGTGGCAATATTTTAACAAGATTGCCATCCAAAGCAAACAAACCGAAATGCCAAATGGCCAAGGAAGCCATTGGATTTTTAAAACACATTCTTTTAGGCGACTTTCACAAATAAGGTCTCTCAATTCCGTAATAAGTTTAGTTGTTCTCCTCTGTGTTCGTTATTGGGTATGTACATCCTTCTTATGGTATGGTCTCCAAGCTTTTATACAATATTCTAAATTAACAGTATATATATACTTACTGAGAGTTATACTGAGAATATAAATACCCCAACTATGGCTAAATTTTAAACTCGTGTTTACAGTTTGAACAACAGTATCACAGTCCTTAGTAATATGCTTTTCTGAACAATAATCCTACTGAGATTTGGCAATGACAAATATAGCAACATATTTAATATAACATATATTATTAAATCAATCAATTAGAGGGTCGGTCCTCTGACCTATACGTTTTAACGCCTACATTGCGCCACTGGTGAAACTCCTCCAACAGCACCACATACAACACCACCTGTACGCTGACGACACGCCGCTGTACGTCGACTTCCCGCCAACTGATCATACACATGCGATCATACGAATGGAGGGTTGCATCCGATACGTAAAGACTTGGCTAGCGGACAATGGGCTCATCCTCAATGAGAGGAAATCGCAAGCCATTGTCATCCGGTCATCGTGTCTACGCGCGCCAACAGCCATTACATGCGTCGGCACACGTGGTGAGCTAATGGCGACATCTGCTGTCGTCAGGGATCTGGGATTCGTCACTGAAGCTAACCTATCTAAGTCATCACAGGTTGCGAACGATTGTCGGAGTGCATACTATTATCTAGCTTTGCGAATTGCACGGATACGAAACTCCGTAATAGCCAGTGTGTGCAAATGCCAAGTGCATGCAGTTGTAACTTCACGCTTTGACTACGGCAGTGCGATGCTATTCGGCATACCAGGCCGTCTTATACACCGTCTGGAAATGGTGCAGCGGTTGGCAGCACGAATTGTCATCCAGTACGGACGAGGTGATCGACAGTCGATGTACAAGATACTGAGGCAGTTGCATTGGCTTCCCGTGACAAAGCGCATATAGTACAAGCTATTAGTCCTTGTGCACTGTGCGCTTTACGAAAGCACATTGGTGTTCATCGCCTTACTGTTGTATCGTCATACGCTACGCCGATCCCTACGCACTGCCGGCGATCTACTTCTTGTTACAACCAGTAATGTAATAATCGATTGTTAATGTAATAATCGACCGGCAATGTAATAGTTGACCGGTAATGTAATAAATCGACCGGTAATGTAATAATCGACCGGTAATGTAATAAATCGACCGGTAATGTAATAATCGATCGGTAATGTAATAAATCAACCAGTAATGTAATACAAATGATGATTATAAACAATATGATGGTGATATTGATGATGTTAATAATGATGAAGAAGAATGTGATGATCAGTTTGATAAATCATTATGATGCTGATGACAATTAAGGGGTCATCTTAGTGACGATGATAATGATGATGATGATGATGACAATTATGATGATTATAATGATGATAATAATAATAATCATGATAATGACGGTGATGATGAAGGTGAAGGAAGGAAGAAGATGAAGACAATTATGCGGTCTTAGTGATGATTATGATGATGATGATAAAAATGATGACAACGAGGGTGATCATTATTACGATTATGAGGACGAAAACAATGGCACCTCAGCCTCGTCATCCTGCTCCTCATCGTCATCATCATCCTCATGTTCACTCTTATAACGGCTAGCCATGCTGACACCCACTCGACGTTCACAAACGTATGATTAACATAGGAATCTCAGAACGAGTGAGCCGCATGTTTTCTGGGAGAACATGTAAAATACCGTTCATATAACCTCCCAGGTAACGCACGGCAGTAACTACATGTTGGAAAACAATAGGACCGAGTCAGAGAGAGTGGTAAGGAAAAGGGGGGGTCATTAAAAATGGTCACATCAACAAATGAAAGAGGTAATCTACACTCAATTAAGGGATTATCTCAAACAATTATTTAAGGGATCATTAAAAATGCTTTAACAAGATAAAATTAAGGGGTCATCTCAAAAACCTGGGGAAATATCAAAATACAGTGTTGTCTATTGTTGTCGATAAACCTAAGTAGCGATTTCCTGCTAATCTCTACAGCTAGTTTTACACACTTCCGACAGATGGCACTTGTTTTTTATTAATATTTACATCTTTGAAATGACCACTTAACTTTTTTGAGAAAGCCTCTTTATTTTTTATAAAATGATCACTTCATGTTTTGAGATGATCCTTAATGTGTTGAGACGATCTGCCAGTTATTTTTCATCAGCACGTCTCTTTTTGAAAAGATCAATGTTTTGTGTAGACCCCTTTTTAATGAGATGATCCTTCCTTTAGTTATTTAAGATGATATTTTAATGTATTGAGACGATCAGTTATTTCTTTTTAATGAATATTTATTGTGAAATGACACCTTAACTTTTTCAGTAGACCCTTTTATTTTATGGGAAGAACCCTTAATGTTTTGAGATGATCCCTGAAAGCGCTGAGACGATCAGCCAGTTCTTTTTATTCTGCACTTCTATTTTTTTTAATTATTCTTTAACTTGTTTGAGAAAACCCCTATATTTGATGAGGTGGCCCTTTAATATTTTAAGCTGATCTTTTAATTTATTGAGACAATCAGTTCTTTTTTAATGAATATTTACGTTTTAAAATAATTCTTTAACTTTTTCAGAAGACTCCTTTATTGTATGAGGTGACCTTTTAATTGTTTAAGTTGATCCCTTAATTTATTGAGAAGATCAGCTTCTTTAATATTAATGGCCGCTTGCATGTTTTGTGATCCCGAGAAGCACCATTAGTTTATATGAGATGATCCCATATTTTTCAAACTGTCAGCTACATAAGTTTTTAAATGATCCCTTACAAGTTTTGAAATCACCCTTTACTTTACTAATTTATTTTAATACATGACCAATTCATGTTTTGAGATGATCCATTAAGTTATCGTGACGATCAGCTTATTAATTTTTATAAATCACCCCTTACATTTTTCTTTATGATATGATCCCTTAGTACACTATGTAGTTTGTTTTAGAAAATCTTAAATTTGTATTTTGATGACTCGTTATATTTGTATTTTGATATGACCCTTAATTTTTTATGAGTTCTTAATTTGTTAAGATGATCAGCTAGTTGATTTTTTAATGACCCCTTTCACTTTTTTGGAAGACCTCTTAATTTTACGATGTGACACCTTAATTTGTTTGAGACGATCAGCTAGTTATTTTGTTTAAATGATATCTTATATTTGAGATGAACGTTTATTGTTTAAAGGACCCCTTCCTTTTGGTCTTGCCTGCTACCCTGCCTGATTAGAACCCATCCTAGGAGGATATATAAACGCATTCCACATGTCCTCCCAGAAAAAACAAGCCGCTGAATCGTTCTGAAAATCTTATTTAAAATATACTTTAGTGAACGTCCAGTGGGTGTCAGCATGACTAACATGAGGATGTCGATGAGGAAAAGGACGACGATGAAGCTGATGAGGATGACGTGGTTGTCTTCATCATCGTAATAATTATCATCCTCGTGATCATCAGCACTAAGATAAACCCTCAGTTATCTTCATCTTTCTCCTCCTATTCATCATTATCATTTATCATCTCCATCATCATCGTCATCATAATCATCTTCATCGTTTTTATTACATTACTGGTCGATTTATTACATTACCGGTCGATTATTACATTACCGGTCAAGTTAATACATTACCGGTCGTGTTATTACATTACCGGTCGATTATTACAATACCGGTCGATTATTACATTACCGGTCAATTTAATACATTACCAGTCGATTTATTACATTACCGGTCGATTTAATACATTACCGGTCGCTTTATTACATTACCGTTCGATTATAACGTTTTACCAGCCACACTACGGAACACCGGGATCGTAAACAGTTCAAAAATATATTAAACACATTAAAAAAACTGACTTCTATGTATTATAGTGTAGTAGACGTAGTGTATATATTTAAATTGTATTTTTAAGGCTTCTACAGTTTTATGCATGTATGCAAGCATTAGTATTTACAAAGTAGTGACCACTTTTTTAATCTTTCATATGTAATTTTAAAATACTATTTTATGTATTTATGTCCGCAACCGTAAACGGGCATTAGTCCCGGATTTGATGGTATTTAAATAGAGTTATTATTATTGTTATTATAACTATTGATTTATACACATGTACAACGAGCTTTTTTTTCTTTATATGTTAACTTTCTCCTAATCAAACCATGAATTTGATTACCCTTTGAAGCTACACAACCACACTGCTCTGAAACTTCCATATCATCATTTATTGTTACTCCAAAGTTCTTTTTGCTATGGCAGTACCTAGAACAGAATCTCCCATTTTATATTACAAGTTTCCATGTAATTAATATACATTGAAATACTTGAGGTTTATACACATAAGCAATCGCTAGAATTCAACGTGGTACAATAGTCATCAAAAATAAATGTAGGCGGAGGAGCAAGACAATATCCAATCTCACCAAAACGTTTCACTACTATTCTACATCATGGCTAAATGAAGACAGAACTAGAAACGAAAGGAATATATATTAAAGATGACGTTCTGTAAAATCTTCGGTTTGCAGATGACATCACATTTTTCATAGAAACAACTTAAAAACTGGAAACAATGTTGATTGATCCCACAAGAGTTTGTCTCAAAATACTCCATCAAGGAAAACACAATTCACAAAAACAACAGGATATCGAATTAGGGTATGAACTACTGGAAAACTCTTATGAAGAGCTTGGATACGAAATAATGATGATAAACTTTTCGAAAGAAAAAATTAATAAAATATGGTTGCAACTCCCTTGGATAAACTTCCAAAATGCCTCAAAAGGAAATAAGTTAATTAATGCATCCTACCAATTGTGGCATATTGAAGTAGCTTAAAAGTTCAGGTCAATATAAGAAACAGAAAACGTCTTCAACCGAACAGCACAAGTAAGAGGCATAATAAAATATGTCATGAACAGCAAGAACGAAAGAAAAGAGGTGGGAGATCAAAACAACTGAATGGCAACGTAAGAGAAAAAAGACAGACAGAAGAGACGTTTAAATTGATAAATAACTGTTTGAAAACATTATTCGACTGCTTAATGTATGTCTACTTTGACAGAAAATCGTCATAATGCCGATGTAGTCAATTTTAAAAGTGTTATTACTAAAAAAGAATCATATGTAAACAATGTTGGAAAAAACATTATGATCCAAATACATTCAGCGGGAAACAACACAAACAGAAAATGCAAACAATAATGTTGATGGCTTAGTGTGCATGATAATAATAAAAGGCGATCACATTTCATCATGTTAAGACCTTCTACGGCTACTCCAGATTCAAGAATGTTTAAATATAGTTAAAAATTACGCGAAAATTAAGTCAAACTTACACGCAATGTGCAGCTGTTACAATCCAGCGGTGATTCAAAACACTTCCACTACAGTTGTGACCATAGCCCATCACGATTAGGCTAATCTGCCACGGCCACGAATGTTTCTTCGAATCAGAGCTACGCAAATGTTTCGGTAACTCTGGGAGAAGTGCAGGTCGCCCACATACATCAGAAACTGCACGAGAAGAAATGTCAATGTTACCGCAAACTAATAATGTACCTTTACACACACATGCATACACGCGTTCGTACGTTCGTTCGTAGTTACGTACGTTCGTAGTGTATACACACACACACACACACACACACACACACACACACACACACACACACACACACACACACACACACACACACACACACACACACACACACACACACACACACACACACACACACACACACACACACACACACACACACACACACACACACACACACACACACACACACACACACACACACACACACGTGTAAGTACTGTACAAAAGTTTATATATATATATTTATATACATGCAACATTGTTAAGTCATCTATATGCATAACAGTATGTGCTAAAGTGTGTGTGTGTGTGTGTGTGTGTGTGTGTGTGTGTGTGTGTGTGTGTGTGTGTGTGTGTGTGTGTGTGTGTGTGTGTGTGTGTGTGTGTGTGTGTGTGTGTGTGTGTGTGTGTGTGTGTGTGTGTGTGTGTGTGTGTGTGTGTGTGTGTGTGTGTGTGTATAGTCACACACCGCATCTCATTCAGGCAAACATTGGTAAACATGAACCAATTCAACGCTACATACCAGGCATCACGGTGCGTGCTGTATACGTGATCACAAAGCCATTCTTTGTGACTGAACTGTCCGTCCTAAAGACGACCGACAGACCATTGCCTGAGGACATCACATCGCCAGGCAAGTTGTTTCCACACAAAACGTAAGTCACATTTCCTGCATCAATGTCCGTGATGACAAGGCTGTCGTTGGCACAGTTGGTGGTTTCTTGCACGTCAAACCGCTCGAAGTGAAGGTGAGCTCGCTGCAACAATGTGTAAACATAACTTGTCGGCACGTGTGTACTAGAGCGTAACGAGTCGGCACGTGTGTACTAGACCATAAAAAAACTAGATTTCCTTCACATACATTGTATTGGTTCTCGATGGATGCCAGAACGATAACAGAACACATAAGGACATTAAAATGTATTAATTAATTAAAACATATGCGGAATCCCAAATGATGTCGTGGGTATATCAACGGCACTCTCTTAGAAAAAAATATTGATATGTTAGGAATTATTATTATTAAAATATATAGCGTTCTTGTTTATAGGATTCCTGTGCATGTATCAATAATTAATGCAATAATGTACCGCAGTGAAATATATGAACACATAGTACCTTTCCGTCGTCAACGTTTATCTGCCACTGACAGTGCAGGTTATTTTTATACTGGGGCCTCGTGATCCAAATCTGTCCTTTCTGTCCGCCTAAATGTGCCAGGTTGCCATCACAATATTCTGAAAATAGGTGTTCCCAAAAATGTGTGAAATACGTTGTTGTTCAAAAGAACGTTTATAAATGTTTCTGGTAGCTAATCTTTTCATGCACACACTTGTTTGCTTTGTGCGGAGAGCAACGTCAGAATTATGTTGTACGTTGGTGCTACTGCTTAAAGTGATACTTTATATACATTTTATGATGCATGTGTCTGACATAATTGGGAATATATAGAAATGCAATTATCATATTTTTTTATTAAAGCTCCATTATCATTGTTAAGACATTTACTTAAAGCGCATTCATGTCAATGACCTAATATAAAGTGTGTGTGTGTGTGTGTGTGTGTGTGTGTGTGTGCGTGTGTGTATGTGTGTGTGCCTTTGCCCGCGCGCGTGCGTGAATATCTGATTTCAAAAACAGTTCAACTTCACTATTTTGCGATATTGATTATGGACCAATTGTCAAATTGCTATCTCTCTGTCATGAAGAATCATCCAAATGCCAAATGTAAATCAGTAGGGGCTTCAGAGCCAGGGCTAGAAAATTTCGATTTCCACATTGACCCAACTCCATTGGGACTGTGCATGGATGGATGAAGCTGAAATTATCATTGAAAGAAGGAGAATTGAGACTGAGTGGGGGCAAAATAAGAGGCGAGGATTGCAGGGGGGGGGCATAACCAATGCATGCAACAAGGACGTACCCATAAGTAAAACGTATGACAAGTGTATGTCGTGTACACATGACCCGAATCAACTGCCAGTAGAGGAAGTAAAGAGGTGACTTCTTGTCTCAATCACATTATCCAGCAAAGGTGACTCCAAGTGTTAAACACTTGGATGTTTTCAGCAACGGGTGCAGGGGACAGAACCATAACCATACGCGTTTGGGATGATTGAGAATATGACATGTAAAGCAGACACTGTGGAAATGTTCACGGAATGGGGTGACATTGTTGCTACAAAGTTCCAAAGGCAACTTCGACTCCAT
Source organism: Lamellibrachia satsuma (assembly GCA_033239005.1). Lineage (NCBI taxonomy): Eukaryota > Metazoa > Annelida > Polychaeta > Sabellida > Siboglinidae > Lamellibrachia > Lamellibrachia satsuma. Next base: position 147,185 of record BSQZ01000187.1, on the reverse strand, counting down.
TTTCAAAATGTCGGTCACTAAAAACAAAGAAAAGGTCAAGTGATTGAATATCAGCGATTCCACTTTGAGAGAGCTGATAAGCAACATGTGTATGCTTTTGAAGTCACATGTCATATGATAAAGAAAGCTAAACTCGACGACGTGTAGTCTCTCCCAAAGTATTTAAGGCAGTCCACCATCGAATACATCAAGGCCATCCATGAAGAACCTGGATTAGCTGATGGTGATGATGAGGAGGGAGATGATGATTAGTAGTCCTTTTTTACTCGCCATTGTCTATCTTTGTTGGGACAAATGATTTCTAGTCCGAGCCAATATAGATCCGGTTGTGGTGTTGCTACAATGTTTTCATATTACAAGTAAATACCAAGTATCTTACTTCAACATCGATCCAACTCCGTGCTCTTGGTATTTGCTTGTAATATAAAAACATTGTAGAAACACCACAACCGGATTTATATTGACTCGGAATATGAATCATGTATCGTACTTCAACAATGATCCAGCTCCGTGCATTTTGAAACTCCTTGAGCTCTAGACTACAACATTTGCCTAAGAGAAAAGCAGTCAAAGTTTGTATAATAATGTCGTTAACCACCAGTGACAACACAATGGTGTTTGGCCAGTTAACCGTGGAATGTGACTTGCTCCCACCAAAATTCACCATCGGTGGAGTTCAATTATATTACTCATGTACTTACACACACGCACGCGCACGCACCATCGTTAATGTAATATAAACAATTGTAATGTTGACGCGCCCACTCCCCATCCTTCGACTCTATGGCTTCATATCGAATCTCAAAGCCACTGCTCATTTTTGGCATGTCGATGACAATATTTACTCTAGCTATGATCTTTTTATGGGATTCATTTCAGCGAAAATATATATTCTTATTACGAAATAATATTAACGCTGTCAAATAACGATGGTCACAAATATTTGGAAACGTATATATATATATATATATATATATATATATATATATATATATATATATATATATATATATATATATATATATATATATATATATATATATATATATATATATATATATATATATATATATATATATATATATATATATATATATATATATATATATATATATATATATATATATATATATATATATATATATATCAGAATGCCTGTCTGATTACCGTATGGTAATGTTTCAGGTTTGCGACATTTCATCATAATAACAATTATATTTTACCTCACAACTATGTTAGAGAACCTATATAATGTCGTTGTGATAACTTTGTCATATAGCACCAAGACAATTTCTTTAAAAAATCCAGTTACGTCCGTATTGTTATTAACACTGATGTTGTTTACGCAATCATATACGCACACAGACACACACGCACGTACGCACACACATGCGCACACATATACGTGCACGCAGGCACACACGAGTGTATACGTACATGTTCCTTCACCCAATCATTCGCACACACTGATTTTGTTTTATTTAGTCTACGTGTTAATATAACTTAATAATCTGTAATGCTATATATACAATTGAAATATTGATACGTCCACTCACCAGCCTGCGACTCTATGGCTTCATATTTAATCTCAAAGCAACTCATTGATACGTAGGATTTAAAAGACACGGACAGGCTACTGCTCCCAGAAATGATATCACCCGGCGCCATGCTTCCGCAAAATATACCCAACAACGGTGCTAAATTGTTAACTCCATCGTAAACTTTGTTAGACCCCTATAATATATCGGATTTTGCAAAAGACATCACTCGTTTATGCAAAACGTACAACAAATGAATAAAACGTTAGCACCGCTTACCTGTCTCTTCTATTTCTGAATACTCAATATCAAAGCCACTGCCAGTCACTGATCTGTCCGACTCAAAGGTTACGAACAAGGAACTGCTGCCGGAAATGACATCACCCGGCACCATACTTCCGCAGAATATACCCAATAGCGGCGATGAACTGTTAGCTCCATCGTAAACTTTGACCATGTCGTGGTTACACGTAGTGTTGTTCCGGACGTCGAAGCTGAACTGGACGTCGAAGCTGGCAAACTCCAGACGAATGATCTGAATCGTTGGTATCGGAAGAAAACTTAATTAATTATTAATTAAAATTTATACATTTCTTCAAATGCAAATACATTTTCGCTTACACACAATTGATGTACGCAATATGCATGTGTTTTCGTCTTTTCTTATTAAAATACCGGAACAGGATATATGAACATTCACGGACTGCACATTTGTAGATAGTTTAAATAAGCATAATTACTATGCCACTTTAATTATAATTGGAGTTGCTATGTATGTTGAAGTACACATTATCAAAAACGTTACTGCATAATTTTTAAAGAAAGTACTGCTTTGAATTGATTACCTTGGTGGTATCAACTTGAATGCTCCAACTGCAGCTCAAATAGTTGTCGTACTGTGTCTGATTGATGCCAAATGTTCCTTTTGAACCAACCAATTTGGCTGGTTTGCCGCCACATCCTGCAAAACAAACAGGATGTTGCATCGTTTTGAACCTGCGGTGATGCCAGTTGAATAAATGTACAAAGTAAATAATCTAAAGCATTCACAAAATAACATACATTTAAGTTTGTTAGCACATTCTGACACGAATGTTCAATGACACAGGGTCAACCTCATTTGTTTTTATCGATCTGCTGACCACTGGAGTGTGGGTGGATGCGGGAAATATGTTTATAAGATGTGAAAAGAAGAAGATTGATGGATAATCATTACGAGATGTTAGCAGCCATATTTTCAAAAAAACTCTTATTGAATTAACACAACGAAAACATAAGTTATTCTGAAAAGCATAATAGTCTGTCGTTGTCTTTGTATTGCTAACATGCCATATTAATATTTTTCTTAACATAACTCTAAAAAATAAAACCCACCAGTGTAATTCTAGTAGCTAGTCATACCTAAAATACCCCGTTGTTATGACTAAAGACAATCACATCATACTGGGTCGGCATGTCCTATTACCTTAGAAAGGTCTATGCTATTAAACATATTTGGTAGCCCTACAAACCCAGCACATGGCACTGCAGGGTCACTGTTCTCAGTTGTATAACAGTTACAATATAGTTAGCCAATTGCTCAATTCGTTCCACTTTAGCAAGATAAATATTAGCAATTAGATCCATTTCAAGGGAAATTGATCAAAATACAACGTTGGCCTCCAAGAGCTTTTGCCAGCACTGACAGAAGGTTTGCCGGGCATGGACCAGTACGCTCACAGTTATATGGAATGCTGACTTGAAGATTAATGAGTGGTGACATTATGTTCAGGACATATGTACAAATAAGGATATTTAGGATTATAATCGTGGTGTTTATCCATGGTAGTATTGTAACCATAATGAACAACTCTAAACAAAATAGTTTGTGATATAGCTGTGGTCCCCTAACTTCGCCACTGGGTATATCTTACCTTCAACAGGAAGAAATGCTGAGTATTGGATTCTAAAACCCGCATATCTCCCTGAGTTATCAGACACGAACTGTATGAACACAGTATTCCCACTGGCTATGATGTCGGCAGGTAGGACAGCGCCACAGAGCGATCGTATTACTGGTGCTGTTGAATCACTTCCATCATATATCTTGACGTTGTCGCAGGAACAACATGATTCGAGCCTAAATCTGAGGAAGTGCAGTCGCACCTGCCACAAGACAATGATATATTTTTTGAGGGAATCCATAAGCGGGGTAATAGTATTAGTAAATAAGTATACTAGACCAGAAACATGCAGCATTAATGCCATGTTTTAGCACAAACTATTTCTAACATGAATTCATAATGTATAACTTGTTCGCATAAATGATTATACTGACACAAATGTTGTGAAGTATATAAAGGGACACAGTCACAGTTGAACAAATACCCAAGCAAGACAACGGGGGAGGTATAACAAGCCATCATGGCTATATCATATATCTGTAAATATATTACATATAATTAAATATGTTTTAGCATGTTGGACACTCGTTAGCAGTCTTCTTCTTCTTCTTCCAATACAGCCCGTGACCCTATATTAGCCGTATGAAATGTGGCTAGAATATCTTCGAGCTGGGTGTTCTGATGCGGGGCAGCGGGTGGTGCAGCGCTGGTTCAGATCTTTCTGATGTCGACATTATAGTCGTGTGCATATGAAGACATGCCATTTACTGCATCATTACGCTGACATTGAGGGAAGGCACTTTCTAAGACATTATATCCCCATGACACGTGTATTTACTTTACTCATATATGTGTCGACTGGTCCCTTATGCGCATGGCCCTGGCTCTTCAACTTTTGCTTTTACAGCTGTTAAAGTCTGGAACGCCTTACCTCTTACTATGCAGAGTATCCAATATCCAGGCAAGTTTAGGTGAGCCGTAAGATATTTTTATTTGCTAAGTATGAGGCTTAGTATGCCAACCCATTCATATAGAGTTAATTTGTACTGCTTGTCCAGGTGATCGCTTTGGTCTAACATAAGATTTTTAGTTTATTTTAATGTATTAGCCTATGTTTAGGTTTTAGTTTGTTTTAACAGATGATTTTGTGATGCTTTTCTTTTGCGTTTATAATTTTTATATTTTATGGTGAAAACATGCTATTGTTATTCATGTTTTATATGCGATCTAACTTTTAATTTAATGTACTTGTATGCACTGATCTAGGAGGACAACAATGGAAATAAGTATTGTTACTTTTCTGTACTATCCGAGTGCGTTTTATACTGTAATTGAACTTTGTAAATGAGTGGAAAATGTGTGCCGCACCTATCAACTAAGCAAGTATGTAACACATATAATAATATTCCGAGAATTCCTCCGGAGGAGACATCATACCTGACCTTGTTCGACCTCAACCCTCCATTGACACCTCTCGTTGTTGTCATAGATATTACCCACAGTTCCAAATTCGCCCTGTGTTCCCATCAACACAGCCGTGTCACCGCTACATGCTCCTACAACAAGCAGTATTACGTTTAGTAAGGTAATGCTTAAAGAACACATTTGCGATATATATATATATATATATATATATATATATATATATATATATATATAAAAATGTGTTCTTTAAATTACCTTACTATATATATATATATATATATATATATATATATATATATATATATATATATATATATATATATATATATATATATATATATATATATATATATATATATATATATATATATATATATATTATATATATGCTCGTTTCATTAGTTGTGTCTTAGCTTAGCAAAGCAAAGCATAACACGATGGTAGTGGTTCTGCTTTGAATTTCCAAAATCACATTTTATCACCACCCCTAATACTGTGTCAGTGTGCAACAGCAGAACAACCATCCTGTGTCACGAATACAAATGCATGTATTACATATTACGTTTATGTTTATGAGTGGTGTACTGATTACAAGCCATTTAACAATACTCATTCAACCAAAATAGTGATGTTTATATGCATAAGTATTTAAGTTAAATTATACGCATAAGCAACATGGGCTGACGTACTGAACATTACGTTAATAATTGTTAATAATTATAACCATCGTCATCATGAAAAGTAATTACTTAATATGTCTTCAATGAAGGCACGTTATTAGAACGTCAAGATTGTTGACAAAGACGTAACCACTATACCATGGATTGTCTGCTGAATCCAGTCCATCAAATTGGTCACTCGTGCGAAGACACCAGGGTGGTTTCTGTGGGCGTAGATGTGGGCGTAGGTGTAAATGTTACGACACCAGAATGTCACCAAAATCACAACGAAACACAACACAAAACAAACACAAACCACTAACTACACAACCATGTACTTGCTGCGAGCCGACTAAAGTCTTGGACAAGCTTCATATGCACCATAAAACAGCTAAGCTCATCGGCCAGCGGCACCAGAAAGGTAATGTGAGAAATACAACTACAAGAACACCAGCAATCATCAGAATGGGATTATTACCAGCTGAATCCCAACGAGCAGGGTTTCACCAACCGTGGCTCTGCTGGGATCACTCTCAGTATGGAGTCAGCTACAGCATTAATGCCGCATGACCTAAAATCAGTGGATTAGAGATAGAGACCACCAGTCTTTGAGGCCACGACAGGTTACCTTTAGAAGAAGTAGAAGAGACAAAGGCAAAGTGGGGTGGACGAAATTGCCCAAGGTTCGACACGGTGGTAGGTGGAATCGAACCACCGTTCTCTCAATCGACATAGATCTAGCCACCGTCACGGATCTCGGTTAAAGTTATTTCATTTTGAAAACGCCACAACCCGTTGCAATTTCCCATTAAATCAGTAATCAAATCATATTAGTGTGAGTTTGAATTAACCTCCGATCTCATGTGACCATGTTGGTGGGTATCACATGACAGCAGTTCAAAGAGAATCCCTGTATGGGTTGATCGCCTGGTATCTCTCCCGAATATCAATGGCCCCATTGATCTTTCTGAGCCAGACGTTGTGTGACAACCATCGACCCAGTCATATGACGTCAGACGGCAGTACAGACTGACGGTGATACATATGTCTTGTTTCATGAAGGCAATGTTGTTTATCTAAAATGTTATTTAGTTTCATGCATCATAACATCATACTTATGCATCTAATGTACCAAATCAGATTGTGTCATACCTGTTATTTGAAACATCACAACGACTGTGACCCCAACTCGTGATGCCGTACAATATCCATGCTCCATCGTTAAATCGGCACACAAGTGGCCCACCCGAGTCACCCTGCAATAACAATAACTGTTTCCTCAAATTTGCTTACACAACATAAAGTATTTACTACATTGACTGATTACTGAACGAAACATTGACGAATGGGTTAATAGATGAAGAATTTATAAAAAAACGTTTTGTACACTAGGAACAGTGGAATTTCCTGAACATGAAACCAACGGTGTATTTTTTTTTGGGGGGGTGGGTGACTCAGCTTGCCGTAGCCGCCCCGGACCTCCCCCTTTGTGAGTGTAAAATATATATATTTGTCGATAGTAGTATGCGTTTGTCATCAACAGTATGAAAAAACAGTTACAACCTCATCATAGCGAATCGTAATAGTGACTCCCTTCAAGTCAGTTATCTTCCCTTTCCACGGTTTCTGTTTTCAAATATGCGTCATCAGTATTCGTTATAGTTCCCGAAATTAAATCACAATAATATATCATTATTATATATAAAATAAACTACAAAGAGTAAAATGCAATTTTCATTCAATGAAACAATGCATTTGATACGTACAGAACATACATCTTTTCTGTCATCTTCATATCCGGCACATATCATAGCATTAGAGATGCGGCCGCCCCACCATTCAGGACTGTTGCATGTGGCTGTGGAAATGATCGGCATCTGAACTTGGCGTAACACTGTACGATCTCCCGTTCCTGGAAATAGCAGCAACATGTCTCCCAATAAAATACATGGTTGTTAACCTAAGAACAATTAAATACTTTCTGCCATAACACCATAACATAACAAACCAATTTACAATTCGACAGTGTTGGATATTTCCAGCTGTCAAATAATAAACCCATCGTACAATATTTCAACAAACAAAATACGATTTACCAAATTATACATTAAACATCAGCATGTGCTTGGTAATACTTAATACTCAAACATTGAGGTTCGCGATGATAGGGAGAGAGTGTATTATGATATTAAATACTAACATCATGAACAAGCAACTACAATCTAGAACAAATTATCCAGATCATAATACGTTAAATGTGAATCAATTGTATTTATCAAAGCAGTATTTAAGTTTAGTCAGTCAAATAAGCCACATTCGTTTTCACACCGAACTCGTTATTCGCCAAGATGCTACCTTTCCACATGGCCAAACATAAATGACATCTAGTGTAACATGCACACATTTAGGATATATATATATATATATATATATATATATATATATATATATATATATATATATATATATATAATTCGTCCTTCGGGTGCGAAGAAGACCAAGATCTTTCCAAAGTAGTTATATTGTGAAGAGTCAAAAATGGCTGACAAGGCCGATCCTAGCCAGGAATTGTCTGTCACAATGGGGGCAGGATACTGCTGCAGAATTGTCGGGTAAAAACGTGTTTTTTCTGTAGACTTTCGCAGTTCACGTCTCTATATAGCCTCGTAGATTCTCTTCTGCTCAGAAATGGCAGCGCCACGGGTGACCTTGCTGCGCCATCTAGGGTGATCCTGGGTAACGCTCTCCTAGCTCTCAGGGTCAACGTTAAAGCTCTTGGTGGAGGCCTTCAGGGTGTCCTTGAAGCGTTTCTTTTAGCCGCCTTGGGACGCATTCCTGACAGAAGCTCACCAGAGTTGCTTCTTTGGTAGGCGTTCCCCTGGCATGCGGATCACATGACCAGCCCATCTCAGAGTTTTATAAGGACTGTATGGATGTTGGTCATGCTTACCCTAGCAAGGGCTGGGGGGATGATAATGTGACTTGCGCGTGAATAAGATTACGGGGGGACAGTTGTGCAACGTCAACCTCACTCTCTCGTCCAGGTTCCTCTGATTCTAGTGGCAAAACAAAGTCAAGACGGCTGGAGAAGGAGCTGGATGCAGTGGATAGCCACGGCATGCTTCGTGCCCAGCCAATGCCCTATGCGTTCCACAACACATCGCTGATCCGTCTTCCTGGTTGTTGAGTCATATTGGTGATTTCTTCCGCCCAGTCAGCCGGGACAGTTTTCACATGCTAAGATGAGCAAGCCCCTAATTCACCGGGGGCCTCGGCTACCCTCATAAGGTTTGGCCTGCCAGTCGGAGCAGATTACCTGGTGTGGCCGCTGTCGCATGCAAACAGCTTCTAGGAGCCACAAGTGAGAGCTGAGTGCCAGGTGGGGACCAAAGCGGATGAAACTACTCCCGAAGGAGCACGACATGTTCCCCCATCAGAGTTACTACCGCTCACTGACACCCCATAAAAATTTAAAGAATTGGGTTATGACCAACTACTGTTATACCAACCTCGGGTGCGTCCCCAGCCGGTCGCGACACACACTGTTCCCGGCAATATCTCTGTCTCGGGCAGGCACACTGGCGCCACCTCGCGGCGGTACTCGAGGCTACCTTTAAGTCTGATGAGAGCAATGTCGTTGGTATGCCGTATGCCTACGTTGTAGTTGGGATGTTTAAAGATGCGGTCGATGGCCCAAACTGACTCCGTCCCCTCAGGCTTTGTCCGGTTGTGTTCGCCAACGACAATGCGCATCTGGGACGCATCACGGGCTCTATAATTGCATAGCCGACAACATTAACAGCAAAGTAGTCAAACAAGAAAGCGCACTTTTCAAAAGTTACTATATACTGTAATGTTTGTCACAGTGTCACAAAGTGATGTCATATCATCATCTGTCCAACACACATGTCGTCCCACATCTACTTGCATCAAGGGAAATATGTGATTACTTTGCAACAGTGATTGGACTAACTTAATTCCTCGTTGAGTTGTTCGACTGGTCAGACTCAGTAGTGTCTGATAACATACAAGGACATATCCTTGTGAATGCTACTGTTCTTTTTTGTTAACAACCTTGTCAAAATTAAACATTTCTCTGTCAGCCATAATATACAATTCAACACAGACGCATGCAAGCAAGAAAATACATGCAGGCCCCCTACACACAGGCACACACGCGCACTCGCGAACCTCCCCCCCCCCACTCACACACAATCACCTTATACATGCATTATCATATCAGCGACCTACGTTGACCACAGTGTCCAATGAAAGTTGGTCCATGTGTAACTTACACGCAGTGCGCAGCTGTGACGATCCAGCGGTTGTAGAGAATACTTCCACCACAGTTGTGTCCAAAACCCTCCAATATGATACTAATCTGCCATGGCCAGGAATGCTCTATTGCCTCCGAACCACCAACAATGCGAGGGAATTGATGTTGTACCGCAGGCATCCCGCACTCGTTAGAAACTGCAAACCGACATCGACAACGTTCTTATGGTGGTAGTAACTATATTTTGTTTGCATTATACATAACTGAACAAATAATATCATCATCATCAGATACCGCGCATACTCCACGCGTAGGCAATCACGATACTCCATTTCCGACGATCACAGTTTTGTTATTCTCTTTCCTAACCAGACTGCTATCCGTCCAGATTTTAATCCTTTGCCAACCTCGGAGTCTTTCCCCCTCAATATGTCCCGTTGTCACTAGATGTTCTAGGTTTCTCTTTCTTAACACGTGACCTATGAATTATGTTTTTGTTTCTTCTGATTTTGCTCATGATCTTCCTTTTATTGTTTGTTGTTCTTATATATACTAATCTCAAATAGTGTATTGACCAAATTTATGTTTGGTCTGATTATTGTATGGGTGGTTGGCCGGTCTGAGTTTTCGATTTTAGGTAAAAAAACAGGAAATTTGAGCCGTATAAGGCATACTGACTATGTTACATGTTTCCAATCAGTTTAATTGGGAAGGGACCTGAAAATAGGACGTGTCTTGCTTTATAAACACCTAAGACTCCTTGTATGCAGCAATACATTATATCGACGATTTTTAAATATATACGATCACTGTCGTGTAATACACAATTTAAACAAAAATCCGAGTGTTAATTTTGTTTTTCCGTCGTTCGACATTGGTGAATAATTCACTCAAACCAACTTTTCTAACAATTTGTTTGCATATTGTTTAACTAACTGGTAGTTGTTTCGAATATATATCCCATGCCCAAAAGTGTCTTAAGATTTTTTTGAAAATTGCATATTATATTACGTATGGCCAAAACCACACAGACCAGTTGTAAACAAATATGTTGAACAGCATCTTGGACATTTTGTAAATCCAGCCCCATTCTCCTACACACATTTGCCTATTCAAGTGGGTTTGCAAATACAAAGTCACTTGTTTCCAGGACTACATACCAGGAATTACTTTTCTTGATGTGTACGTGATCACAAAGCCGCTCCTCTGAGAGTATTGGTAGTAGTAGGTCTTGAAGACAAGAGACAACCTGTTGCCAGATGATGTCACATCGCCGGGAATGTCACTACCACAAAGTTTGTGACGTCTGACTCCCGAAACGCCATCATATATGTCAAGGCTGTCACGGGAACAGTTGCTGGATGATTCCAAGTCGAATCGCTCAAAGTGGAGGTGCACCCGCTGCAAGGATAGCCATGGTATTAACATGAGACGGTAGTTATGCATGACGTAAAACGTGCAAATGTCCGATTTATATATATATATATATATATATATATATATATATATATATATATATATATATATATATATATATATATATATATCGAACATTTGCCTGTTTTATATATGGCACACGGAATACCATTTGATGTAATACTTAACAACTGAAAAGGAAACACTTACTTTTCCAGCGTCAACAGTGATGAGCCACTGGCAGTGCATGTTAGCTCTGTACTGCGATCTACTGATCCAGAACTCTCCCGATGACCCATTGAGCTCCGCAGTGGTGTCATTGCAAGATGCAGGATCTGAAAGCGTGCACTTCAACAATGACATGTACAAACTGCATATAGTCGATACTATATATTTTGATGCAATCCAATAATGACAGCTAATATCATAAATGCAATAATAATAGTACTCTACTTTTTTGTCAGTTAGACGGCCTACTCCCAATATGGCATTACTATTATAATATACCTGTTATTCTGACCAGGTCGGGTTATGCAATTATATTTAGTTATCAACATGTTATCAACCTTGTGAGTCATAGCGCATAGTAAACATTTATCAACTAATACTTCCTATATCTAGTGTGTGGTCCAAACATAGAATAATTACTTTGAAGAGTTAGTTAATTAAATTACAATGACCTCATTATATTATTTTATTCAATTCAATTAACCTAGCCTAATACATTCTTCAATAAATCTAAATTAACAATTAATTTAAATTGATAGTTCAATAACAGTATACTAAAGCGTATTTACACCGTTCAGACAGTGCTAAATATAACATGTACATTGTTACAGTTACATTAGTACAGTTCAACAGTCATAGACATAACATGTACATTGTTACAGTTACATTAGTACAGTTCAACAGTCATAGACATAACATGTACATTGTTACAGTTACATTAGTACAGTTCAACAGTCATAGACATAACATGTAACATTACTTTTTATATTGCATTTGAGGAATATCATAATATTATAATATGCTGTAAAGTATGAATAGAATTGTTGACTTACAAAAATAATGTGTGATTTGTAAATTTGGTTGAAATATTCTTTCACGGGATATTTGCATAATAAGACATAGGTTGATGGTGCATTTGCTTAATTTTTTTTAATTGTAGATGATTATTTTGAACATTAATGAAAACATTGTCTTGTGGGTTGATTGTGTAGTTGTCGCTGGTGATATTTGGAGACTGGGCGTGTTGTGCTACAGTCACTCACCAAATAAACAAAACCGTAATTTATGCATTCAAATTATGCAGTGCTTAGCCAGTTTATACGCTAACATTAACTGTCGTCTGTCTATTTCTCCCTCCTTCCCTCCATCCCTCCCTCCCCACCTCTCTCCCTCCCTCACCTCTCTCTCTCTCTCTCTCTCTCTCTCTCTCTCTCTCTCTCTCTCGCTCTCTCTCTTTTCCCCCACACATATATATCTTTCTCTCTCTCTTTCTGTCTCCCTCCTGTTTCTCTCTCTCACTCGGTGTTTATCCCTGTCACTCTGTGATGTGATGTTTGTCCATGTATGCCTGTACGTAAGTGTGAAAAGCACACATTTAAAAGCTGCGTATGGATAGATTTCTTCTAACATTCATTCGTGCTACTGTTTGTATTGTATCCTATATAATTTGGCAGTTTATCGCGGGTGTCACTCTTCATTCTCGTGTGTGTACATTGTTTAAAAAGATGTTAGGTATCTAAAGTGTATGGTTATGTGGCATATGCAACGTTTGCCAATGTTTGTTTCATAACAATATGTTAACCTGTTATGGCCAACGTTTTACTTTAGTGTGTGTGAGCGTGCGTTTGTGCGTGCGTGCGTACGTGCGTGCGTACGTGCGTGCGTGTGAACTATGCGATATTGAACTTCGCCATACAGACCGAACTAGTTATTTACGTCGTAACGTGGCAATCGCTTACGATGATGTACGTGCGCACAGATAGTCAGACAACACGGTTTACGGCCTTGTCCGATTATTTGTCGTACTCCGCCACCGTCTCGTACAATTCACGGGCGATTCACATCGCAAAGGGACTATTTAGTATAGTATTCACAACAGATAATTACCGCTTTCCAGAGTTGTGTATTTTATCCTGAAGCCATTCTTCTGAACAGACGAATCCGATGTAAAAGACACATACAAGGAGTTGTTTGCCGATATGACATCACCCGGCAGCAAGTTTCCGCAGAAAGTGCCCAAGCTTGGTGCCCAACTGGCTGGTCCGTCATACACCTTGACTCTGTCTTTAAAACAGCTTCTGTAATACTGAACGTTGAAACTCAGGAAGTCCAGCTTAATGATCTGCTCAGTAAACAGAGAAACATGGTTTTATTTAAATTGATTGCATTAAGATCATACGCTTCTGATTTAACTTCATATTTGGGTATATTGTTAGAACAGTGAAAAGTACGTTCGCATTACCATATATAATATGATAACTATAAATATAAATATAATTATTTCTATTTATATCGCATGCTCATTCTAAGTTTCATACCTTGGTTGGTTCTACCTGGATCTTCCAATCACACCTCATATTGTTGACATACTGAGCTGCATCAATGCCAAACGTTCCGTCAGATCCTCCCAGCACAGCCGGTCTGCCGCTGCATCCTTTAGTATGAAACACAGCTATTAACATTACAGTTGATTATTTGATGATATTATTTTCTAATAGAAAAATTACGTTCTATTTCTGTAACATAAACAATTAACTGTGTAATGTTCATAAAGCAATACAATAAACAATACAAATTGATCATAGTGCCCAATGTTTTCTCCAGGAAATTATCGTATTGTATTACATACTAATGATCCCATGAAACAATTACAATGATATATCGAAAGATAAAGTAAACGAAGCCATATTTTTATTTTTATTTATCAATTTTAACAAACAATGACCTATCTCGTCAATCAAAAACTAAGTTTTGATTACAATTAATTAGGAATCTGCATAATTTTATTTGTCAACATGTGAGTTAACTAGGTCACCTCTAACAGCGGTTTTATATTGGATCCTGAAGCCATCATTAGTGATCGTGCCATCAGACAGAAAGGACACAAACACAACGTTCCCGCTGGCTGTGATATCCCCAGGTTGACGAATGCCACAGAGCGAACGTATCAATGGTGCAGTGTCGTCACTTCCGTCGTAGATGTTCACTTTGTCGTATTCGCAGTTACTGGATCCCTCGAGTCTGAATCTGAGGAAGTGCAGCCGCACTTGCTGTAAACGAAAATACAACTCTGAACACACAAATGAGACTATGGCTGATAGATGAGTTTAAAGTACGGAACATACCAACTATCACGAGTTTGTTTTACTCGTTCCAAGGCAAATGTAATTGTGAACCGATGTGTTACGTATTCTCACGTGGGCACACATGTTTTAATGTTTGCGTAGTTTTCTCTTGTCAAAAGCATGTGCCTCGAATAATACCTCTTTGGCCATGCATTAATATAGAGCTACTATGTAGATGTCACAAGTTAATTTGCTAGGTGAAGCAATCACACATTCACGTTACATTAAAGCGAAACAAAAGTCATGGTTTAGGGGCTATACACCTAAAAGAGACAATGAAAACTAACCATGTGCAACTAAAATCAAGAATATCACGCCAGCGGTTTACTCAGAATGTGATCTAAGATGTTAACCAGCGCGAGCGATACGCCCATGCGTAGTCCTATGAAAATCGGGTAACGTAGACTACGTGTATCGTATTAACTGAGGCGGGCATACACAGAACCAACGCAAAGTATCAAACAAAGGTGTTTTTTTTGTCAAAAAGAGGACTAGTGAACAAATGCCAAAATATGTTACATAAGTTGAGTTTGGACGCCAACAGCGTGGCCCTATTACATTGGTAATTATAGGATTAGGTGTTTACAAATATGTTTTCATTTGGCGAACGAATTTAGCTTCGACACTTTGACACTCGTTACGTATGATTATCTAACAGTAAGGTGCAGCCCATGAAATTAAGATGTGTGTTCAACAAGGTTTTTATAGTAAACCACTGGCATGATATTCTTAATTGTATAGTTGCTAATGTTTATGTTTTAGTAACTCTTATAGGTGCATAGACCCACAAACCATGACTTTTGTTTCCTTTTACAGTTCGTTCGTGTTCTGTGTTTTCGTTGAAAGTATTGCAACAAAATTATCATATACTAGTGACACTTTGTGTTTGGTGGTAAGGTTATATTTAGACAATGCGTGACCTTACAAAAATGTGAGACCCAAAAATGTATACCCCAACTGCTAGACAGCGGGGCAATAACCCGAACTAACGAACTAAAGGCGTGTATGCATGTACTGGGGAAACAATATGGTTATACCTGGCCTTCTTCGATTTCGATCTTCCACTGACACTTCTCTTTGTTGCTGTACTGGTAGCCTTCCGTGCCAAACTCTCCAGACGACCCGGTCAACACGGCAGACTGGTTACATGATCCTATATGAACAAATATTAAGGCCAATGTTTTTAAGCTTTAAGATTAAGTTTTTAAGATTCATTTATTTGATTTGGTTAGTTTTGTAATCGGAATGGGCGTTGATTTTGCGGTGGCTCTTAGTCTTTTATTGAACAAAATATCGAATACGTGTCTATGAGCTATATTCCAGATTTCTGGTTTTGATTCAGCATTGTAAGAAGCCAATATGGTAGTTTTACTGACCAGTGCACGGTCTGGAGACCGACATGCTGTTAATCAACCAGCCGAACCGATGTTCGTTTTCAGTTAATCTTCATGTTCCAGTTTGATTTAGTTTGTTCGCGCGCATTAGCACACGTGTAATGGTAAGGTTGATGTGACTTTTTCAAAAAGGACATATTCAAAACGGTGCATACTCTCTCCAAACTCCAATGTTATATGATTATGTCCCTCAAAGGAATTATTCGGGATCAGTGGTGTACCTTGCAAAGGAGGATGCCGGGGGGAACTTAGTCTCCCATCAGCTTACCATGCTAATATAGCGGCGCAACAAACAAATATGGACACCATCTCACAAGCTAAAGGGAGCCAATGCCCAATGCCCCTCTAAATATGTCACGATTAGGGATTGAAATTGTTCAACTCTAGTGCGGCAAAAGGAAGGGATACCAATAGGTTGACAACAACTCAACCTATTTCTATAACAAGATTCAAATCGGGTGTAACAAAAGGAGACAAGCTGCTTGGAATAACAAGAGCATTTGACATTAATATAAATAAAATATATCCACACTATGCTCCAGTGTACAGCTCAATAAAACAATTTCAAGTTTATTTTCTTGAAAATGTTCATCAAGTTGTAAGATAATATATGAATCACGATTTACTACTAACCGCAACTATTGATTTACGTAGAGTAATTAAATCAATTGTTGTGGTTAGAAGAATACCGTGATTCACAAATGTCTTCACAAATGCGTCAAATTGAATTATGTTACACGATATAGGATCGTATCACTAAATACAAACATGACACAGAATAAAACTGTACCTTTGGTAGAGGTTATACCAATCATTGTCTTCTCCATCCAGCTCACGAATTTGTTCACCCGAGTGTAGATAACCAATGATGGTCTGTTAGTGTCACGAACACAAGAACTATTAGTCTTACTTTCATATAATTTCTTATTGATACGTTGCTTAAATACAAAGGAAATGTTAAGAGTTAATTAACACCAGCATCTACCAAATGTAAACATGTCTATAAAAGACTAATAGTTAATAAAATCAACATCAAAACAATTCTCTTAGAAATTGCATTGTTTCTTTAATCACATATATGTACGTTATTATTTGTATCAATGCCACATAATTTCAAATTATGCCTAATTAGACTACTGACAAAAAAAGTGCCACAAACCTGTACCCGTGGTTATTATTCCTTGTTGAGATGCCGTGCAGCCTCCAAGCTCCGTCATCTTTCCGGCATTGCAGTGACCAGCTGGAGTTACCCTGCAGCAAGAATGTCCTATCAACGTTCTATTTATTCGTGGCGTCTCATTCGACTTTCCCCCTTACTTTCGACTCCCACTAAGCAATGTTTTCCCCACCATCTAACTATGATGCTGCATCATCCAAGTGCAACATTATCAAACGTGTTGATTTAATAATCAACATTGTACGTTGATACACCATTTAAGATAAATAAACGGTTAGTCACAACAACACTTTCCTCAAAAACATATTTGTCTTTGTTACACACCGGACACGTTTTGTTGTCATCCTGCTCGCATCGAACCGACATCGACGCGTTGGTGAAGTGTTTGTCGAACGAAGTATCGTTGGTCGGTAAACGAACCTGCCGCAGCACTGTGTCGTGTTCGATTCCTACAATAAACACGAACATTTGATGTTCCCCACCCGCCATCATGCAACTGTGTTTTAAATATGTTATCAAAAATGCCCATCCTCCGGACGAGATTACTAGGTAGTTCGTAAGTAGCACTGTCTAAAAATCGGGAGTTAAGAAGACGAAATTAAGGAGATGTGGGCAAAAACGACCTCTTAACTACATAAAACTTGTTTACTATGCCCACATAATATCATCTCACGCAGCCACTTTTTATGTTTCGTGAATGAAACTTGAAATGTATATACTGTATATTATAAGGGGTTATGCCAACTAGATGTTAAACTGAAATTCAGTATTTGTTATCGTCCACGTGCGTTAAGCTCCAATAAGGTAACGGCAAGTTGTTACAACTGTGACAACGGTGGTTTGTAACCAGTACTGTAAATGCCAGCAGCATCAATATGTTTGAAAACAAAATTGGCAAATATCTCAAAAGGGCCGGTTACACATATATGACAATTTGTTGGACTCTTGATAAGCCAATAGCTTCTTTGTCCACTTGCCATCAGGGTGCTTGCCTTGGATGGCAATCTTGTTAAATATTTATGGCACAGCCCTACTTGAGCAATTCATCAATATTGTACTATTCATGGAAGTTGAGCGATGTACGCCTAGCATTATACGTGATTCAGGAAGTTGCGTGAACGTCTCTGCGAAAACGCTAAAATCACATAATGCATTAATAGTGTTCCTGTTGAGTATATGTTGTACCATTATCATATTTTGAATATTGGAACAGTTTTGATTTGCGATGTGGAATTATGAATTCATCCCACATATATGATACACCAAAATTACATATGTTGTGACATTATTCGCACAAAACACATGTATTTGAAACAATTATGTTGAAGTCGATGTATATAAACAATTCAAATGTTATGACGTATATGTCATAATGTAGTAGTTCTTTGTTAAACATGTCACCGCTAGCAGTTTTTATTAAGTGGGATTTGCTACCCTTGTTGAAGATATGTACTAATGCATTTTATTTGTTAAGTAATTGTTTAGTGGATCAACTACTGGGTATACAGTCCACAGGACTACGCAAATCGTTTACACTTCACATGTTGACAGATCTCGTAATTCCACCATGAACTCGACCGATTTCTCCGGGAAGCATTCAGCCACTAGGCAATTACAGAGCGAAGAATATCCGTTCATATATTGACAGGTAAACATTAATACAACTGAGTGAACTGATACGGCGTGTAGTGAAGTAAATTGTCCTAGCTTCAAACAAGAGCAAGATGATCCGAACCCCAGTTCTGTCAATTGGGAGTCCAACGTTCTTGAATGAAATTACATGAACAAAGGAGAAAGAGAAAAGTTAAGAAAGAGAATCCATTACTACCGTTCCTACAGCGAGATACATGACAGTTGGACTGACGCACTTACCATGGGTGAATCTCCAACCTGTCATCACACACACTGCACTATTCGATATTCCAGTCTCCGGCAGACACACAGGGGCCACCTCGTGACGGAATTCAAGACTGCCCTTCAGTTTGACGAGGGCAATGTCGTCATGTTCTTGTCCTAGCGTGTAATCTGGATGGATGAATATCTCATCGATCGTCCTCGTCGACTCTGTTCCCTCGTCCAGTGTCAGGTTATGTTCACCGACGAAAACGCGCAACTGTGACACCTTGTGTCGTTCTCTGTAACACAACCTGCACATTGGTGACTACCACTTCTGACTTCGTCTACATTAACTCAAGCTATCTCTACGTTTCGAGTGTCTTATACAAATTGTAACACAATTCATCCTTTCAGCAGATGATTTATGTGTCTAGCACGACACATCGTAGCACTAAGGCCGAGGGGGTGGACTACCAAGAGCATCACTGGACGCTACGACGTACAAGACGGAAGAATTGGGTCGAAATGTGTTACGTCGCATTTAGTAATCACTTTATAATTTACATATACACCACTTCAGGTATTTAATTGATTGGTTATTAGAAAATACTTGTAGTGGAGTCTTTTAGTGGATGCTATAATTTGAAAATGGAAGACTTGTTACTAAATTATAATTTCATCAGTTTGCATTGATACTAAAAATACATCACCAGACCTTTCGATATATGAACTGATCACTGTGTAAATTGTGATAGTCTTACATTACAAAATACTGTTCTGATCTATAGATATTCAATGGAAAGCAGCAAGGAAATTAAGATTGAAAGAATTTTATGTATATCGATAATCAGAGGGATCACAGCATTTCATGTCTACTCCAAATCCAAATATATAATTGAGGTATGAACATATTGTCTAAAAGTATGCTTACACGCAATGTGCAGCTGTGACAATCCATCGCTGATTCAGAACACTTCCACTACAGACGTGACCATAGTGCAACAAGATTAGACTGATCTGCCATGGCCAGGAATGCTTCTTCGCTTCAGAGCTACGCAAATGTTCTTGGAACTCTGGCGAAACTGCAGGTCGTCCACACACATTAGAAACTGCAAAGGATAATGTTTGCTACTCAGTAGTGCATGATGTAAATACGTGCACTGTGTGTGCGCGCGCGCGTGTGTGTGTGCGTGCGTGTCTGCTTGTTTGTATGTTTCTATAAATATATGTATGTATGTGTGTATGCATGTATGTATGTATGTATGAATGTATGTATGTATGTATATAAGTATATATGTGTGAACATGTGCACACGCACACACACATACATACACGTGTGTCTGTGCGTGTGTGTAAATGTGTGTGTACGTGCGTATATGTGTATGTGTATGTATTATGTACGTAAGTATGTATATATATATATCAGTATGTGTGGGTCAGTTTGTGTGTGTCTGTGTATGTATGTATGTATGTATGTATGTATGTATGTATGTATGTATGTATGTATGTATGTATGTATGTATGTATGTATGTATGTATGTATGCATGCATGTATGTATGTATGCACTTATGCACGTATACACGAATACATCGTGCAGCAATATAGATATTTGCAAATGTATCTAATTATATCTAGTCACACATTAAAGAGTTAATGGTTCAACCCTACGTACCAGGCGTCACGGTGCGTGCCGTATACGTGACCACAAAGCCGCTCTTTGTGACTGAACTGTCCGTCCTGAAGACGACCGAAAGAATATTGCCCGAGGACATCACATCGCCAGGCAGGTTGTTTCCACAAAAGGTGTAAGTCACATCTCCTGCATCACTGTCCGTAATAACAAGGCTGTCGTTGACACAGTTGGTGGCTTCTTGCACGTCAAACCGCTCGACGTGAAGATGAACTCGCTGCAAGGATATAATTAGTGAAATGTGATTTACTTTAAACTATAACATCATCCTAATGTAAATGTGTTCGGGCAGTCTCTCTGATAAACATATGGCTGGAGAGTACGTGGAATGCGATTTGGTAATTTAGTTAGTGAAAAGCGGATCGCATATGTAAGCGGTGCTCCTAGAAACAACAATGTCTGATATGTCGCTAAAATATTTCATAGTTTAAAAATGCAATGTCAAACAATGATGCTTCTTACCTTTCCGTTTTCGACTTCTATCTGCCATTGACAATGCAGGTTATCCATATACTGATGACTCGTGATCCAGAACTGTCCTTCCGTCCCACTTAGCTGTGCTCCTGTACCACTGCATGGTGCTGAAGACGAGTGTTTAATGGCTTAAGTGATGACAATAAGTATAATAATAAGTCTGACAATAAGACTAGTGCAATCAGTATTGTAAAACGTGCTATGATTACCTTTTCATTCACACACATTTACACACAATACTTTTTCACATATGTCAACATTGTTTGTACAAGTGATATTATTATTTTGTATAAATTGTATCAACTGAATTCAAGTATCATTACAATTGTATTATTACTAGTAGTATCATTATTGCCTTGGTAGCTTTCGATTTTGAATAATGCAATATTTACAATATTTACTCTATCTATGATCTTTATAGGGGATTCATTTCAGCTGAAAGAATTAATATTAACGCTGTCAATTAGCGATGTACCTAAATATTTGGAGACGCATATATACCAGAATGTCTGATTATCGTATGATAATGTATCAGGTTTGCGATATTTAATCGTGATAAAAGTTATATTTTACCTTACAGCTAGGTTGGATAAACTATAAAATGTCGTTGTGATAACTTTAACATATAGCACCAAGGCAATTTCTTTGAAAAATCCAGTCACTTCCGGATTGTTGTCAACACTGATGTTGTTTACGCAAGCATACACGCACATAGGCACGCACGCACGCACGCATGCACGCACGCACACGCGCACATATATACACGCATGCATGCACACACGAGTGTACACATACATGTTCCTTCATGCAATCATCCCCACACACTGATGATGTTTTATTCAGTCTACGTTGATGTTAATATAACTTAATAATCTGTAATGCGATAAATACAATTGAAATATTGATACGTCCACTCACCAGCCTGCGACTCTATGGCTTCATATCTAATCTCAAAGCCACTGCCTCTCACTGACATGTCAGACTCAAAAGACACGGACAGGTAACTGCTCCCAGAAATGATATCACCCGGCACCATGCTTCCGCAGAAAGTGCCCAGTGGAGTTGAACTGTTGGCTCCATCGTAAACTATGATCCTGTCGTAGCTACATGTAGTACTGAACTGGACGTTGAAGTAGACGAACGTCAGTCGAATTATCTGCACATCAGATAACCGAGGAATTATTTGATAAAAAAAACAGTCAGCAGTTGCCAATACTTCCACTTTGCATGCATATGTGCGGAATTACGCTTCATATGTGCGAGCGATTTTATAAAACAAACTTAATATATCATTACTCTTTCTTATAATGAAAATAATAATGTTGGTTAAATAAATGCATAATCAACACGAACTTTGCACATTGAACATTCAATATGTAAATCGCATCATAATCGTATTGAATTACATACTGAACATGCAATACTCGTAGCAGTTACAGCTTAATGGCAATATGCCTTTGGGAGTGTATTACATTTTACAATTAAGTTTAGTTACATGTGACACATCAATAAAACTGAAATAGACGACGTGCTAAACGTTGATGAAACACAACATTGGAAGTAAAGTGTCAATGCGACACTTGTGCGTGGTAGATTTATATTGATTTCACAATGTAATATCACAGTGCCTGGTGAACGTTTTGCTGTTTATCCCTGCTTGTAAATAGTGATAGAGGGGGTGAGGGGGACAGCGAGGGTGTTTGTGGGGATTCGATAGTCAGGAAGACTGACAGAGCGCTAAACTAGGGGGGCGACGTGGTAGTTTGCTTTCCAGGGACACAAATAGAGGCTATCATACAGAGGGTGGAACAAATCATGGGTCCTGGCAAGGGAGGTTCTATTTTAGTACACGTATGGACTAACAACGCAGAGAGGGAGGGTACAACTGCCATAGTTAAGAAACACAGGCAGTGAGTTAGAACATTGTCGGAGGATGGCAGTTAACACGTTAGTTCAGCAGTTATGTAGGGGAGAGGAAGTTGGATTTGTGGAAGATGTTTTGTTGGGAGAGCTGATATGAACATGAGGGATGCAGTCAACGGTGGCATGGGAAGCATTTTTGGTAGCAAACATTGTTTAAACTAGAAGCGCAGGGGGTATTACGAGGTGCCTCAAACAGGACAAGTGGCCACTAGGACACACAAACCAGTAACACAATGCCCGGAAAACATTTCTGAAGATGGTTATACATGAGCGTGTTTAAATACAAGGAACACAGTAAATAAGAAAAACGAATTAAACATCATGGTAGAAGATATTGACCCTCACATAATTGGTCTAACCGAATCATGGGCCAACAAAGATATATCAGATGCTAAATTATTAGGATTGACAGGATACGTAATGTTTATGAGAGATCAAATAGGAAGAAGGGGAGGGGGAGTTATTTTATATATTAAAGAATCTATTCAGGCTGACGAAATAAAATAAAATTAGAAAGGAGAGCAGATTGCGATTAAGCTGTTTGATGCAATATATTTACAGGAAATTCAACATTAACTATTGTATTAGTTTACCGAAGTTCAAACATAAACGAAGAGGATAACACAAAAATACAAAACGCTATAAAGAAGCGAGTAAAGGGGAATGTATCATAATGGGACATTTTAACCACGGACACATACAATGGAAATCTCTACAGAATTATGAATGAATTAGTGGACAATGTAGTGGACAATGTCAACATACATGAGCCATTGGATAAAAGTGATCATAATCAAATTCATTTTGACATCAAATTAAAATCAGAAAGTACAATTAAAAAAATACAGGAGAAACTTCCACAAAGGTAAACATAAAGATATGAGAAAATACTTAGCTAAGCTAGATTGGAATAACATGTTGAGGAATAAGACCGCAATTGAATGTTGGAACATTCTAAAATATGAAATTGAGAGTATGATTAATCAATTTGTTCCCTTGGAAAAAACAAAGAAAACGGACTAGAAAGAAACACTTGTCAAAACAAACTATTAGAAAAATGCCGTACAAGCAAACTATGAGCAAGAGTTTTTATGCATATATCAGGAGTAAGCAAAACGTACGAGACAAGGTTGGACCACTAGAAGACATTGCTTGAAATATAATATCACAAGGTTTTTTAATGGCGGTAGAAGAGAGGATATTAGTTCATTACCAGTTCCAGATGCTACGTTTCAGGAGGCTAAATCGGAATATGTAATTGTAACTCCAGAAATGGCAGCTAAGAAAACAAAGCCAACGAAAGATAATAAATGGAGTGGATAGAATACCTCCAACACTACCAATAGAAACTATAGAACAAATTAGTATGCCACTTCCAAGAGTGTTCAACTTGTTATTAAAAGAGGGAGTGGTTCCTTTTGAATGAAAAGAAGCCAACATCATACCATTATTTAAAAAGAGTTCGAGAAATAAGTCAGAGAATTACAGACCTGTGAGTTTAGCATCAGTGATTTGTAAATTATTAAAAATGTTAATTAAAATCATATGGTAGACTTCCTTGTTAGGCAGAAATTATTAAATCCATCTCAACATGGATTCCAAAAAGCGAGGTCATGCTTAACAAATATGTTATGTTTTTTTGAAGAAATCACAAAGTGGATAAACGAGGGATCACCAGTAAATATTGTATACTTAGATTTTCAGAAAGCTTTTGACAAAGTGCCACATCAAAGATTAGTACTTAAATTAAAAGCCCATGGTATTGGGGATGGCATAATTGACTCGATAGAACGATGGCTGACTAACAGAAGACAGCGTGTTGTAGTAGATGGAGAAGTTTCAAACTGGAAATCAGTTTTGAGTGGGATATGAGTATTAGGACCTTTATTATTCTTAATATATATATCAATGACTTGGACGATAATATGGTGTGCAACGTATTGAAATTTGCGGAAGACACAAAAGTGTTTAGAAGGTTTAACACTGATGGTGATAAACAACATTTACAAAACTTTACATACAGCCGATACAGGACAATGGAACTTGAATGTAAACTATAAAATGGAAGATATTGTTCTAAGTATAAATGTGAAGGAAAAGGACTTAGGAATAATAATAAGTGCTGCTACGATATTTAAGAGAAGTGTGGCATTGCAGCTTCAAAGGGTAATTAAATTCTTGGGGGTGATCAGGAGCATTATAACATACAAGGAGAAAAGCTAATTACACCTCTGTATAAAGCACTTAGATACGCTTGAAAGAGTACAGAGGAGAGCAATTAAAATGATTCCAGAACTGAGATACCTTAGTTTTGAAGAACGACTGAAAGAAGTTGGTTTAACAACCCTAGAGACAACGTGGTTAAGAGAAGATCAAACTGGAGTTTTTAAGATAATTTTATTGAATGGGTATTGAAATATTGATATAAATATTTCTCTCACTCAAGAAAGATAGAATAGAACTAGAGGACATGAAGTAACATTAGTAAAGGATCGGTGTAAATTGGATATCAGGAAGTACTCGTTCTCACAGAGGACAATCTATAAATGGAACAAATCATATAGATTGTGTAACTGCTAGGAGCCTGAATATGTTTAAAAACAAGGTTAACACATATCTCATGAGGGCGGGTTACACGTAGATGAACATTGTTGGACTCTCGATAAGCCAATGGCTTCCTTGTCCACTTGCCATATGGGCCTTTGGCGTGGATGGCATTCATGTCTTGTTAAATCTCTTGTAATGTTTACCTGGACGAGCCACATCACAACATGTATAAATGGTATATCCTCTCGTACTGCCTACCTTGGTAGTTTCGACTTGAATGTTCCACCGACACCTCAAGTTGTCTTCATATTGGGTTTCACTGATACCAAACGTTTCCTCTGAACTCGTCAACATCGCTGGACTGACACCGCATCCTGCAGTAAACATGATCAAATTGAACATGTTTCACTTTTGTATTTTTATTTGGACATTATATTTGGACATTATATTTGTCGAAGGCACACAGAGACTATATATATAATATATATATATATATATATATATATATATATATATATATATATATATATATATATATATATATATATATATATATATATATATATATATATATATAGTCTCTGTGCTACGTCATTTTGCCTCACCTGCAGCTGGAATAAAGGCCGAATACTGGATTCTAAATCCAGCACCTGTGCCTGAGATGTCAGACGTGAAGGACACAAATACAGCGTTTCCACTGGCAGTGATATCCCGAGGTAGGCCATAAGTGTCACAGAGCCTGCTTATCAATGGTGCATAGGCATTGGTACCATCGTAGACTTTGACTTTATCATAACATCCTCTCTCAAGACTGAAGCTGAAGAAGTGCAGTCGTACGTGCTGAAAAAGAGCAATGGTTTTGTTGTACTGCTCACGTGCTTTCCCAACAATGGTGTATACATTCAGTACTGGTACTTTGTAGGTTTGTGTGCGTGCGTTTCGTTAGTGCGTACGTGTGTGATGTAGTAACATTTGTGTGGTAATTATTATTAGTTTTTCTTGGGTTGAATATCTTTCCAGAAATCACATACCTTGTCTGGTTCGACCTGAATCTTCCATCCACATCTCATATTGTTCTCATACTCAAATGAGTCAATGCCGAAAGTTCCTATCGATCCTCCCAGTACAGCCGCAGATCCATTGCACCCTTTAAAGTAAAACCCAGTCACAATGTTCCACGGCGGAAAATGCACAATGCTGATTGACTACATACTTTGTAACAGAAATACGATATTCTGCATTTATGATAATGTCAGCTGATGTGAATAAGCAAAAGTCAGGATACAGGATAAGTTTATAATTGGCATTTGCAAAGGATTAGAATAGGAAAACATTATATTAATCTATTATGTAAACATTTGAAACGGTTCAGACATAACTGGAAAATGTGTGCCATGGAACGATTTACTACACATACATTGATTCTTATTATTCTTATTCTTATGAATTTAGTGGTCACAGTCATCTTGGTAGATATAATATCGTCCTAGACACATGTTAAATAACCATGCTGACTTAAAACCGGTTGGATTGCATTCACTGAAGAATGTACACATTATTCAAATATACCTTTAAGAGGTGCTCTATACTGGATCCTGAAGCCGGAATTAGTGAGTGTGCCATCAGACAGGAAGGACACAAACACAACGTTCCCGCTGGCTGTGATATCCCCAGGTCGACGACTGCCACAGAGAGAACGTATCAATGGTGCAGTGTCGTCACTTCCGTCGTAGATGTTGACTTTGTCGTATTCGCAGTTACTGGATCCCTCGAGTCTGAATCTAAGGAAGTGCAGCCGCACTTGCTGGAAACCAAAATAAACGTCTGAACACACTACTGACACCTGCCGATATGTGAGTTTAAAGTACGGAACATACCAACTGCCACGGCTTTGTTTTACTTATTCCAAAGCCAGCGTAAGTGTGTACACATTTGCCTTGTATTCTCACTTGGGCATAGATGTTTATTATGTATGCGTAGTCTATTCCTGTCAAACGCACGTATCTGGAATAACAAATGTTGGGTAATTGAATAACCGAGTAACTGATGTGTGATGTGGCTATATAGGTATATATATATATATATATATATATATATATATATATATATATATATATATATATATATATATATATATATATACACACACACACATATATATATATATATATATATATATATATATATATATATATATATATATATATATATATATATATATATATAAATACGTATATATATATATATATATATAT
This sequence comes from Lamellibrachia satsuma, assembly GCA_033239005.1. NCBI lineage: Eukaryota > Metazoa > Annelida > Polychaeta > Sabellida > Siboglinidae > Lamellibrachia > Lamellibrachia satsuma. Next base: position 119,338 of record BSQZ01000187.1, on the reverse strand, counting down.
ATATATATATAGGTGTATATATATACACCTATATTTACACCTATATAGCCACATCACACGTCAGTTACTCTGTTATTCAATTACCCAACAGTTGTTATTCCAGTTAGATGCTTTTGGTAAACTACGCATACATATCAAACATATACGCCCAAGTGAGAATACACGCCAAATTGTGTACACATTATATATATATATATATATATATATATATATATATATATATATATATATATATATATATATATATATATATATATATATATATATATATATATATATATACACACACCATATAATGTCACATGTGCATTTGATAAGTTAAACAATTAAAAGTTAACGTTCCACTAAAGCTCGTTGGTGTTGCGAGTTTTCGGGTAAGGTATTTCAATAAAACAGTATGTTATGATACAGTGGTGACAGTTTGTGTTTGGTGGTAACGTCATATTTAGACAGTGCGTGACCTTACCAAACTGTGAGACTCGTGGACTGCAACTGCTAGTCAGCGGGGTCTATACCCGAACGAGCTAAATTTGTATTAAAATGCATTTACTGAAGAAACAATGGGGTCCTACCTGGCCTTCTTCGATTTCGATCTTCCACTGACACTTCTCGTTGTTGCTGTACTTGTAGCCTTCCGTGCCAAACTCTCCAGACGACCCGGTCAACACGGCAGACTGGTTGCATGACCCTATTTGAACAAATATTAAGGCATCTCTTTTCAATCAATTACATGTTATTGACTCTTTGGGGAGTGAACCGATGACAATTATTATTGGTTTGTATGTTGGGTTTGCCATTTCAGACCTGTCAGACCTCCTGTAATACTTGGAACGGTGCAGTTCTGTGATAGGAAAATACTACGTCCAGCATTGAAACAGTTATTCCGCAGTTTCAGTAAAAATATTTAAACAATTGCTTTGATTTCTATGGAAAAACGCTATTGGAAACCATGTTGTCCCCAACAACGCCCATAGTCGCTCGTCAGTTTCTTTCCTGTCAATTTAATTGATTCGGATAGTTTTTGTTGTCGAAAGGGGCGTTAGTTTTGCGGTAACTCTTTGTCTTTTGTTGAACAAAATATAGAAGCGAAGTACTTGTTTATGAACTATATTCCAGATTAATGTTTTTGAGTCCGCACTGACTAGTGACGGTCTGGAGAATGGAACGTTGCTAGTCAACAAGGCGAACGGATGTTAGTTTTCACTTAATCTTCATGTTCCAATTTTATTTAACATGTTCGCGCGCGCATTAACACATATTATTGCAAGGTTGAAGTGAGTTTTCTATAAAAAAAAAAATTCAGAACAGTGCATACTCTCTAACTCCAACGTTTTGTGATTGTATCCCTCAGGAATTATTCGGGATCAGTGGCGTAAATAGGATCTTGCAAAGAGGGTTGCCAGGGGCACGCTTAGTCACCCAATAGTTTACCATGCTAAAATGTAGCGGCTTAACGGAAAAATACGGAACAAATCAAACATGTTAAGCCAAAGGGGGACCGTAAATATGCCACTATTCGGGATTAAAATATGTTCAACCCTAATGCTGCAAAAAGAAGGGTTACCAATAGGTTGATTATAGGTGACCAATAATTAAACTCAAATCGGGTGTAACAAAAGGAGACAAGTTGTTTGGAATAACAAGAGCACTTGTCATTAATGTAAATTATACCCTATCCATATCATGTTCCAGTGAATAGCTCAACTAGGAAAATTCATGTTTATTTGTTGAAAATGTTCATCAAGTTGTTAGATAATATATGAATCAACTATTCACTATCTTCAAACCACAACTATTGATTTACATTGAGTAATTAAATCAATTGTTGTGATTAGAAGAACATCGTGATTCACAAATGTCTTCACAAATTAGTCAAATTCAATTATGTTACATGATATAGGATCGTATCATTAAATACATACATGACACAGATTGAAACTGTACCTTTGGTCGAGGTTGTACCATTCATTGTCTTCTCCATCCAGCTCACGAATTTGTTCACTCGAGTATAGGTAACCAATGATGGTCTGTTGGTGTCACGAACACAAGAACTATTAGTTTTTCTTTCACATTATTTCTTAATAATACATTGCTTAAATACAAAGGAAATGTTAAGAGTTAATTAACACCAATATTTGCCAAACGTAAACAAGTATATAAAAGACGGAATTAATAATAAAATCAACATTAAAATTATCTTAGAAATTGCATTGTATCCTTTAATCACATAAATGCAACTTATTATTTGTATCAAATTAATGGTCAATGCGTGTCATTTAAAATGTTGTCTAATTAGACTAATGAAACTACAGGTGACAATAAAAAGTTGCCACGAACCTATACCCGTGGTCATTGTTCCTGGTTGAGATGCCATGCAGCCTCCATGCTCCGTCATCTTGCCGGCATTGCAGTGACCAGCTGGAGTTACCCTGCAGCAATAATGTCCTATCAACATCGTTTATGGCGTCTTATTCGCCTTCTCTCCTTATTCTCGACTCCCACTAAACAATGTTTTCCCTATCATCTTGCTATGATGCCGCATCATCCAAGTGCAACATCATCAAACGTGTTGATTTATTGTCAATAATGATCAATATGGTACGTTGATAATTGATAAAGCAAATAAATAGTTAGTTACAAGAACACTTTCCTAAAAAATATTTATTCTTGCTACACACCGGACACGTTTTGTTGTCACCCTGCTCGCATCGAACCGACATCGTCGCGTTAGTGAAGTGTGTGTCGAACGAAGTATCGTTGGTGGGTAAACGAACCTGCCGCAGCACTGCGTCGTGTTCGAATCCTACAATAAACATGAACATGTGATGCTCCCCACCCGTCATGGCATCACGCAACTGTGTATTAAATATATTATGGTGTACTGGTGTATAACCAGTACTGTAAATATAAGCAGCATGAATATATTTAAAAATTAAATTGGTAAATACCTCAGAAGGGCAGGTTACACTTATATGACAATTTGTTGGATTCTCGATAAGCCAATGGCTTCCTTGTCCACTTGGCATAAGGGTATCTTGCCTTGTATGGCAATTTGTTAAATAGTTATGGCACAGTCCAACTTGAACAATTAATCAATATTGCACGATTCATTGAAGTTCAGTAATTTTTCTCCTTTTGAACTACTGTATGGTAGGACAGTAAGGGAGCCATGACAATCACCAGGGAACTGTGGATAAATGACAGACCCGACGAAGAGTTAATTGAGACGTACCAGTACATGCTAGATCTCCGTAACATGATTGAGTCAACTGGCTAGAGAGCATCTGAGAAATTCTCAGGACAGGTATGTAGCTCATTTCGATTGGATAGCAAAGGTGCGATCCTTAAATATAGGAGACAAGGTTATAATTGTACTTCCCATGGACTCAAATAAATTGCTAATGCAGTGGAAGGGCCCGTATGAGGTAGTAGAAAAGGTGGGGATAAACGATTATCGAGTAAATATAGTAGATGATCATAAATTATTTCACATCAATATGATGAAGCAGTACTATGAGTGGAGCGATGATGATGGTATGGGCTTAGCAGCCATTATCGAGGATCAATCCGATTGCGAAACTGACGAGGATTGTCCCAGTAATTGGAGGGAGAAAGGTATTTGGGATGTCCATAAAATGGCCAATTATCGCCCGCTCAGAAGCGAGACTTGCGAGGGTTGATGGATGAGTTTCTATCCATCAGTTGATGGATGAGATTCCATCCATCTTTTCAAGTAAACCCGGACAGACTAGTCTGCTGTCTCACTCGATTAAGGTAACTTCCACTGATCCCATAATATGTAAACCGTATCCCACCCCATTGACTAAGTTGGGAATGGTAGAACACGAGGTCGAGAAGATGCGAGAAGTGGGTGTGATCGAGCCGTCAAGATTACCTTACTCTTTTCCCCTATTGTTGGTTAAGAAAGCCGATTCCACGTTTAGGCCGGACATTGACTTTCGCCGTTTGAATAAAGTGACGGTTTTCTACGCGAAACCTAAGCAAAACCCCGAAATTATCTTCACCAAAGTGGGGCAAGATAAATATTTGTCAAAAATCGATTTCGGCCAAGGATACTGGCAGATACCTATGAAACAGGAATATCGGGAGAAAACCGTGTTTTTGCGCTTCCCAGGGTTGTTTCACTTCCGCGTCATGCCATTTGGTGTTGCAAACGCAGGCACTTCGTACAGCCGCATGATGAGAATGGTGCTAGACGGGCTAGACCACGTTGACAATTATGTCGATGACGTGCTAGTTCACAAAATGACGTGGGCGGAGCGTTTGGCGACCCTTCGGGCATTGTTCGTTCGGGGAGGCAATCCGGTCTCACAATAAAGCCGACGAAGTGTTACCTTGGATACAAGTATCTCGATTGTGTTGGACATCACATAGGGCAGGACGAGGTAAAGACCCCGGAAGATCAAGTGAATCGCATAAGGAACGCCCCTATTCCTACCACCAAGAAACAAGTAAGATCCTTCCTAGGTCTGGCAGGCTATTACCGTAAGTTTGTAGATGGGTATTCCAACATCGCGGCACCATTGACCGATCTCACGAGGGCGAAATAACCTAACAAGGTGAGTTGGAGTGAGGAAGCGAACAGTTCGTTCAACCAACTAATGCAGGCCACATCCATAATTAAGTTGCCCGACATGAATGAGCCTTTTATCTTAAGCACATATGCGTCTGATACAGACATAGGAGCGGTGTTGCTCCAGGAAGGGAACGGGACGTTGTTTCCCATAGCTTTTGCTAGCAAAAAGCTCTCCCCACGCAAAAGCGGTACTCCGTAGTAGAGAGAGAATGTTTGGGAATTGTGGGACTCCATAAACTTAACCTGCAGTTGTATAGCCAAAGCTTTGTTGTTCAGTGTGATCAACGATCCTTCAAATTTCTGAGCACAGCGAAATTGACAAACGAACGCGTAATGCGGTGGGCTTTGAAAGTCCAACCCTATCTTTTCTGGGTAGAGTCCATCCCCGGGACTGATAACGCAAGAGCAGACTACTTGAGCCGCATGGAATAGATGCAGGTGTTGTCAAGTTAGTTGGACACAGTAGTGTAATTTTTGTGGTGTTAATAATAAAAATAATTACTTACTGATTCGAATTGTTGAACCCCGTATTACATAAAGAGTGGCATTGTGTGATTAGTGGAAAGAATTATGATGTTATGAGTGTAAATAACTTTTTGTTGCGAAGCTCAGGAAATTGATTCTTAGCGGGGGGTAATGTAGCATTTCTGCTTTTTTTCTTCTTCAGAATACTACTTCCTGTTTCTTTATTTATTAGTTAAACCTTTCAAGTATGAATGAATGCATCGGCCTTTGTTGGAGTAGGCCAACATTATGCAATTTGTTTGCTCAAGCATGCTCGTGTCCGTGGACGGCGTGGGTTTGTTTATCTTAGAGAATGATGCATATTAAGTAAGCAAGGGCCGGATTATTACCCGGTTATTTGTGAACTAGCGCCATGTGTTATCTCAGAAAGAATGAATATAAAAAGAGATTGGATACATGTGTGATCATCTCGGCGAGCAGTTCACGGTGAAGTAGAGTGGACACAGAAGGGGCGTGTAGCCCAGCGTGGGCGCCTGGATGTCAAAGGAAGGGCACATGTGAGTCAGCCACGTGGAAAGTAAGACTTTGCGTATGTCGGTAGAATTGTATACTCTCCACTAAAGTTTAGAAGGAGAAGGGAAACGTAAGAGACGTAGTGATCGAGCATACGACCGAGAGGCGCAACTTTGATGGAGCCCGTCCATTGCGTCTGTACTCGTGAGGCAACGAAGCGCACGACGACTGCGGACGGCGGGCGGGGCGAGGCAGATGGTACGCTCTTCGGCAGCGGACCACCCGCTCTTCAAGGCAGACGGTACGCTCTACGACTGCAGACCGTGCGCTCTTCGGCAGTGATCAGCCCTCTCTTAAACTGCAGTGGCACGACTGCCCATGTACGACGTCAAACGGCGACAACCCTCCGTTCATCTCCGTCTCCCATGTAAAGACAGGCGGCAATGGGGACACGCCGCCACACAAAGGGCAGACCTAATTAACTGTTTGTAAGAATGCAGATACTCGACTGTGATAGTGTTTAGGCATTAGATGCCTCAAATCAAATGTGATGTTGTTTATGCATTCATCTGCCTCAGATGTAATTAGGATGTTGTTTAGGCATTATATGCTTTAGAATCAACCGTGTAGCTGTGGACACCGGGAGACGGTTGTAGGACTAGTCACGTTACATAAGCCTGCACGCAAATGTGGTAGATCCCCCTGCGGGAGTGTTGATGAGAGAGGGTTTGGTTTCAGTTTATGTTAGAACAGTTTTTTTGTGTTGGGTTTGGATGTTAGTAGAAGCTTCTATGATTACACTGGGTGATTAACCCCGGTCCGATTGTCAGAGGATCGGAAGATTAGATTAAATTACATAGACCTAGGAGTCTACTTGTTTCCTTGTAAATTACTATAGTGTATTAAATGTTTATTTTTCTTCACTTGATTTTGTTGTCTTGTTCACTTGTGCAAACACCATTCAAGAGCGTAGCATTATAGAAATGGGGCATACCAACTAGACCCGAGCCAATCTAGTGAGCGGAAACCCCGTCAATCCGTGACACCACTCCACAGGACCGCACAAATCGTTTTACACTTCATCCGTTGTCAGAGCTCTTAATTCCACCACGAACTCGACGACGTCTCTGGGAAGCATTCAGCCACGAGGCAATTACAGAACTAAGAATATCCGTTCATATATTGAAAGGTACTCATTAATACAAATGAGTGAACTAATGCGACATGTAGAGAACTGTATTGACCAAGTTTCAAACAACATCAGGAGGATCCGAACCCCTTCCTGTCAATTAATAGTCCGAAGTTATTGAATGAAACTACATCCAATAAACAGAAGAGAAAGAGATAATTTAAGAAAGATAACCCATTACTACCGTTCGCATAACGAGATACATAACAGTCGGACTGACGCACTTATCATGGGTGGGCGGACTGACGCACTTACCATGGGTGAGTCTCCAACCTGTCATCACACACTCTGTACCATTCGATATTCCAGTCTCCGGCAGACACACTGGGGCCACCTCGTGACGGAACTCAAAGATATAATGTAATAAAGAGTTCCTATAACGAGACGTTATTGAATGAAACTACATCCAATAAACAGAGGAGAAAGAGATAATTTAAGAAAGATAACCCATTACTACCGTTCGCATAACGAGATACATAACAGTCGGACTGACGCACTTATCATGGGTGGGCGGACTAACGCACTTACCATGGGTGAGTCTCCAACCTGTCATCACACACTCTGTAACATTCGATATTCCAGTCTCCGGCAGACACACTGGGGCCACCTCGTGACGGAACTCAAGACTACCCTTCAGTTTGATGAGTGCAATGTCGTAGTCATTTTCTCGTCCCAGCTGGTAATCTGGATGGATGAATATCTCATCGATCGTCCTCGTCGACTCTATCCCCTCAGCCATTGTCAGGTTATGTTCGCCGACGATAACGCGCCACTGTGACGCCTTGTGTCGTTCTCTGTAACACAACCTGCATATTAGTGACTACCACTTATGACTTCGTCTACATTAACTCAAGCTATCTCTACGTTTCGAGTGTCTTATACAAATTGTAACACAATTCATCCTTTCAACAGATGATTTATGTTTTTAGCACGACACGTCGTAGCACGCACTAAGGCCGAGGGGGTGGACTACCAAGAGCATCATTGGACGATATGACGTACACAACGGAAGAATTGGGTCGAAATGTGTTATGTCGCATTTAGTAATCACTTAATAATTCATATATACACCACTTCAGGTATCTAATTGATTAGTTATTAGAAAAGACTTGTAGTGGAGTCTTTTAGTGGATGTTATAATTTGAAAATGGAAGATTTGTTACTAAATTATAATTTCATCAGTTTGCATTGATACTTAAAATACATCAGGACATTAACAGACATTTCGATACATGAACTGAACACTGTGTAAAACTGTGATAGTCTTACATTACAAAATAATGTTCTGATCTGTAGATATTCAATGGAAAGCAGCAAGAAAATTAAGATTGAAAGATTTTTTATGTATATCGATAATCATAGAGGGATCACAGCATTTCATGTCTACTCCAAATCCAAATATATAATTGAGGTATGAACATGTTGTCTAAAAGTATGCTTACACGCAGTGCGCAGCTGTGACAATCCAGCGGTGATTCAGAACACTTCCACTACAGACGTGACCATAGCGCAACAAGATTAGACTGATCTGCCACGGCCAGGAATGCCTCTTCGCTTCAGAGCTAAACAAATGTTCTGGGAACTCTGACGAAACTGCAGGTCGTCCACACACATCAGAAACTGCAAAGGACAATGTTTGATAGTCAGTAATGCATGATGTACTCACCTGCACTGTGTGTGTGTGTGTGTGTGTGTGTGTGTGTGTGTGTGTGTGTGTGTGTGTGTGTGTGTGTGTGTGTGTGTGTGTGTGTGTGTGTGTGTGTGTGGTGTATGTGTGCGTGCGTATATGTTTATGTGAATATATGTACGTATGTATGTATGTATGTATGTATGTATGTATGTATGTATGTAGGTGGGTAGGTATGTAGGTGTGTATATATGTTTGTACGTACGTACGCATGTATATATGTATGAGTGTCTACACACGCACACACCACACACCCACACACACACACACACATCTGTGTGTCTGTGCGTGTGTGTGAGTATGGGTGTACGTGCGCATGTATGTATATGTATATGTATGTATTATGTATGTAAGTATCGTGCAGCATTACGCATATTTGCAAATGTGGCTAACTATATCTGGTCACACAGTTAACAGTTAATGGTATATGTATGCATTATATATGTAAGTATGTATATCAGTTTGTGTGTGTGCTTTGTGTGTTTTTGTGTGTGTTTGTGTGTGGGGTGCGGGCGCGTGTTTGTGCGTGTATGCACGTATGCATCGTGCAGCAGTATGCATATTTGCAAATGTGTTTAATTATATCTAGTCACACAGTAAACAGTTACTGGTTCAACTGCACGTACCATTCGTTACGGTTCGTGCCGTATACGTGATCACAAAACCGCTCTTTGTAACTGAACTGTCCGTCCTGAAGACGACCGACAGACCATTGCCCGATGACGTCACATCGCCAGGCAGGTTGTTTCCACACAAAGTGTAAGTCACATCTCTTGAATCACTGTCCGTGATGACAAGGCTGTCGTTGACACAGTTGGTGGCTTCTTGCACGTCAAACCGCTCGAAGTGAAGGTGAACTCGCTGCAAGGATATGATTAGTGAAACGTGTGATTTACATTAAACTATAAAATCATTCTAATGTTGATGTGCTCGCACAGTCTCTCAGTTAAACATATGGAAGGAGAGTACCTGGAATGCGATTTTGTTAAGTTAGTTAGTGAAAAGCAAATCACATATGTAAGCGGTGCTCCTAGAAACAAAAATATATCATATGTTGCTAAAAAAAAGTCATATTTTAAAAATGCAATGTCATACAATGACGCTGCTTACCTTTCCGGTTTCAACTTCTATCTGCCATTGACAATGTAGGTTATCCATATACTGATGACTCGTAATCCAGAACTGTCCTTCCGTCCCACTTAGCTGTGCTCGTGTGCCACTGCATGGTGCTGAAGACGAGTGTTGGATTAAAACCAGTGATGACAAATGGGTTAAACTAATGCAATCAATACTGTAAAACGTGCTATAATTACGTTTCCATTGACACACATTTACACACAATATGTTTTCACAGATGTCAACATTTGCTTTACATGTAACATTATTATTATCAATGAATTGCATCAACTAAACTCAAGTATTATTACAATTGTATTACTACTAGTAGTAGTATTGCAGTAGTAGCTTTCGATTTTCAATAATGCAATATTTTTCTAGCTATGATATTTATATGGGATTCGTTTCAGTGGAAAGATATGTTCTTATTATGAATTAATAATAACGCAGTCAATTAGAAATGTACCTACCTAAATATTTGAATTTGGAAACGCATATCTCTCAGAATGTCTGATTATCGTATGATAATGTATCAGGTTTGCGACATTTAATCGTAATAAAAGTTCCATTTTACCTCACAATTAAGTTTCATAACCTATAAAAAGTCGTTGTGATAACTTTGATATATAGCACCAAGGCAATTTCTTCTAAACATCCAGTTACTTCTGGATTGTTGTCAACACTGATGTTGTTTACGCAAGCACACAAGCCAGCACGTACACACGCACACAAGCACGCACGCACATGAGCACATATAAACGCATGCATGCACACAAGACTGTATACATACGTGTTCCTTCACGCAATCATCCCCACACTATGATTATATTTTATTCAGTATACCTTGCTGTTAATATAACTTTATATTATGTAATGCTATATATATAATTGAAATGTTGGTACGTCCACTCACCAGCCTGCAACTCTATGGCTCCATAATTAATCTCAAAGCCATTGCCCCTCATTGACATGTCAGACTCAAAAGACACGGAGAGGTAACTGCTCCCAGAAATTATATCACCCGGTACCACGCGTCCGCAGAAAGTGCCCAGTGACGTTGAACTGTTGGCTACATCGTAAACTCTGATCCTGTCGTAGCTGCATGTAGCGCTGAACTGGACGTTGAAGTAGACGAACTCCAATCGAATTATCTGCATATCAGATAACGAAGGAATTATTTGATAAAAAACCAAATAGTCAGCAGTAGTCAATATATCCAATTGTAAGAGATGGCACTTTGCATATATATATATATATATATATATATATATATATATATATATATATATATATATATATATATATATATATATATATATATATATATATATATATATATATATATATATATGCATAATCAACACGAACTTTGCATATTGAAAATTCAATATGTAGAGCTCATCATAATCATATTGAATTACATATTGAACTTGCAATATTCATAGCAGTACAACTCAATTTTTAATATGCCTTTGGGAACGTATTACATTTTACAATTATATTTATGTGACACATAAATAAAACTTAAATAGACGACGTGCTAAACTTTGATGAACCACAAAATTGGAAATAATGTGCCAATGCGACACTTGTGTGTGGTATATTTATATTGACTTCACAACGTAGTATTACAATGACTGGCAAACGTTTTGCTGTTAATCCCTGCTTGTAATGTTTAGCCACATCACAACATGTGTAAATGGTGTATCCTCTCGAACTGCCTACCTTGGTAGTTTCGACTTGAATGTTCCACCGACACCTCAAGTTGTCTTCATATTGGGTTTCACTGATACCAAACGTTCCCTCTGAATTCGTCAACATCGCTGGACTGACACCGCATCCTGCAGTAAACATTATCAATTTGAACATGCTTCACTTTTTTATTTTTATAGGCACATAGAAACTATATATATATATATATATATATATATATATATATATATATATATATATATATATATATATATATATATATATATATATATATATATATATATATATATATATACATTTGATAAAAAGCCTAATTTGTTAAAAGTGCCTTCAGTCGTCGAAACAGTACAGTGTTATGTATAAAGTTCAACACAACTTAAATGTAATCAATATTGAACACATTTGTATACAAACACTGCAATCGTTATTAGGCTGACCTGTTGTGGTACTTTATTATTAGAAGACATAATTAATCACGTAAATGCAATCACAGTAATCTATTGCAGTGAAGTTGTTTGGAGAATTCCAAACAATTAAGCATGTTTATCGCGGTATACTACGGTGCGGCTGACCACACTGACGCAGGATCATTAGGTTGCAGCTACGAGTCGATGCAGTCAATGGGCGTCTTGTACAGTCAGTATGATAAAACTTTGCTCTTCTCCAACTTAACAACTAAAATTATATGGTGTTTACAATGGTCAAATATACGGCCAACAACATTTAAATTCATCAACTACTTTTAGGAAACACATTTCTCAAAGTGAATGACACCTTGGTGAAACTTAAGGTTTCTCGGTTTCCGTATTTGAACCGCATTTGAAGGAAACTAATAATGTTTTATTATTTATAATATAATTTAATAAATGAAAGCATTTCACTTGTTTCTAAGACAGATTTTGAAATGCAAACATAAAAAAACTATTACGAATCACCAAAATTAATCTGAATGACATTTAGTATACTAGTGAGACTGTTTCCGATTTAGCTACGTCATTGTGCCTTACCTGCAGCTGGAATAAAGGCCGAATACTGGATTCTAAATCCAGCACCTCTGACTGAGCCGTCAGACGTGAAGGACACAAATACAGCGTTTCCACTGGCAGTGATATCCCCAGGTAGACTATAAATGTCACAGAGCGTGCGAATCAATGGTGCAGAGGCATTGGTTCCATCGTAGACTTTGACTTTATCATAACATCCTCTCTCAAGACTGAAGCTGAAGAAGTGCAGTCGCACGCGCTGAAAAAGAACAATGGTTTTGTTGTACTGCTCGCGTACTTTCCCAGCAATGGTGTATATATTTAGTACTGGTACTTTGTAGGTTTGTGTGCGTGCGTTACGTTAGTGCGTGCGTGTGTGATGTAGTAAAATTGTTGCGGTAATTATCATTAGTTTTTTCTGGGGTTGAATATCTTTCCAGAAATCACATACCTTATCAGGTTCAACCTGAATCTTCCATCCACATCTCATATTGTTCTCATACTCAAATGAGTCAATGCCGAAAGTTCCTTTCGATCCTCCCAGTACAGCCGCATAACCATTGCACCCTTTGATGTAAAATACAGTCACGATGTTCCACGGCGGAAAATGCACAATGCTGATTGACTAGGTGCTTTGTTGCACAAATACGATATTCTGCATTTATGATCATGTCATCTGATGTGACAATCCAACTGGCAGGATACACCTTCGTATAAAATTGGCCTTTGCAAAGGATTGTTGCGTCGCTGACCAAATGATCGAGCGTGTCAATGTTTAGTGTCTGCCATGGAACGATTTACTACACATACGTTACTTCTTATTTAAAAAATTGCAGGAGTTTAGTGGTCACAGTCATCTTGGTATATTTATTATTGTTCTAGACACATGTTGAATAACTGTGTTGGCTTACAACTGGTCGGACTGCATTCATTAATGAAAGTACATGTATTTGTCAACATTTGAGTTAAACAGGTAATTCAATAATACCTTTAAGAGGTGCTCTATACTGGATCCTGAAGCCGGAATTAGTGATTGTGCCATCAGATAGGAAGGACACAAACACAACGTTTCCGCTGGCCATGATATCCCCTGGCGAACGACTGCCACAGAACGAACGTATCAATGGTGCAGTGTCGTCACTTCCGTCGTAGATGTTCACTTTGTCGTATTCACAGTTACTGGATCCCTCGAGTCTGAATCTGAGGAAGTGCAGCCGCACTTGCTGGAAACCAAAATAAACGTATGAACACACTACTGACACATGCCGGTATGTATTCTCACCAGGGCGTATATGTTTCTTATGTATGCGTAGTTTACTCCTTTCAAAGGCATGTAGCTGAAATAACACTTGTTATGTAATTGAATAATAAATTAAATGATATGTGATATGGCAATATAGTTTAGATATATTATGTAATGTCACAAGTTCATTTACTAAAGGTCGTTGGTGTTCCAAGTTTTCGGGGAAAGTATCTCAACAAAACGGTATGTTATCATATAGTATTGACAGTTTGCATTTGGTGGTAACGTTATATTTAGACAGTGCGTGACCATACCAAGCTGCGAAGCTCGTGGACTGAAACTGCTAGTCACCGAATAAATTAAATGTGAAGAAGAAACAATGGGGTCCTACCTGGCCTTCTTCGATTTCGATCTTCCACTGACACTTCTCGTTGTTGCTGTACTGGTAGCCTTCCGTGCCAAACTCTCCAGACGACCCGGTCAACACGGCAGACTGGTTACATGACCCTATTTGAACAAATATTAAGGCGTATGTGCACGCGCACGTTCGTTCATAGATTATAAAAATGTTCTTCAAGTCAGTTTTAAAAAATGGACATATTCAAAACGGATTATCTGAACGTACGCTTCGGAAGAGCTACACCCTACCCGTGCTGCTACAATACACCGAACAATATATTTCTTCTTCAGATAACCAATGAATTATGGTTTCCATGGATTTAAAGTTTAATTAAAATATACAAGTTACATTTCAAGTAATACCTTATTTAAACTGAAAATATAAATATATTTTACACAAGTATATATATATATATATATATATATATATATATATATATATATATATATATATATATATATATATATGTATATACGTATATACGTATGAGCGTATGTACGTATGTACGTATATACATATACACGTACGTACGTACGTACATACATACATACATACATATACACAAACAAATAAGACATATACAGCTTGTTGTATATGAATAATAAAAATATTTAGTCTTGGTCAAAACCAGGCATATAGTACACATTACTGCTTTCAGGTGTTCTGCCTCTTTCTTGCATGTCATCATAAGAAGCTATTCCAATATAATGAAGAGGTCAATTGCCTCATAATAATTATATATGTCCCTAAATATTGAAAAACAAAGACCCACGAAAACAAGCCCCTGACCACGAGTAAGACTTGTGACAGGAAATATTATTTACATAAATAATGGACAGTTTTTGATTTGACGGTTCTTGCAACATCTGAAAGTTTACATTCACTGTTTTTGCTAAAGATATATCTAGTTTAACGATAACATAACAAATAAACATATTAGGGGTTTCAATAAAATGTTGGTTTTCGTGAACCACGAATCTCTAAAAAGAGTGTGTCTAATGTTTTATGATTACATCCTTCAAAACAATTATTCGGATTGACATGTTTTCAAGCCTAGTGCTATAACAGAACCAATATGTTGACTACACTCAACGATTTAAATTGGATGAAACACAAGACAAGATAAGCTGTATGGAATAACAAAAGGACACGACATTAATCTAAATTTAACTATTGTATCATACCATGTTACAATGCTCAACTAAACAAATCAACTTTGCTTCTTCACAAATGCGTCAAATCCAGCTATGTTACACGATATAGGATGTCATCATTAAACACATACTTGACAAATATTGAAACTGTACCTTTTGTCGAGGTTGTCCCATTCATCGTCGTCTCTATCCAGGTCACAAATGTGTTCAATCGAGTGTAGGTAACTATTGATGGTCTGTTTGTGTCATGAAAATATCTATTAGTCTTTAATTCACACAATTTCGTAATGCTACATTGCCTCAAATATAAGGACAAGATAATAGTGAGTTAATTATCACAAATATCCGCCAAACGGAAATATGTATGTCAAAGACGGAATAGTTCATGAAATCAACACCAACAATACTCTTAGAAATTGCATTGTATCCTTCAATCGCATTAATACATGTTATAATTTGTATCGAGTTGATAGTCTGTGCTATGTAATTTCAAATTATTCCTAATTAGACTAATAAAACTACAGGTGACAATAAAATAGTGTCACAAACTTATACCCGTGGTCATTGTATCTGGTTGAGATGCCGTGCAGCCTCCAATCACCGTCATTTTGCCGGCATTGCAGTGACCAACTGGAGTTATCCTGCATCAAGAATGTCCTATCAATATCCCATTTGTTCAAGGCATCTCATTCGACTTCTCTCCGTACTTTTGACTAACACTAAACAATATCTTCCCCCATCTTCTAATTATGATGATGTCGAATCATCAAAATGCAGCATTATCAAATGCGTTGATTTAGTAATCAAGTAATCACGTTGATAAACCATTTGAAACAAATAAACAAGAACACTTTCCTCAAAAACATATGTATTCTTGCTACACACCGGACACGTTTTGTTGCCATCCTGCTCGCATCGAACCGACATCGTCGCGTTGGTGAAGTATTTGTCGAACGAAGTAACGTTGGTCGGTAAACGAACCTGCTGCAGCACTGTGTCTTGTGCGAATCCTACAATAGACATGATCATATGAAGCTCCCCACCCGCCATCACACAACTGTGTCTTCAATATACAATATCATATAATAACTGTCCTGCACGTCTACAATTGTGTAATATCGTAATATCTTTCAGTAAGCCACGGCAATTCACTCAGTATACGTGTGTTTATTTTAGACCCCAGTGTGTTGACAGAAATCAACCTTATCACGGTTAAATTACATGCATAATAATGAATATAAGTATTCAATGTTTTATTGACTAAACAATTTAACAAAAAATTGTGTTGAAATTGAGGTATATGAACAAAGCAAAGTAATGACGTGACTCATAATGTAGTATTTCTTTGCTAAACTGCCACACACAGATGTTTCATTAAATGAGGTTTACCACTTGATACGATATATTCCAATGCATTTTATGTACCAATGCGTTTGTGCTAAATAATTGCTTAATGTGTAAACTACTGGGTATTCAGTCCACATGACCACACAAATCGTTTTACACTTCAAACGTTTACAGACCTCTTAATTCAACCACAAATTCGACGTATCTGTGAACCATTCAGCCAAGAGTCAATTCCATAGCAAAGAATATTCGTTATCCTATTACCAGGTTCTTTTATAAAACTTATTGAACTGATGTCACGTGTAGCGGAGTAAATGCCCAAGCTTCAAAAAAGAGCAAGTTGATCCGAATCCCGATCTTGTCAATTTTGTACAAAGTTCTTGACTAATATTACATCAAATCAACAAAGGAGAAAGAGAGAAGTTAAGAAAGAGAATCCATTATTACCGGTCGCATAACAAGATATATGACAGTAGGATTGACGCACTTACCGTGGATGTGTCTCCAACCTGTCATCACACACTCTGTACCACTCAATATTCCGGTATCCGGCAGACATACCGGCGCCACCTCGTGACGGAACTCAAGACTACCCTTCAATTTGATGAGGACAATGTCGTCGTCATTTCCTCGTCCCAGCTTGTAATCTGGATGGATGAATATCTCATCGATCATCCTCGTCGACTCTGTTCCCTCGTCCAGTGTCAGGTTATGTTCCCCGACTACAACGCGCAACTGCGATGCCTTGTGTCGTTCTCTGTAACACAACCTGCACATTGGTGCTTAGCATTTCTGACGTCGATTACATTAACTCAAACAATGACTTGTACCACAATTCATCCTTTCAGCGGATGATTTATGTGTTGAATACGAGACGTCGTAGTATGCACTACGACCCAGGTGTAGACTATTAAGACCATCATTGGACGTTACGACATACAACAGTGAATAATTGGGTCGAACAGGGTTATGTCGCATTTAGTAATCCACTTAATAATTCACAAAGATCACTGTCATGATTCTGCTATGAAAAATTAAAAAAATTGTGATAGTCTCGCATTACGGAACTAATGTTCTGATCGAAGTGTTTACAATATTCAGTGGCAAGCAACAAAAAACATTAATACACAGTTAAGAGTCTATCTATAAGTTAATATTCATCGGGATCACAGCTTTTCATGTCAAAACCACACACGACTACTCCAGATGCAATTATATAAAATAGAGTTATGAACATGTTGTCTAAAAGTATGCTTACACGCAGTGCGCAGCTGTGACAATCCAGCGCTGATTCAGAACACTTCCACTACAGACGTGACCATAGCGCAACAAGATTAAACTGATTTGCCATGGCCAGGAATGCTTCTTCACTTCAGAGCTACGCAAATGTTCTGGGAACTCTGGCGAAACTGCGGCTCGTCCACACACATCAGAAACTGCAAATGACGATGATAGATAGTCCGTAATGGATGATGCGTGTTTGTATGTTTCTATGAAGATATGTATGTATGTATGTACGTAAGTATGTATGTATGTATGTATGTATGTTTGTATGTGTGAGTGTGTACACTCGCGCACACACACATACAAACACGTATGTCTATGCGTGTGTGTGAGTATAAGTGTATGTGCATATGTGTATGTATATGTGTATGTGTATATGCATGCATTTTGTATGTAAGTATGTATATCAATATGTGTGTGTGTGTGCGTGCGTGCGTGCGTGTGTGTGTGAGTGTGTGCGTTTCTGTGTGGGGGCTGCACGTGCAGCAGTATGCATATTTGCAAATGTGTCTAATTATATGTAGTCACACAGTAAACAGTTCAACAGTACTTACCATTTGTTACGGTTCGTGCCGTATACGTGATCACGAAGCCGCTCTTTGTGACTGAACTGTCCGTCCTGAAGACGACCGACAGACCATTGCCCGAGGACATCACATCGCCAGGCAAGTTGTTTCCACACAAAGTGTAAGTCACATCTCCTGCATCACTGTCCGTGATAACGAGGCTGTCGTTGGCACAGTTGGTGGCTTCTTGCAAGTCAAACCGCTCGAAGTGAAGGTGAACTCGCTGCAAGGATATGATTAGTGAAATGTGATTTACTTTAAAATATAACATCATCCTAATGTTGATGTGCTAGCACAATCTCTCTGTAAAACATATGGCTGGAGAATACATTAATGCGATTTTGCTAAGTTACTTAGTGAAAATGAAATCACATATGTATGCAGTACTCCTGGAAACAACAATCCTTGATATGTTGCCAACATATTTTATACTTTAAAAATACAATGTCAAACAATGACGCTGCTCACTTTTCCGGTTTCTACTTGTATCTGCCATTGACAATGTAGGTTATTCATATACTGATGACTGGTGATCCAGAACTGTCCTTCTGTCCCACTTATATGTGCTCGTGTGCCACTGCATGGTGCTGAAGACAAGTGTTTAAAGGATTAAAACCAGTGATGACAAATGGGTTAAACTAATGCAATAAAACGTGCTACTATTACGTTTTCATTGACAAACATTTACACACAACACGTTTTCACAGATTAACATTTGCTTTACAAGTAACATTATTATTATTACATCAACTAAACTCAAATGCCATTACAATTGTATTACTACTAGTAGTATTATGATTGCATTATTAGCTTTCGATTTTGAAGAATGCAATATGTACAATTACTTTCTCTAGCTATATTCAATTAAGCGGAAAGATGCATTCTGATTATGAATTAGTTATAACGCTGTCACTTAGCGATATACCTATATTTTGGATTGTGGAATCCCATATATATCAGAATATCTTATTATCGTATGATAATGTATCAGGTTTGCGACATTTAATCGTAATAAAAGTTCCATTTTACCTCACTTCAATATATCACAATAACTAAATAGCAGAAGGCAAAGGCAATTTCTTTTAACAATCCAGTCACTTCCGGACTTTTATCATCACTTATGTTGTTTACGCAAGCACACACACACACGCACGCACATATTCCTTCACGCAATCATTCGCACACACTGATTATGTTTCATTCAGTCAACGTTGCTGTTAAAATAGCGTAGTTATCTACAATGCGATGTATACAATTGAAATGTTGGAACGTCCACTCACCAGCCTGCGACTCTATGGCTTCATAATTAATCAGAAAGCCACTGCCCCTCATTGACAACCAAGATTCAAAAGCCACGAACAGGGAAGCGCTCCCAGAAATTATATCACCCGGAGCCATGCGTCCGCAGAAAATGCCCAGTGTCGTTGAATTGTTGGCTCCATCGTAAACTCTGATCCTGTCGTAGCTGCATGTTTCAGTGAACTGGACGTCGAGGTAGATGAACTCCAGTCGAATTATCTGCACATCCGATAACCGAGGAATTATTTGAAAGAAAGACATACATTTAGCAATAGTCATCGTACCAACTTGTATGCTTTCACATTGGTCATACCTATGTGTGGAATTACGATTGATGTGTGTATGATAAAAAGGAAAAGAGGAAGATCGAAATGAAGATGAAATGATAGTGTTGAGAGAGACCCTGAAAGGGCAGAGGTGAACAGTCGATGCATGTTCGATTTTATAAAGTAAATTTAAGGTTGATGAATCTATTAAGTTCCGTGTTCAAGTAGCCTTCCTTGTTTAAAAAGCAATGTGATGCAGATAACATGTATACAATAATACACTTATATAATTACTACAAATAATGAAAATAACGTTTCGCTACAGCCAGTATATTAAAATACATAACCATAATGTGATTCAGTGTTGATGAATTCAGCCTTGCCTACAGCTCGCTCTTAAAACAGCAAATATAGAGCCAGTCAAATCAACAATTTTTAAAGCGATTGCCATTCTGTCATTGAATATCTTTCCAAAAATCGCAAACCTTGCTTGGTTCGACCTGAATCTTCCATCCACATCTCATATAGTCCTCATACTGGAATACCTCAATGCCAAACGTTCCTTTCGATCCTCCAAGTACAGCCGGTTTGCCATTGCATCCTTTAATGTAAGACATATTCACCAATGTTCCATGACAGAGACTATGCAGTCTGACAATTAACGATATATTTTCCAGCAGAAATGTGATATTATGCATTTATAATAAATAGCACTTGATATGAAACTACATAAGTCTAAATATATCACACGGTTCAGTTTGGTTATAGCAATACATTAACTAAGGTTAAACATGTTATAAATTTATTGTGTAAAATCACTGTTCTACATAGTTTGCATCGGACACTAAAATGAGCGAGTCATTCACTGTTCAATGTTACCTTTGGCAGCGATGTTATACTGGATCCTGAAGCCGGAATTGGTGATTGTTCCATCAGATAGGAAGGACACAAACACAGCGTTCCCGTTGGCTGTGATATCCCCAGGTCGACGACTGCCACAGACCGAACGTATCAATGGTGCAGTGTCGTCACTTCCGTTGTAGATGTTCACTTTGTCGTATTCGCAATTAGTGGATTCCTCGAGTCTGAATCTTAGGAAGTGCAGCCGCACTTGCTGCAAACAGTCGAGCATTCTGGATAACGTACAATGCAATACCCCCCAGTTTCAAGCAAAGAACACTCCACAAATAAAGTCACAGTGAGACGACATAAATTCCCTACTGAATATTCTAATTGAATTTGAAATAAAATTATGCCGCAAATGAACGCAAGGAGTTTTTCGATATGTTCATCTTTACCATTCAAATGTATATTTAACTGTTAGGTGTTGGAATTTAATGTAACGTGTCTGTGCCAGAATAGACGAAACGTATTGTGTGTAAAAGTAAATATAGGACATATATAGTGTAAAACATCTTCTACTGCATTAAACACTGCACTGTTTGTAAATGTCTACTCCCATTTACATTTTATAATAATTATTATGAAATGTAGCAACTCTTTGTAAAACTACGAATTGGAAGGACGCCGTTTAAAATTTAAAACGTACATTCAGATGTATATATATATATATATATGTAATTATATCAGGCGATGGCTAATATATATATATATATATATATATATATATATATATATATAACCGGTAGAACAAAATATACATATTTCATATTAACACAAACACATATGCTCACCTGACCGTCTTCGACTTGAATCCTCCACTGGCATCTGTCGTTGTTACTGTACGTGTCACTTTCAGTGCCAAACTCTCCCCTTGTCCCCGACAACAAGGTAGTGTTACTGCCACATGATCCTAGGTGAAATAACGAATAATTATTATCAATGTAGTGGCCACAAGATCACATACTATGCTACTCACTGATTCCCAGCACACATATTAGACAAATGAACGCAAGGAGTTTTTCGATATGTTCATCTTTACCATTCAAATGTATATTTAACTGTTAGGTGTTGGAATTTAATGTAACGTGTCTGTGCCAGAATAGACGAAACGTATTGTGTGTAAAAGTAAATATAGGACATATATAGTGTAAAACATCTTCTACTGCATTAAACACTGCACTGTTTGTAAATGTCTACTCCCATTTACATTTTATAATAATTATTATGAAATGTAGCAACTCTTTGTAAAACTACGAATTGGAAGGACGCCGTTTAAAATTTAAAACGTACATTCAGATGTTTCTAGCAACTTCCCATCCAAATCAAGACCAATGCACATCAGCATCATCATTTGGGGGATTCCATTAGATTATCAAACCCGTGTTGTGATAAGAAAGAGACGATATCATACCATTGTACGACGTTGTACCATTAATCGTCCCTTCGATCCAAGTGTGAAACCTGGTCACTCGAGTGTACACGTTTGGTGCTTTGCTGTTGGCATCACAAACACATTAAAGGCTGTGTTGGTTATTTATTTAGTTGGTTATTAATATAAGAAAATATTTATGTAAAATTCATTTAAAGGAATGTATCAAATAATTAAGCTCTCGCACATCACATGATTCAGTTCTTAGTACCGTTGTAAGGAAACAAAACGTCAGACTTATCTCACAGAAGAGCAGTTTGCCGATATTATGTCAAAGCTAATGACAATATTTCGTGCAGGTTTTTCACACATGCACACGCCCGTGTACACATCACAAAAAAACACACAACGCCCTACTTTATCCCATTACAACATCCACACACAACCCTTACACATCACTCCCTAACAAAACAATTGAAACACACACACACACACACAAACACACACACACACACACACACACGCACGCACACACGCACACACGCACACACGCACACACGCACACAAGCACACACACATACACACACTCACTTACACCTATAACCCCAATAACCCCACTTAGACAGGCATCAAATCAAAATGAGCTATGTACTCACTCCCAGTTACAACCGTCAGCCCAGCTCATAATGCCATGCAGCTTCCAGGCCTCGCCGGCACGTTGACATAATAGAGGCGCACCTGAGTCTTCGTAACCCTGTAGCCACAATATATGTTCCAACAAAGTCTGATGTCACAATGTTAGTAATTCGTTCCTGCAAGTTTAAGTCAATCATGTTCTTCGTATACAACTTCATAAATCCACCAATACTATTTTTTTCCTTTACTTTATCTTCTTTTCCTCTGGCTTTAGTGCAAAAGTATCATACACGTACTACTTATCTGTGTAGTTATTACCAGGTTGTGTGTTCACCAATAAACACCAAAACTATCTTAAGATGGGAAGTACTACGTACGTTACATGTAGCTACGCCATCAAGTGTGTATCCATCAGCACACACATTGCCGTCCGTGACGCGGTTATTGTGCCACTTCGTACTGTTGCGACACTTGTCCGAATCAATAACCAACATACGAACCTGGTGCAGTATTGTGCCATCTACCACATCTGGAATATGCAACACGGCACTCTGAAAGCTCAGGTGGCATTGTTTGAAACAAGTGAGAAAATGATTGTCTTAATTCCGTGTTTTTTATATATATTTGCATGAACGCATAACTTAAAAAAATAATAGGCCCAATATAATGGGCTGACTCAAATAATGGGCTGATTCAAAACCGGCTCTAACGCACTTTTGATGATTCCCCAGCCGGTAGTCATACACACGGTGCCAGGTGTTACATCCCTGTAGGGCAGGCACACAGGTGATACCTCTCGGCGGTAGACAATACTGCCCTTGAGTCTTACAAGGGCGACGTTGTTATTGTATGTGAAACCCTTGCCAAAATTAGGGTGCAAGAAGATCCGATCGACGGCCCATGTCGACTCGGTTCCTTCCGACAACGTCCGGTTGTGTTCTCCAACGATTACGCGCAACTGCGATGCTTTCCTGTGTTCTCTACAACACAACCCCTCTCCAATGAATCCCGCACCGATTTATAATTTGATTGTTTTTTTCAAGAACTGCAATCAAAACACCCCCATTTTATTTTTGATAACTTTAATAAACCACAAAATGGCGATTATTTGTAATAGACAAATTATAAAAAGAAAACACCACAAGTATCATGTATAAAATGTTCCGTTGCACTTTACCCGAACTGACAAAATGTTTGTCCACCCATTTCCGTGTACAGATAACATACTAACGTTCTGCTCTTCTACAATTAACATGACGTCACTTAGGTTGCTAGAACCACGCCGTGTATAATACATAGCAAACTGTTCATGTTTAATGGCAAATTCACTACAACGTTGCTGATGGTGAATCCAGCATGTAATCGATATTAACAAAGATATCTAGACCCGACAGAAGAGACGTAAAGACGTACACGCAGTTGGCAGACGTGACGACCCAGCGCTTGCTCAGAATGCTCCCGCTGCATACGTGTCGATAGCCCAGGACAGTGATGCTAACCTGCCATGGCCAGGAATGTGCCTTCGCCTCCGAGTTGTTGTATAAGTTGTCAGCCACTTGTGGTGTTACCATAGGCTCTCCACATGCGTCTGATGCTGCTCGGTCAAAACGAATATCATTGCGATTGTCAGCTTTATAATTCTCATATTTGGCAGATGCTAATTCCAAGTTTACATTTAATGTGGTGCAACTCGAATAAAGAATAACACACATTGATATGCACTGTTTATTTAACTTATGTGAAAGTTTAGGAAATCCATATCTTTACCCCACTCGAAACTTAGTCTATTACAGCTCATGCCTTTGTGTTAATCCCACAAATATGTAATTTGATTAGATTACTGTCGAGCTGGGTGCATTCCAACGTTTGTCGTTTAGAGATAGATACCACTCTGTGGGTCCACGATAAATTGCACATTTATGTAGGATATTTTACGTCCTCTGACACAGACACTGGGTAGAAGGGACATACGGCTACATACCAGGAATGAAAGTCATTGCCGTGTATCTGATCACAAAACCGCTCCTTGTACCCAAATTGTCGGTTTTGAAGACGACCCGAAGCCGATTGCCCGAGGACGTCACATCGCTCGGTGTGTTGTTTCCACAGAGATTGTGCAGCTGCTCTCCAGTGATGGTGTCAATAATGACGAGACTGCCACGGGAACAGTTGCTCGACGCTTCCACAGCGAACCTCTCGAAGTGCAGGTGCACTCGCTGAAGTCAGACCACAATAATGGAAAGGGCAATTAGATGAGACAGTTGCCAGTCATGACAAAGGCAGATAGTGCTGAATAGCTCCAAGCACAAAGCGTTACATTTGCAGTGTGTGGTAGAATATAATTTGGGGGAAGCTCTTATAAAAAGTTAATATAATGCCAACATAAATTATTTCCCATATGATATATTTATACATGATTATATTTTGTATTAACATATTTATTATTATAGGGTTCATCATATGTCAGATACAACTTACCTTTCCTGTTTCCACGTCTATCTGCCACCGGCATAGAAGGTTATTTCTATATTCGAATCGTGCCATCCAGAACTGCCCTTCGTCGCCACTAAGGTTCGCCACGGTTCCATTGCACGCCGCTGAAATCACTTCTTTTGTAAAGCCCATTTAAACAGTGAGAGTCACTATAACGTGTGTTGTGTTGCAAAGTTGTACACATTTTAACATATGTTCAGAACCTGCATTGATGTATGCAGGGCTCGTTTATCACATGCTAAGTAAACATGGGATTGTTCATTGCTAGCCAACACTCGGATCGTATATCGTGTATTGATTCTGATATTATCTTAATGTACGACGCTGCGTCAATGTACAAACAATTACACTACTGCATTGCTACGGAATGCGACATTCATTAAGCTAAAGCATAATATTCATATAAGAATTTATTTTCATTAATTGATTATAATAAGTATACTGAAATACAGGTGGTAGTGCTTACCAGGCTGGGACGCCAAAGCTCGGTATCTAACCAGGAAGCCATCCTTCGTAAGGATATCATCAGATTGAAAAAACACGAACATGGAGTTATTACTGGAAATGACGTCATCTGGCAAGTTGTTTCCGCAATAAGTGTGCATCAGAGGCGCTGAGCGGTTCTTGCCGTCGTAAACCTTGACGCTGTCATAAGAACAGTTACTCTCGTATTCGACGTCGAAGCTCAGGAACTGTAGTTGAATCACCTGACAATCATTCCAACCACGATAGTTGTAAAGCATTCAGCCTAGATTCACCACATTCGGGAGTGTTGTTCACTGTCATTTAAACATATTACATTGAAAATAATCTAGCAATAAATAAAGGAATTTAAACAATATAGCCAATGGTTGTTTCTACAAAATACTGTTTTGAGCACTTCAACAGTTTCTAAAAATGTGTCTGTTACGTGATCCATTTTGATACAAACGTTTATTGAACATTAACTTTTCCTCTTACTAATGTTCACGCAAATTACTCATCTTAGCAAATGTATATTGTTATTTATTTAGCGCACTAAATGTGTAAACTTACCATTGTTGCTTCTACTTCAATTTTCCAACTGCATCTCATTTTAGAGTTGTACTGAGATCTACCAAGGCCAAACATCCCTTCTAATCCGCCCAGTGTGACCGGAGTCCCATTACAGCCTGCAGCAAACAAAAACTGTCATCAAACGGACTGTTTCAAAAATAGGATAATTTACCATTTTAGTACAACCTTTGTACCAGATTGCCAAACAGTGAATGCATGTAAAGAAAAGGTTTGAATGGATTTCTAATATGTTTTTGCTGCACGATACATGCGGTGTGTGCAAGGTTCTCGTACCAATGAACCATTGTAACACAGGCACAAGCACAGCAAATAAAGACACCGCACCTAGAAAGAGGCTATCTAACAGCACAGGGAAGTGAACTGCGGAAATATCTGTGTGTGTGTGTGTGTGTGTGTGTGTGTGTGTGCGTGCGTGCGTGCGTGCGGGCGTGCGTGCGGGCGTGCGTGCGTGCGTGCGTGCGTGCGTGCGTGCGTGCGTGCGTGCGTTGTTTGTTCATCAATGTATGGATGTGTCCATACATAAACGTGTATGCATACATATGTGCGTACGCATGTTTGTCCACATTACCTGGGACGTCTGTCGTATCCGTCTCATTTGGTTGTGGTGACGGAGTCGTCCACATCCAAGGTGCATCTGTTCCCGGAATGTAGGTGCTTCTAGGTGACACATCTGCAGTAGTGGCTGTTAGCGGTGTCGTCGTCGGAGTTGTTTTTTGTGTAGGAGCCTCTGATGTGGTCGTTTGTGTGGTGGTCGTCGTTGTTGGTGCCGTTGTCAGTGGTTTAGTGGTTGGAACAGTTGTCACATCGATACTTTCTTGAAGTGCTGCTGTCGTTGCCACATCAGTAGTTTCTTGTAGCGCTGCTGTCGTTGCCACGTCGGTAGTTTCTCGTAGTGCTACTGTCGTTGCCACGTCGGTAGTTTCTTGTAAAACTGCTGTCGTTGCCACGTCGGTAGTTTCTCGTAGTGCTGCTGTCGTTGCCACGTCGGTAGTTTCTTGTAAAACTGCTGTCGTTGCCACGTTGGTAGTTTCTCGTAGTGCTGCTCTCGTTGCCACGTCGGTAGTTTCTTGTAGAGCTGTTGTCGTTGCCACGACGTTAGTGTCTTGTAGAGCTGCTGTCGTTGCCACGTGAGTCGTTTCTTGTAGAGCTGCTGTCGTTTCCACGTCTGTAGTTTCTTGTAGAGCTGCTGTCGACGTGGTTGTTGTCGTCGTCTGTGTACCCGTTGCTTTATCAGTCGTTTCGATCGGCACTGTTGTTGTCGTCGATGTTGCTGTTATTGTAAATGTGGGTATATCAGTAACTGGTGTAGTCGCATCTTCAGTGGTTGTCGTCGCAGTAGTAATTGTCGTTGTTGTTGGCGTAGTGGTTTTCTCCAATGCGACAACGATAATGTCAACTGGTCCTGGCTCTTTCAGAAACTGGCGAAATTTGCCGGTCTCCTTTTTCGTCTCCTCGGAGAGAAATTTCGTTATTTGCTTCTCCAATTCTTCCTTTGACTTCTGTGGAATGTTGTGTTCTTGCACACTAAACTGTTGTAGAACGATTTTGAAGTGCACTATCACACTGCCTTTGCTGAAAACATATAGCAGCGACATGTTAGTCTCAATAGTGTGAACAGTAAAATGAAAAACGGAATGAAGACCCAACCAAACAGAAATTGATCTTTAAAATGTGTACAACCAGTTGCATTCTAGATGCACAATTTACTTAACACTATAATAACAAAAAACTTGTTGCGGGCTGGACAATGATTTTTAATGCCATGTGTTATTGTTATAACTTTTAAACATATTTCTCTGAAAAACCACGGACTGCAGTCTGCAAAACAGAAAAAGACCGAGTGCTATAAAATGTGTCTTAAGTAGAGGGGGATGTTATTTGGGGATGTTGTATTGTGATATTGATTGGTGATTGACATCAATTCTTTGAGCAGTCCTATCAAATGCCAATGCAGTCGTCCGTATCAGTTCATTACTGTATAAATGGTTGATATATATTTCAGTTCATTAAATATTACATCATGACGTTCCTTTGACTTATAATACCCATAATATTTGTGCTGCAATAGGATCACCAGACGTATCATGTAAACATAAACTACACTTGGTAAACATAATGTAAGATATCCTCATCGCTACTGTCGTTTCCAGAATGTTGGTGGTTTCGAATCCATATATGGACGTGCATAAATACATATTGCTATCGTTCATATCAATGTGAGGACCTTATAGAAGAAATACTCATATGGCTACCGCATGTTGCATTTATCACCTTCATTCCATGCTTATGAAGACTTTAATTAATCAATTCTGTCAAATAATTACGTTCAGTTTCGCAAATAAATTATTAGTCGATCTTGCCATAATTTAACGTGGGTTGTCCAGCGAATAATGTAGGTAGAATAAAGTAGCGTTTGGTGGAGACATCAAACACCACAACACCACAAGTATCTACTAACAAATCTTTCATAGCCGTGTTATATAATATATTTAACTAATTAAATGTGTGTTGTTTATTTTATATACGCGCATCGTATGCCAATACGAGGAGGAGACTAAGCCAAACACACCTACCACAAACCGTCGTAGTGTATCCGTCTGCCAATAACTGATACAAAGATTTCGTAAATTACGGATGGAGTAAAACACGCTAATCCCAATGCCGTTCAGAAATTGAAGTTTGGGACAAAAACATTGAAAATGAATTGTAGTGTTAAATGAGTTACCTGAACCCAGTGGCTTGGCATTTCTGCACATCTCCACTCATGTCAGTCTGCGTTAGAGTAGCCATTACCTGGAAACGTAAAATCGTTGAATTGATGCCATATTACTAATATACATTTAGCCGGATAGTAGTGCTAACCTGAACAATGATATAATATATTTTAACAATGACAACAAACCGTTGTCGTCAATACCTTAACCCTTTAGACTTCAGCCGTTTTTTTTAACGACCCCGGTTCCCCAGTTATTTTACCAGATACAGGAAAACGTGAGGCCAGTACGTTCAGGCATTAACGTACTGGCCTCAATGTGTTCTCTTAACTGTCCGCCAGAGCGCGCCACTTGAACATGTTGAAATACGCTGCTATTTTTAGGCTGTGTTTGGCTGCATTGTAGCATCACGAGAAGACATAATGTCAGTGAACATGACGGGCGGTGTTTGACAATAACAATGAACTCACACTGGAGCAGAAGTCACCCGCCAGTTTCTGGTACTCAGGCGAGTCGACATCTCCGTAGGTCTTCGGGTCGTAGTCCAACTTGTCCAGTATCATTTTAGCAACAAACGTCTCTGAAAACGACCGAACGACACAATCGTTTTGAAATTTGGATAAAGAAGGAAGCGACTACGATATGATGGCACGAAAGACGGAATGAGCAATCGAGCGAACAACTGTCAAAACGAAGAATACATAATGGCGGCCACGATGATTGAACACAAAATAAAATGTCTTACATGTAAGCCAGTAAACTGGCATAAGGGGCTTAAGTGCGAGGTTGTGTAGGTACAAGTGTGCATCATTGATAAAGCGGTGGCTTTTTGTAGCAGCTTGGTTGGAACAAATGTAACGTTTGGCGTCCATCTTTGTATGTGTCGACCCGGACTATCATTGGAACAGTTCGACGAAACGTGAGAGTGTCGTCTAGGCGACGGGTGCCTTACCTGTTGGTGGTGGTGGGGCACGTTCGGAGCCTGAAACAAAAAACAACCCATAAATAATAGCTAGTTTGGATATGTTGTGATAAAAACTGTTGGCTGCTGCTTCATCGAGATGTACTTGTTAGTTTCCTGAGCATCCATGGAGTAACTATTAGGAAGGACATGATTTCCCCCAATTCAATATGATATATAGAAATACAAAAAGACTGGCTTGTTTTTATTTTTAGATCATCATCATCACAATCACCACCACAATCATCATCATCATCATCGCCATCATCATCTAGTCGTTCTGAAGACGGATACCGTGAATGTTGTTCACGATACTCTTTCATTGCTACTTGTTTTCAAATAATTCTACCTGATTGTGTATGTTCCATACGTAAAAACCGGTTCTAGCTTCATGATCTGAAGATTCAATCAACTATACACAGACTTCATTTCTCTCCCCCAATGTGATTGTGTTCAGCACATTACAAGGAACTGTGCTTTCAGAAGAAAACAAAATACATTTTTATTGTATTGATTAAAATTCCTGGAGACTCAACAGAATGTGGTGATTAGCATATTCCAAGGAACTGTGTTTTAAGAAGAAGAAAAACACATTAATTTCATTTGTACAGATTAAGATCCCTCGCAACTCAACAGAACGTGGTGATTACAATAACATGCTGCAAAACATACATGCTGGGTTTATTATAATATTGTTGACGTTTACCTTCGATGTCATGGAATAATTTACACTGGCATGTAGATAAAAAATTAACAGGTGCTTCCACTTATCAGAGTATTATATATAATTGATCGCCGTACCCACAAAGAAGCATTGAGATCATGACAAACGGTAATGTATGTCATATAGCATGTATGCTAAGAAACGCATGAATAATAACTATCGAGTTTGATTTACTGTGTTCATAAAACGACATAAAAGTGTTCGTTACTTACTCCTATATTACTGGCGATATGGAGGGATGTTTAACAATCTAGTCAGTACTACCGAGGTTACCCGGCAATGCCCAGGCGCATGGGCGGATCTAGGAGGTGTCCACCATGTGCCCGGGCTTTCCCCTTTATTTCGGCCTGGTTTTTTATCAAGTCATAATTAGTGGTCGAGACACAACAAGGTTACACTCTCGACCCTTCACTTGTTCCTCAGACGAGGACATTTCTAACATACAGACTGGAGACATTACCAACAGTTCTGGTATTTATATACATATTCTGAATTGTCCCCCCCTCCCCCCACCACCCTGGCTTATCTCCGTAGCATCTATTACTAAGCACAAATTGATTCTTGGTGTAAGTGAGTTTATTTAATGAATTTCCACTGGCAACTGTTTTCTGGTTTTTAAGTGTGCGAGACATTTCACCTTACTCTGCAGCCCAATGTAAAGACGGTTATTCTCTATGAAGAGCAGGATATCGCATTGAGAAACAACCGCCATGACGCCACTCATATCTACCCTAGTCACGGCGATGTCGTTCTGGTGGCGCACTTGGCGACAATAACGCCAAAAATATTAATACAGAACGAAATTAGTTTCATTAACGGGCAGCAGATCCAGTAGAAGAGTTCAAAATGCAAAAGGTAGTTTTTATTCCATCAGCGCTGACGAAGCATGTGGTATATCAAAACA
The DNA here is from genome assembly GCA_033239005.1 of Lamellibrachia satsuma. Classification (NCBI taxonomy): domain Eukaryota; kingdom Metazoa; phylum Annelida; class Polychaeta; order Sabellida; family Siboglinidae; genus Lamellibrachia; species Lamellibrachia satsuma. The sequence continues at coordinate 87,756 of BSQZ01000187.1, read as the reverse complement.
AAGAACAGTTGAGCTTTGTCCTGAAATATTCTCGAAAAACATAAGATCCGTGAGGAATTATTTGATCTTCTCTTGTGTTTCTCGAGAGCAGTCATCGTCGAAAATGAAACATGGCCATGCAAACCCGTAGAGCACTGTATCTACTATGGTTTCAGCAGTAATAGAAATGGCGAACATCTTTCATTTTATCCAAAAATAGCAAGGAAAGTTTGGAAACTTTATCACAAAGTTGGTGTTCGAAGCTAGTCGCATCAAGCTTATAGATCTTTGCAGGACGCGATGAGTTATTCCTTGTGGCGATGAAATGGCGCCCGGAAGTGTTCGAACAACTATACCATGGTGGAGGTGTTCGACGCAATTGCACCAGATCAAACAATGATACATTAACTTTTATTGACAACGGGTAGTGAAACTTATAGAGAACGTCTGGGATTAGTACCTCAGCAGCAGAATCAATCAGTCCACACGAACAAAGCGAGCTGACGGGATTCATAGGAAGGTAGCTGGTAAGCACAAGTTGCCACGCATCTACAAAGACTTCCTTCTTGATGTTTGCAACAAACGATAGGTGTTTGCATTCCTCCCCAGCAAGATTGCAACATTGCCCTGATGGGAAGGAAGTGTTTGCTACATCGGGCAAACATGTTGTCGTTAGAGGGCCCAGCTGTGACATGCTGCTGTGGAGGAGGCAGAAACTTGACTACTGGTTCACTTGCAGAATACCTTGCAGAATGCATTGTGGACACTGTTGTCCATGTTCTTCTGATCAGTAAGCGTTATGATCTTGTCACTTTGTTTCCTGCTGCAGACATTTGGATGGCCTTTGGAACATACAGGAACTTTAGTCAATGCCATTTGTCATGTTGCGGAAAAAGACAAATTCGTGTCCTTGCCTGTTTTCCGCGGCTTCACAAGCTGCCATACTACGTCTACATTTTTCGGCAAGGGACACGTGTTAACTTTAATCCCAGGAAAATAGCATGGGAAACGTAATACGTAATATATATCACGAAATGGCCGAAACATTCATGACACTGAATCCTTACAGCCATTTGGAACTGGAATTACGATACTTCTAACTTTTGGAACACTTCACCGTTGTCTTCTATGGCAAGAGTAGCAACCTGGATTCCGTTAACGCGGCACGGAGAGACCAATTCTGCCAAAGGAATAAAATCATGGAAACTATTCCACCAACCCAGGATGCATTGTTGCTGCACTCAAAGCGTGTAGCATACCAGCTGCACTCAAAGCGTGTAGCATACCAGGCTGGTATATGGCCGTCCTCTATATTGGGCTAGCAGCAAGCGCCCACCCCAGGTGGGACGAAAATAGTCCGTATTATCACCCCGTCTGGACCATCTTGCCCATGGCCTCCAAAGCCTGCGGCGAAATGGTGAGGGGTGGATGCCAAAGCAGGAGGGGCTGAAGCGGCGGTTGTGCCTGCAAAAAAACTAATTTCAGATGCACAGAACTTTGCCGCCGTAATAAACCGCTTGCACGATGACGTCATAATTTAAAACAAACGGGGTGCGCGATGCACTGTTGGCATAGTTAGAAGTCCAGTGTTGCAGGGCGGTAATCATTGCCTCAACAAGTGGATTAGCGCAAAATATCATGGCAGAGGCGTTAGTTTTGTTTCGCTAAAATGACATCAAGAGTGCGATTTTACCGGAGAAAGTGGTCGACAAGAACACAGTAAAAGCGGCCAAGCGTTGGATTACGTGACGAGGCCTTACGTCACGACTATCTCAGATTTAGTCCTTTATCGTAAAACCGTGTTTTGAAATGTAACAATATTATTATACCATTAATAACCAAATCAGTGTAATTTAATACCCCAGCCACGTTACGCGTCTTAACGTGCGTTGGACTCACAAAACGTACCCGTAAAATTTTAATTTGTCTCAAGAATGGTGTACTGGCAATGCACTGAGTGCGTCCAAACTCCCACATAATGCACATCAATGATCCTTTTCAAAGACGTCAGACGACTGGTGTGTAGACGTGTGTGCAGCGATGTGTAACCAATGCATTGAGCTGGTCGAATGTCATTGATGGTGAGATATTCGATTATACATGTGAATGATCCGGGTTTTAAACAAAATACCAATAAATGTTAAAAGAGTAAATGCAACTTTCGAGCGAGAGTCGGATAAGTGAGATTATCTTGAGTCAAAAAATTTAAAACATGCAGTCGGAGAGGGCTGCAGCGCTAATTCGTGTTCCTGTGAAGAGGAGTTTGAGGAGCGCTGCAGTGGATACTGACATTTGCATTGTAAACACCAATCGTCTTATTGGTTCGAGACACATACACGTACACGTATCAACCCTGCTGAAAGACTTTTTACATGAATTTAGATTTAGGATGATGATGTGTTGTCAGTGTCACTGATATGTTGTTGTCAGTCTGCGTACAGAAAGACCAGTTTGTTTAGCGCTATGCTTAAAATGAAAAACACATTACTTGGGTTTAATTAATATAATGGTACGTATATATGTTATGCAGTTTTTCTTGATTGTCAAGACTATTGTTTGACGAGACTTCTGTTGTGAAATTTAAATAAAACTTTGAGTTTTAGATGTGTAGGTAATGTTTTATGGATACATTTTTTTTATTATTTGGCTGTTTTTATTTATTTTTAACCTGAAATTGGGTATAATTTTTTGGTTGCTAGTGATAACAGATATGTCAATATATGCGTGTATCGTGCCACTGACACTTTCCCGACACTTTACCACCAAAGAGGATGTGTACCGAGACACTACTCAATGAGTGGTAGAGTATAATGGCGCAGCGCTAGTCACTGGCAGCTGCCCGAAATAGCTTTCGTATAAAGTCGTTATTTCTGCTAGTTCTACTGTTAAATTTGAGCTCATAATTCACATGCATATATCTAACATATCTCGGAATTTAGGTAACATGTTATCTTAGCAATATTGGTAAACTATGAGAGAATTTTGGTGACTATGTTGGTCATACTTAGGTGTGAGTCTCGAATCATTCACGCGTACTGTTAATCTACTTCATATGCCAATGTATCACATCGGCACTCCTCTCTGGGTCTGAATGGTAACCAGTGACGCGCGGCTTGTTTACGATCAGAACGTCCTTCGGCAGGCCAGGCAGTCAGCCGGGCTGACGTGTTCAACTGACGTGTTCAGTTGATGTCGACACGCGCCGCACCCACTCACCATTGTTCGCCCGCGTCCTGGGCCGAGTGTGACTTGCCGACTAACCCCGACCAGTGGTCGGTGAACAAAATCAACGTATGACATATGACCCGTGTCATCGTTCAGGAACGCGGCAGCACGGTGCCATATTTCGCATGGCCCATCCTTTCGCCCAGGCCGGGATGGTCAGGAATGATGCAGGCTGTCGATCAGGTTACTCACCCAGGGAAATATAATAACCTCTTGTTAATGATAGACATTGATGCAACTGATATGAACTGTGTCTATTCAACATCGAGAATGTAGGCGACTCCAACTGAAGCCTATCCTCACATTTGACCAGCCTTATGGTGGAAGATATAACATGAAGACCAATGTCAACAAACATAGTGGCAATTTTTATTGGCTAACGTGGTGTCCTTGTATAAACATCTGACTATAGAAAGAACTTCATTTTGTTCCCTGTGTCGATCATCTGCCCATTTGTTTGCCTCGTCTAATTCTCCAGCTGCGTCTTGCCATTGCTGCTATTCCACCTGAGCTCTTCGGTTAAGCAACCATGTCAGCGTCAACGTTTTGCTCAATTGGTAGTGTTTTAGTCACCGACATAAATACAACACAACCCGTGCAGATCATTGATGTCATTCTGTGGTTCTACTATGAAATAATACTCAGCCGCCATGTATATGACGTCACATTGTTACCACAGATGACTGTTGAGTACCTGGACGACAAAAAGCGTGGTTCGAATAGCTATTATCCCTTCTGACGGCCGCTAGACCGTATTTGATAGACTAATGTTACTACGATGGAAATAAATTACAACTTCTTATTTGTTTTGTATTGTAATTATTAGTAGTTGTATTGATCAAACGCATTTGAAATTATATTAGCAAAAACAATCGAATCATCACACTATATTAAAGAATTGAATGATTTTACCTAATAACTCAAATAACTTGTCCGTAAAGATCAAAAGTCTCTCTTGAGACAATATTTTGGCCAAATGGTACGAGTACTAAATATGTTATATCTAAAATATTAAAATACTTAGAAAACAACATGAAATAAGTCTATACAATCATTGAAAAGGTATTAATGTTCCCAACAAGGCCTTGTTAACTTATTAAATACTGTTTTTAACACAATGTTCCTAGGCCATCCGTATAAACCATATGCTACGATCTTCGGGTTTTACATTACATGACTGTTATGTTTTATATTTGATATACCGTGACGCAACATGCATACGTTTGCGAATTCAAGATGGATGGCGTTTTAATTAAAATATACCCAAGCATCCATAAGGCGGTGTTACCAGGATATTTCAATAAGCAAAATTTTCTGAGAACACACTATCGATTTGTTCAGGTAGTCAATGTTACAATACGCGTGAACTATGACATCACGGGACACTGGAAATTATGATGGTCAAGTGTGCTTATAATCACACAAAACGTTAACATCGCCATCAATGCAATGTTACACTGTGGTCTGACCTCATAAAATACGGACTGGCTTGGAGGAGGTATGTACCCAGCGTGTTACAACACGTGCGAACTGTGACAAGACGGGGACAAGCGATACCGGATAAAATACGGACGGGCATGGTGGAGGCATATACCCCACATCTTACTATATTTCTTAACTTCGCCTACCCCATTTCGCCAATTTTTTACTTATTGATTGACATGTTTTCTTGCAGTCATGCAAAATGTTAACAGACACACGTGGACAAATTGATTTTAGGCTGAACCCAAATAAACGGAAGTCGTGGTCACAACACGGTTATATAACTTTGATATGCTTATGTCTTGGTCGTTGTTGTTAGCTTAATTATGGATATCATAGGTAACTTGGATGACATTATTCATTTGTTATGACACATTTCTTAGAATTGTTTTGCTTTGACACAAGGAAAAGAAGGTATGCAACCCTTACCGTAGCTAACAAACCTTATCGTAGCTAACACCATCTCTCCTTTGACACAAGGAAAAGAAGGTGAGCAACCCTTACCGTAGTTAACCTCATCTCTAGCTAACCCCATCCCTAGCTAATACTAACCATGAAGGGGTAAGACCACAATTGACCTTCCTGTTTACTGTTTCACACGAATGTAGGGCGTATAAAATGTGAAATGCGAACTTAATAAATTCATATTATGTGACATGAGTATCATTGAGCAGGAATATTGACAGGTTTGTTTGTAGAAGCTATTAGCTGTGGAATAGTGCACTATTTTAGAGTTTAACAGGCAAAGGGATTTATGGGAATTGTTATGCAATGGGTCACGTGGAAGTATGAATACATGGATATTTTAGTAAATATTGACGGGCATCACAGGTGGGTACATTTTAAAAGAGTTGGAGGTAGGTGATTTTGACCAAACTTGGTCAGCATATAAATGAGATGATGGCAGTTCTTGCGAATTTTTTTCAGGGTTTTGTGTGGTCAGGTTTCGTTATAATAAGGCAAAACGTTCGCGTGGCTACCGTTGCGATTTAGCACTGACTGTGGTCTTACCTCTGAAGTGGTTTACAGAAGATACAACCATTCACATAGGCACAGGTTGATAGGAAGAGTGAACATTTTGATTGGAAAAGGCAGACAGTAGTGAGAATCACGAATAGCAGTTCGGATACCAAAATGGAAATTGAGAGTATGATGCCAGTATGTGAGGGAGCAGGCAGCCACTTTGCACCAGAACAGTCATTGGTGATATTTGTTATGTGGCCGAGTGCATTGGTAACATTGTGTAAAAAAATGGACAGTATGTTGGTTGTGTCACATTGATTGGAAGCATTGTGTAAATCAGCATTTTCAAATGTGGCCTCAACGGGTATCTGATCGTGTGATACCCCTTTACGGTGGTGCATCCAAATCAAGTAATACGCCTTGTATCTCATCAGCTAGAAGATTGACAGCAGTCATAACAACAATCAAATTTAGCAAGTCTGACACGTTTGAAATTATTAAAAAATCCCTTTTAAATGTGACAAATTGTCATTTTTCTGACAGAGTTGTGCCATGTTTTGGTTAAAATCAAGCAATTATATAAATATTAATTTTAAAATAAAGGCATTGGTATATTTAGAGACATTAAGCAGGTTTCGTTGATTCGCAATGTTCTGGAAATCTAGTGTACATGATCTATGATTTAGCAATTGTCAAAATGTACCTATAATTAAATTACGTGACTGGTGTTCAGCCAATATTACGGGCAGGACATTGTCTAACTTGGCTGCCAAACAAATAATAATGACGTGACAAGCAGGAACTTTCCATAATATGTCTACATTTACATTGTGCCGCAACTTTATATAAATTGGACACTTTCTCAGGCAGAAAATTCCCTAAAAAACTGCATTACTCTTGCTGGTATTCAAATTGAATCGTGTTTGGCGATTCATCTGTAAACTGTTTATATTTTGTATTAAAAAAGGCAATGTGCCCGCTCAAATGCCAGATCATATGAGGTTTTTAAAATTTCATATACCTAAACTTACTGTGCCCTACACCGGGAAGTATAATTGAGGCATGACATGTACAGGCATGTTGCTTAATGCACTTAGTTTACCAATTTCTCCCTCCATAGCCTTGTGGCCTGGCTGAGGCTTAGGAGGCCCCGGTGCAGTAGGCATGTAGATTGGGAGCGCAGAGTTTTTATTTGTGTAAACGACGCCAGAAGGTTTGACCCCTCAAAAATGCATTGCTTTCGAGTCAGGGGTGGTGGGTTGCCCCCCGAAATCACCCATCGAAGGGGGAAAAGTGCATTTATTTATGGGAATGACGCCAGGGCTAAAAAAACAGTGCCAAATGTTCCATAGGGGTTCTCTAAGTAGGGAATGACCAATGCAAGCAATTTTAGTTCGGGGAATCCCCCTGCCAACAACTCCCAAAGGGCGCAAAAAGGGGGCATTTATGTACGGGAATGACACCGAGGCTAAAAACAGTGTACAGTCTTTTAATGGGGTTCCCTGAGTATGGAATGACCGATGCCAACAATTGTTCCCACTGCCAGTAACCCACAAAGGCTGAGAAAGGGCAATTATTTAATGGAATGATGCCTATTTAATGGAATGATGCCTATTTAATGGAATGATGCCAATGATAAAAATGGTGTTAAATGTTCCCGTAGGATCCCTGATTATGGAATGACCAATGCCAGCAATTTTAGGTGGGGTCTTCTCCCTTCCAGCAACCCCCAAACGGTGAAAAAAGGGGGCATTTATTTTAAGAATGTCGCAAAGGCCAAATACAGTGTAAATCTTACCTTGGGGTTCCCTGAATACAGACGTACCAATGCCAACAATCATAGGTGGGGTCTTAAACCCCTAGTTCCAATGGTTGTTACTTCCATTGTAATCATAGTGGGTACATAATTTGATCTATCAGTTATGATCATAACAAACGCACAAATCCATGAATTAGATCACTAATGTTCTACAGCACAGTACAATGTGATCTTGCTCAAAAGATTTCCAATGAAACACTGTTTCTGTATAACTCAAGAAGGAACTCGGCAATGTGTACAGTCATAGTTCATTGTCCAATTATATATTCATAAGGAAAATAGCATTTTTATTACACTTATTGTTCTAATGAATGAAGTAGATGTCATCACTGTCCTAGCTCCATGCACTGCCTGACTCATCGTCTGCTGACGTCGCTCCCACGCTGTCCCCATCGTCCGTAGCAGTGGCTGCGGGGGACTCCAGGAATGCACTAGTCAAGCTCCAAGCTGTGTTCAGTCTCGTTCCATCCGTAGTCGATGGTACTCATCTCACCACACCACTCAGGAGGTGACAACTGAAACGTCGACCAGCCTAAAAAGAATGGCGAGGACGTCAGTATGGGTGGACCTCACTAGAATGTTTCCGGAGGAAACGCTGTTTGCATAGAAGGCAACCCGGGCGTCGGCCTCCTGGAGTCGACCTTCGAGGTAATTGGGTACTTCTGTTTGCAGCTGTTCTCCTTTGTTTGCCTTCATCGCATTTACCACCACGTGATATGTATGCTGTCCTGCGATTGACCAGTAGTTCGGCTTATTTCATTCTTCCACGAGGAAACTCTTCCCTCTTCCCTGAATGCCCCATGTTTCAGGAGCTCCGTTCTACTCTACCGCTAGGCCAATGATAATAAATGTGTGATGATACCCTGATCAACGCAGCTTTCGCTCCGAATTTGATTACTTGTGAGAGGTACTTGTCGAGTACCTAGGGGATTTGTTCACCACGACTGGAACACACCTTCACCAAACGATCCTTGGCCATGACTGCGCATATTGACTTGCTTGCTGCAACACGGTTTCATGTATATCAATCACTGTTTTTATCCACCGCGTCATTCCATTAAATGAACGCTCCCCTTTTTAACCCTTTGGGTGTTGCTGGTAGAGAGAAGCCCTCACCTAAAATTGAGGGCACTGGTCCTGTCGTAATCACTGTACCCTAAAGGAAGATTTGACGTTGTTTTTAATCTTGGCGTCATTCCAATAAATAAATGCCACATTTTTCTCACCCTTCGGGGGTTGTTGGTAGGGAGAAGGCCCCGCCTAAAATTGCTGGCATTGGTCTTTTCTTACTCAGGGAACCCCAAGGAAAGATTTGACACTTTTTAGCGTCGTTTACATAAATAAAAGCTCTGGACTCCCACACTAATGTGTTGTGATTTTGGTAGTGGTTGTTTGAATGGTGTTCTGTACGTTCCTACGAAAGTTGGTTAATGCAGCATTTGACGTTCGCGAGTTTAGCTTCGGAAAAACAACAGACAGAGCGAGGCTGTGCGTTGCCTGTGCGAGGCGTTGTCAGGAGCGTGAGTAACACAAGGACTAGGTAGTCATTTGTCATACACTGATAACAGGCTGTATAGGGCCGCACGTCCATTCCACATGACTGGAGCAGTGCCAGGTTTGCCAACTCTTCGCATGTTTATGTAGACTACATATCTAGAGGGTGAAATATGTATGTTTTCTTACAATCCTACGCATATGACGACATATCTGGCAATCCTACAAACACTTACTCATACGACGGCATATCTGATATATCTGACAATTAGTGAAATGTGGAGAGCTAAGGGAACGTCTGCCACAAATAACAACACTAGGTGAGCTTGATGCTCAAGCAATCGCCACAACATTCTGAGCATCTTGGGATCCTCAGATCGGGTCTCAGGTCTTGGTCCCAACAATCAATATTCTGACAGTACTAGTAAAAAATGTGTGTAGTTCGAAGACGTGCCCAAGAAGTCGTACAGCAAAGATTGAATTAAGGTCACGTACGAACGGGCCGCCAGACGGTTCATAGAACAAACACCTGCCTTATACAATTTTATACGAACACCAGATATGGCGGTTGGCCAGAAAGATTATGACACGACAATAACAACCGAAATGAAGCAGTTGTACTTCTTTGTTGTTCATTTCATTTTAATGGAACTCGGCGCCCGGTTTGGCGAACGCTGTAAGTTGGTGTATGCAGCCGTGACGACACTGAGCGCCAATATACCTATAGAGAAGCACCCCAAGTGATGCACAATAGTCTCACAAGTGCACACACCTTCGGTGCACCAACAGCAGTTTGTTGAGCGAGCTTCTCAGCACTTTCGAGCACATTTATACCACACAAAATGCCAACACTACAGCAAAGCCTACGCAGCAGCATCTTCCTGTCACTTTATAGGAATTTGACACACGATGAATTTGCATTTTCAGCAACATAATGTGTCCCATTATGTTAGCTATACGGCATACAAGACTATAGATATTGTTTACTTGTCACGCATCATGCACAGCTGTCACCCCTCCCCCCGTTCCCCGCCTCGTGCCTATTGTATATTTGAACGACTACGACGGTGGCATTGTGCTGTGAACATTACCGTTTAGAATGTAATGGACACCGCCTCGTCAATGATCAATGTCTATAGCTGACACTTTTTTCTATTTAAAAATCCGAAGACCGTCGCTTGGAACTGTTGTCACTTTCAAGTGACTCATACTGTAACGACAATAGTAGCCGCAGACTTGGTTTTCGTCGATTCATTTACCCGCACTAGGTAGCGGGCTCCATGTCTTACACCGGGGTTCGCATCAACCTGCTGCCGTTTCGAAACTTGGGAAATTTCGTTCACCCCACTCTCCCTGAGTATTTTGGAAGAGACACTAAAAGCCGTTGGTCCCTTATATCTGGTATATATACCAAGGGAAATTAAATATCCCACGCAGAGGTAAATGTGTATCCTGTTGTGGACTATATACATATATATATATATATATATATATATATATATATATATATATATATATATATATATATATATATATATATATATATATTATATCTATATATATATATATATATATATATATATATATATATATATATATATATATATATATATATATATATATATATATATATATATATATATATATATTATATATATATATATATATATATAATTATATATATATATATATATATATATAAACATATATATATATATATATATATATATATATATATATATATATATATATATATATATATTTATATATATATATATATATATAAACATATCTGGATTAACATGCCAAAAGATACAGTAGAGTGACCAATTTTAGCAAAAAATACACTAATCATAATTACTGTTTTTATTGTAAAACATATTTTTAGTATTTCTTTCAAAACATTCTTAATAATAATATGTGTATATGATAACATGGAATAAACATTCATGCCATTTGTTGCTAATCATGTAAACAAAACAAAAATATGTAATTGAATTGCACAATTTTTTTAATTTCCAACATTTTAAATCAGTATACCTGGTCAAAATTGGCCCTATTCGTCCAGTTGTGTTTATGTTCATAAAAAGCAAAACATTTCCGAGGTATATTGTATGATTCAGAAAATAGCTCGGGAATTCGACAGAAATAAATAATTCAAACGGACCCCTTAACAACCTCATGGTCCACCACCACTTACCGGACCCTTAACAACCTCATGGTCCACCACCACTTACCGGACCCTTAACAACCTCATGGTCCACCACCACTTACCAGACCCTTAACAACCTCAAGGTCCACCACCACTTACCGGACCCTTAACAACCTCATGGTCCACCACCACTTACCGGACAGGTAGATAGCGACGCCGACGAGGGACACAATGATGATCGCCAGCAGAACGAACATCAAAGTCACTCCCCGCCAGCCACGCAACCACTTTCGTCGACGTTGGACGGACGAGGCGGTTGACGCGGACGAAACGACGCGCGTGGCTCTAAGCTCAGTCGGGTAGAGGGGCTTGGCGGCAGGCAACTGGCTGCTGATGGGCCAAGCCTGCCAGCTTGGTACCATCCGAGTAGCCATCGGCTGCCAATACTGCGTCATCCGGGGATAATGTGACGCAACCGGCTACAAAGTACGCAGAGAGTCCTAGTGTATGACAGTCCAGCCGTATGGCTGTATGGTCTGGCATGTATGTTTGTAGTAGTCGGGATGTCATGTGTACGTTTACACGTTTGTATGTATGTTTTATATGTTTTTATGCCTGTATGTTTTAGATGTTTTGCATGGCTGTACGTTTGTAGGTTTGCATGCTATGCCACTCCTCCAAGACGCTTTGCATCTCGGACGCCAAATTATCAGGGATTCATTTACGACCCCGGGTGATCTCAGTTAAATTTTTTCGAAAATGTGCTTGCTATTACCTTTTATACAAACAATCAAATTACTCTCTGTAGTTATTGCGAACAATTGCCCGCAATGCTATGCCAACAATTATGCAAATCTTTCAACGTCATTTGTCTTTTCGGACGTTTGAATGTCGAGATACGAGAAAAAGATTAGCGTATTGAAGCAGGCACCGTGAGAATACAAAGACGACAGCGTTGTAATGTAGAGTGAGAGTGGAAGGTAGATATTGACAACAGAGGACGAGTAACGCTGGTCTTGAAATTCAGATATAAAGTCAAACAACATGACAACATAACCTGTATATTACTTACTTTCCCGGACTGGTCATAGTCATTCCTGCGTCCTGGTTCCCATGTAAACTGTGGCATAGCGCGCTCTTGAATTCACAGGCGTATTCTTCTGAGCAATCGCCACAACTAGTGCCTTCGTCTCGATCAACAGCCGAGTTCAGCGAAATTCAACTCATGCGGAACCGCTATATTCACAGCCAATCCGAGACAAGCCCACAGTGACCTTCCTTGGTGCCCACCTGGTTCTTTGCGGGCTTGTGTTGTAGGAACACAGTGCACGAGTGATCAGAGACGTCATTCACCACACGAACTAACACAACAGAATCCACGCCCCTGAATTAAACCTGGTAGCTACAGTTGCACAGTATGTGGGCCTTCATAAGTCGGAGTCTGTGCTTTAATACTGTCCCCAAAATCGACACTTTGAACTATCAGTGATGGTTTTATATATTTCACTAGCAGGTGTTAACAAATAAGGTGTTTTGCTTAATGTTCAAAGAGTTTGTGCTTTACCTATAATTAAACCGAGATCAGTCGGCTCACAGCCTTCGAGTTAAACGTAAACATCGTCTCCGTGCCACCGTCAGTCGACACCGGCGCAATCGGTGCAATCCCGGGACCACCAGTGGACAATCATCGACTAAGCAACTCCCTGGGTTCAGCTATGGGCTTCTTACATAAACAACTATCATGATGGTGGTAATATCCGTTAATATCTCAAATTCGCAATAATGACCTTACTTTTCCACTGAGATGTCTCCGAACTCTGAAACTAACAGTGACGCGGAGACGATGACCTGGATATGTTTCTTATTTGATCTTAGCAAACGCGCCAACATTGACGGATATTCGAAAACGCCCACAATTAACACCATCACAATAGTTAGTTAGATATATAGTTGTTAGCCTTTTGAAACATTATATATATATATATATATATATATATATATATATATATATATATATATATATATATATATATATATATATATATATATATATATAGAACTTTATTACAGTCACAAACAGAATAATATTGCATATTGTAAAATTAAATTACATTTCATTACGGTGTGACTGCTGAGATTCTCTAGACACTCTAATTAGTAGATTCCCTGCAGGCCAATAGGCCCCGTGGTTTCATGCAACGTTGTACTGCGTCGTTCGGTGAATGGGAACATAACTTAGTGGAAAACGCTAAATCCTCCAACTACTTTGTCAATGCGCACTGCCCGGGCACTCCTTTTCAGCCTGACACACCTGTTTTTCTTAGGCACCCCTCTTCTTAGGCACGACGCTTCAGTGACTCTGGGCGAGGAAGTTATTTAAATAAATGGCGTCACACTTGTATGCATGTGCCCATTTAATGCTATTGAAAAAACCCACGTCTTTTAACACTCCTTCCAGCGGCTCCAGGTGATTAATGACCTTACAAATAAAACAGCTGCGACGCTACATGACGTCAACTTGCACAAAATAATCAACAATGTTTTGCCTATACACCTTCAGGTGAAATCAACAGCGTATAGTCACCTAAAGAGTGACTGTTCTTGGTGGATGCACTGTTTGTGTACGACAGCCGTAGTGCAATGTCAGTGAACCAATATACTACTCCGTCCGTCCACATGGTTTTGAAAAGGGGGTTCGAGCGTACACAATTAGCCCGGGATTTCTGGAAGTATTTTCTAGAATTACTCGAACAATGTGCGACCGTCAGTGGCTGTGTCTGGGCTTATGATGATCTCATGACAACTTGGGAAGACCAAGATATCCGACTCAAACTCTTCACCAACACGCCATCTAATCACCCTCCTGGGTACAAAAGTTGGAGCGTCCCTCTGTGTAAGTTAAACAGAATTCGATCTGGTGCTGGCAGATTCACCACTAAAATGCACCAACTTGGGTACATAGGTGACCCCATGTGTACCTGCGGTGATGCCCCCCCCCCCCCCGTAGAATATCCTGGCCGTCAACGAAGCAGCAATGACGTGGCTTTGCAAGCTAGATGATGTATACTGGAAGTGAAAGTATACAAAAGAAGAAATTGGTTAAAAAACATATCCATGCAAGACATATTACTACCGTGATCTCTCAGATAATGTTTTAATACACGATCTGGAAATGAGATGAAAAATGATATGTAAAGACCTCTCTTTTGTAATTAAAGACCCATCAATTGATGTTGAAATGTAACTTTTTTACCGAATAATTTATTAGTCTGCTAAATTCCCAAATTAACTTGGTAAACGTGCTTTCTCTGTCGCTGCGCCTAGGGTCTGGAATTAACTTCCCATCACTTTGAAAACATCTGAAACTATAGCTATTTTCCGAAAAAAACTCAAGACATATCTATTCCAAATTGCACTTCCACCAGAAATGTTCGGTTGTCCCTCGTTCTGATACTGCTTTTGCGCGTACCTGTTCACGATTATTCTTAATGATCGTATTTTGTTGCGCCTCTGAGCTCAGGTTCCTGTGGTTAATTATTATTATTATATATTTTCTTATGTTAAATATAATACAGCAATACATATTAAAACAACAAGTATAACGTTGTTAATGCACTTTAAGAAAATAAATGAAGATAATTTGGGCATCTTAATATATAAGACGCCGTATCAGTGAGTTAACCAATGACAGCCGTTACACATTCCCTGTTACACAAGCATTTATTTAGCAGGTCAGGCCCGCGACTGTTCACACAAAAAACAGACGCCACCGCACATGGAGAAGTTCCGGTAACACATGTCCACTATGACACATATGTCCCACAGTAGAGCCACGTTGTCCAGCTTGACCAGTCTAGAGCAGGCGTCTGGCACACACACTCTTCTGCCCAGAGTTCAGGCGTGTAAGTTGTGTATGTCTTCTGGCTCCTTGTATCACCTATGATAATATCATTGGCCATGTTTCTGGTGATTTGCCATTCGTCATGCGCAGCAACATAACATAACACTGTGGTTAGAACATTGGACTCTCACTCGACAGGATCAAGGTTTGAATCCTCTTGCTGCTGTTTCAAAATGTGGGCAATTTTGTTCACTCCACATTGCCTCAGTTCATTCAGATGTATAAATGAGTACAAGAAACAATAGTGGATATGTAAACAAATAATGTTTGCGCAGTAATTGCAGGATGGCTGAATACTTCCAAGAGTTGTTGGTGTTTGAATGAGTAGGCCTGTCCGGGGGAGGTGTGAAACGTAAAGCAGTGTGAGTAGTTCTGAAGACTGGATACTACCACTATGTAAGAACTTGTCTTTTAATTTTTTATTACCATTAACATATCTCATTGCATTTGTAAACAAAGTGTAAGTTCATGCAGTTAATTGTTTGTCTGTATAATGTTGATAATTGGCCATCATTGCAATATTTCTCACTACTGAAACAACTGCATTTTGTAATTTCTAGTATAGGTGAAACTTAATTTGGATTACTAAGGCTAATTCAGCAAATGTTGGTGTCATTGAATACCAAATTTAATTGTAGTTCTTCTGGTGATAAAGCTTTCCACATCGTTAGTGCACTAAGTTTAATGTTTTGTAGATTGTAACAATTCATTGCTTGAAGATGCAATGTTGTAGACAGTATGATAATGGCATAGTTAGATGTAAGGCTATGTTATTGTAGTTGCTGTGAGGAAGGATGATTGGTCGTGCGCTTATTGCCGCCAGGTGGCGCTACGGTATACTCCCCTGTTATCGCTCAAATGGGCATATTTTGGGGCTCTTTCTGATTGGTCGAGAGCAGTTTCACCACCAGAGGGCGCCACGTGTCATCCCTTATTATCGCCCCCAAGGCACTGTTTTGCGGTAATATTGTCGCCAGGGGCGCTACGAGTCAAGTGTGTCGACGGCTCTGATTGGTCAAGAGCAGTCACGTCACCCTTTTGCGGTCATACTGTTGGTGATCTCTCTATAGAGGCTGCCATCTTGTTTTGGTGCCATGTTGTTTTGCGATGGTACGGTCACCAGGAAGCGCTGCTTCTGATGGATCGAGAGGAGTCACGTTGCTTATGACGTCACAGCTCTTCATTTGTATATCACGTTACCTCTCTATGGAGGCTGTCATCTTGTTTTGCTGCCATGTTGTTTTGCGATGATACGGTCACCAGGGGCGCTACGGGTCAAGATCAAATGTATCGACAATTCTTATTTGTCGAGAGCAGTCGCGTCACCCTTTTGCGATTATACTATAGGTGACCGCTCTATGGATGCTGCCATCTTGTTTTGCTTCACCCTTTTGCTGTCATACTGTTGGTGACCGCTCTATGGAGCCTGCCATCTTGTTTTGCTGCCATGTTGTTTTGCGATGATACATTCACCAGACGGGTCAAGGTCAAGGTAAAAAAATTGAGATTTTGGGTAAGCATTTGATTGGTCGGGAGCAGTCACGTCACCCTTTTGCGGTGATACTGTTGGAGACCACTATATGGAGGCTGCCATCTTGTTTTGCGCTGTTACGATTTGGTCATTAAAAGGGTCGTTAATAGGGGTCGAAGAGGCTAACATGGAAACGAGAAACGAACACAACACGATGTCGTACGAGTGCACACGTATTTTATTGAACAACACAAACAGCATAAAGATACAAGGGTAGCGTGTAAAATCGCTAAGACTACAACTATGAATGATGATGATGATGATGAGACGACTTGCGGATGTTTACCATCACGCCTGAGGTCGCGAGCTTAGGGGTGTCTCCACCGCGCCAGAGGCTCGAGGGTGATGATGATGATGAGGCGACTTACGGATGTTTACCATCACGCCAGAGGTCGCGAGCTTAGGAGTGTCTCCACTGCGCCAGAGGCTCGAGGGTGATTATGATGATGAGACGACTTATGGATGTTTACCATCACGCCAGTGGTCGCGAGCTTATTGGTGTCTCCACCGCGCCAGAGGCTCGAGGGTGATGATGATGATGAGACGACTTGCGGATGTTTACCATCACGCCAGAGGTCGCGAGCTTTGGGGTGTCTCCACCGCGCCAGAGGCTCAATCGATGTACGATGTGCGATAGTACAGTCTACCTCGTCGCAATTGTTTAAGCCAATCAAACACGCGGCAATCGTTAGCTACTAAATCGGTACCGAACAGGTTGATAAAAGTTCTCGTCGGAAAACCGTTACAACGAAACAATACATAAGCTATGCAATATTGTCCACAAACGTTAGAAAGAGGACCCTGAAGTCTCTTGCTATTATGAGTCCACTCGGAACAATGTTCGTTCACGAAGGTGCGGAACGCAGCGTGTCGTGGCGGTAGACCGTACGAGCAGAAGTAATCGCCCCGTCCGTCGGCGTCTAGGTACAGCGCTATCCAATGTTCGCCCGGTTCGTCACCGTCGTCGGTGTTGCACACGAAGGCCGCAGGCAGGACACCGTCTATCGTCGTCGTAGACAATCCGTCTTTGGGTACGACACCGCGAAATATCGATCTGGTGCGCGGGTCCATCGCCAGTAGTCTGTCGATCTGCAGAGTGTCCATCTCAGTAGTCGTAGATGATGTTGCGATTATTGTCGATTTTTCAGCAAGGACTCGAATTCGGCGTATGCGACGACGTTCACGGTGGTCGGCAGCGCGTTACGGAAATGCAGCTCTATGCGTAGGTTACCCTTTTGTACCAGATGGAAGCAGGGACCATCGCACTGATCAGAGATCAGGTCAAAAACAAAGAAGGTGTAGCCATGCCGGATGTCGCTGCGAGTTAGACCGTTCCCCTCGTCTTGTCAAATCTTGCCGGTCGAGGTGAACATACTCGTGTAGCTCCTGACGAAGAGGTCGTCTTCGAAATTGTGCTGGAAAGTTTGGAGGGTATCTGTCGTCCGTCCACGTACACTGCGAAGAAGTTAATGTCGTTGTTCTTGGCCTGAAACGGATTCTTGTCGTACGCACCGTTGTACGCATCGTTATCGATGCAGCACAGCACCAGACGTTTCGGCAGGGTGCCGAGGAACAGGTTCTCGTGCGTGTGCGACCGAGCGCCCGCGGGAATGGAGTCCACCTTATCGTCGACGGATCGCATCGGATACTTGACCGTGCTCTTCTCGAGAGCCTTGATGTGGGCCATCTGCACGGTCGGATTCAGAGTGGCCTTCTTTGCGAACAAAGTGGCATTGACGATGGTGATCTTGTAATCGAGATTGACTCCGCCAGCCACGAGTGCAAACGCAGGTTTACTGCGCACCAGACGAATCTTGACATCGACGCCGTTGATCAGGAATTTATCTTGCAGAAACAGATTCACGTGTAGACGACCCATCATGTCGACGACCCGACTCCGTACGTACGAACCCTGCGTTAGCCGCGGGTCCGTCGACTATCTCGACGGCATCCATGCGAGTGGCCGTGTCCTTGTGTCACAGTTGACCCGTTAACTGAGTGTCCTTGGCATCGGTGCCGTAACTCAGCAGCGTCTCTATGTAGGCACGATATGCCTACGTGTTGGTCGAAGGGGTCACGAGCGTACCGTTCAGGTAGACGTCGACTTGACTGAACAGAGAATGTAGCCAGTTATTCACCGGTCCCACGGGAAAGGCCAAGAGGAGGTCGTCCCCATCGGCTCGCGTCACCTTCACCTGCACGTACAGCATCGTTTTGGTGAAATCTGGGTAATCGTCTCCCGATCCGGGTATCAGGAATTCTATAGGTCCACCCGAGTCCAAAGAAGCCATGGGCTGATGTTCTACTATGCGACTGTCGACAATGCTGTTCAGAGTCGGGGGTACGGTAAAGAGATGCAGTTCGCTCTTGACCCCTTAGCACGACTGTCTATGTACGAAAGTCATAGTCGTCGTCGTCGTCGAATATGTCGGCTTCACGTTTCTTGAACGTCTGTCTCTTGCGCTGTCTCGTCGCTGTAGTGTCTCTTTTCTTTGCAGACGTGTGTTTTATACGTTTACGAGGTCGCACGCCAGGTATCAAAATATCACGCAGCATAGTCTTACCGGTATCCGTGACGCGTCGTTTGGCAACACGTTTTATGCTCTGTCGAGACAAGACGTCGTCGGCGATGCGCACGTCGGTCTTCAACGCTCCCTTTCCCAAAGCCACTGCACCTCTCTTGATGAGTGGCATGGCTCTGCGCAGCAGACCTCCGAACAGACTACGTAGTCCGTGACCCCGTTGGTACGGGGCACCGGCGAAGTAGGGTAGAGCACCACCCGCCTGACGCGCGTAATAATCTTTCTAATTCATCTTCAGAACAGTCCGGTCCTACACCGTCGAAAATGAAGTGTCACCGACATTCTACCGTACTCGAATGGTACGCGTCGTCCGGTGTCGTTTCTTATATCCATCTCGATCGAGTGGAAGTGCGAGTACAACACAGGTACGTAGTGAATGTTAATGAATCGATCAGATAACGTGGCGCCGTGACTTCCGCTAACCGAGAGGGCTCGCAACAAAGGAGCGAGACTGTCACCGACTATGCGAGACTCCACGACGTATGTATAGACGTAGATGGTATCGAACCCTTGATCCATGTGCACCACGTTTTCGGCCTCTTTACGATAGGTGTACGAAAGGTGTAGTCGACGGCGTGAGACCGATGTCCGTTCCACCTAGTCTCGGGTGAACGTGCGTGCGTGTCATGTCTGCTGCTGCTGCTGGTGGACTGCTGACCACCGAAGGTTCGAATTCTAACATTCTTACCAGCGCGCTGTGGTGAAGTACATAGATAGACTAGTAGTGAGACCATATCCCGAATACTACTAGTATCAGACGTTGAGCGATAGCGTCGGCGAGCAAGTAAAGTCCACCGCAAAGTAGCGCAACATCGACGGAACGGTACGTGTCCTGTGGATCGCTCAACATCGCAGCGCACACTGTGCCATGGACACATATCACACCACCTTAAAAGTCTTCCCAACTAGCCAATGACGTCAAAGTATTGTGTCTCTGTCGTCGTTCTGAGGGTTGGGTGGGCATGGAATGTTCCATTCGACTACGTCGACGAGCGAGGGGTGTCCAACTGAGTGATCTCTGTGCACTACTCGCACCAGCACGAGTTCGACGAGACGGAGTGGGTGTCGTCGTCGCCTGACGTAGGCTCTCTTGGAGGCATTACCGATCAATTCCATGGGTATGTTGATGGTACGGAGTTGTCGTCCGAATGGCTGCCATCCTATCGGATCGGTCTTTCTCTTAAGCAACAGATCATTCACGAGATCCACCACGTTACTTCCGACAATCGGCACACCCTCGTGGATAAGTTCGCCACGTGCGGTCCACGCGATATCTCGTTTGAGATGCTCCATCAAACGTCTGGCTTTGACCTGCATGGTCTTGGGAACGGTGTCCACGACGTCGGCCTCTATTCCACTACTAGGAGCTCCTACTGTTCCCTCCACCACAGGTCCCTGCCCCACTCCCGTTCCTGACCCCGATGCTGCTGCTGACATCGACTCGTTCAACGAGACCACGCGTACCGGTTCTTTGAAATGTTTACCGGACAAGGCATTGCACCGCTGCAACATCTGATTATACAATGTTACCTTGGTCCTATCGTCGAGGTCCTTTCTATCGAGGATGGTCATCATCTCGTCGTCGAGGGCTTGTACTTTCTTACCTATGGTATCTGTCGATGGTGGTGGTGGTGGTGATTGAAGTGTGTCCAACAGTCGCGGATCCACCAAGACCATCTTGCATGCGTGTTCCATCTCTCTCTCTCTCTCTCTCTCTCTCTCTCCCTCTCTCTCTCTCTCTCTCTCTCCCTCTCTCTCTCTCTCTCTCTCTCTCTCTCTTTCTCTCTCTACTTCTTGAACAGCACCTCTTGGAGCAAGGGTAGAAAGACCGAACTTGCCAACGGTGCTAGGAAGGCCGATAGGAAACCTCCGCTCTGTCCCTCGCCGACCTGTCGTTGCAGTAAGATACGTCTTCTCCTGGCAGCTGGCGTTCGTCTCTGAGACAACTCGCATAATAAACAAATAATAAACAGCAGATCGGCGTCAGCGTTACCGATGATGGCGCTTCTCACTTTGGTGCTCTTGTATCTGTTCAGAGCCTGTATGCACAAAATGTGTCTCTTCACCCGATCAGATATGGTGCGAAGAAGAGATAACCCATGCACTCGGTCTTTTTATACCTTCGGTAAGTACACGTACTGAACACCGTCGTCTGGAAAGATGGCCGTGCGCAGTCGCATGTCTTCGGGTGTGTCCTGTTTGAGATCGACCAATACATGACCGTACGGTACCGACGTGGCATCTTTAAAAGCTACTTGTATGAACTTCGCGCGCCCCGGATACATCTGACGAGCCAAGTGCGACATCTGCGATGCGTCACGAGGATTCTTGAACACCACCATGTACTGAGAGTTCAGACTGATGGTACGACTCTCCTTGTTTTTAGGGAACAAGTTCTGTACGATATGCAGCACGGACGTGTTCCTGTGATGACTTTTTTAGTGAACAAGGTCGTGACCCGTTCGTCCGTTTCCGCCATGGGATCGTCTATGATGATGAGGTTCCTCGTTGTCGAATCGAGCATGCTCGCACTCGGCAACCCTTCATCGAATCGCACGTCGACTAAGTCCATCGTTGCGTAGCCCTCTTGCCATTCTCCGTAACACCACGTGATCCGTTCGGGAGGTGGATCGATCATCGTAGCAGCGTGATGCAGCATACGTGTCACGAAAGTACTTCTACCACATCCCGTCGGTCCGGCGACGATGCACGTGAAAGGATGTTTCCACCTTACATCAATGGTCACTTATGAAAGACGAACAGTTTGCATCGCCTTTTCTTCACGTCCTGTTTATATAGTCTGTCGCTACTACTGATGACGCGCTTTCCGACTACAACAATCGTTATAGATGTAGAATGCATAGACAACACAGCAGGTGAAAATGTTCTTGGAAATTTCGGGATCGTAACACCAGCGGAATTCAGGAACTCTTATGACAGGAACCAAAGCATTACCTTGAGACATTGATTGATGAGGACTAATATCACGGATCCATATCTTGCATGTAACAGACAATACCTTAACCTGATCAAAGTTATCATACCAGCGAGCACGAAGTTGGTACGGAAACTCCGAAACGAGAACTTCGAATTAAAGCAAGTCCACTCTCCTGCACCAGCAGTGAAATAAGATCCAAGCTGCACATTTCGAATATAGCAGTGTGCTCTACGACGAAAGGTTCTAGCACGTCTCCTCTTATAAGAAATTCGCCGTCTATAACGCTTGCGAACACCAAACCTACGACGGTGATTATAACGAGTACGAATACGTCGCCTAGCACTACGTCAACAGGCCGTACGACCGGCGTGCATCGCCTTTTTTCCACACGTCCACCGGACCCGTGCTCACTCCGTCCTCGTGCACCACGCGTTTGGCATAGAAGTAGGTGAGAGCCGATCTTTCCTGCACGTACGTCAACACGAACGAGCGATGCACCCGGAACCCGCGGTTCTTTCCACTTCCGCTCAGACGGTTGGTGAGCACCTCCAGGAACGCGTCCTTGTTGATGGCGTTGTGACGTTTGCTCAGTCCTTTGGTGCTGTATTTGTCGGTGGCTCCGAAACAATAGTACGTCTTGCTGCACAATCCCACGAACCCGTCACCGGACAACTCGACCTTGAACATCACATTCGATCAATCCGAATATGTTTCCGTCACGCACGCCTCTCAGGATCTGTTGCGACGTCATCGTCCACCGCACGTGGCGTCGTCGTGGAAAGGCAGCATCCAAACACTTTTTCACGGCCGGATTTCCACTCGCATTCCCACAACTCGACGACCTTGACAAAGTGACGTAGGTAGGCGATGTTCTTTCGGGTCTCGGCGAGCAGTTGGGTCATGGGTTTTCCGTTGACGGCGTTCGTTTCTATACCCAAGCACATGTGACCGTGGTAGAAACATCCGTGGAACTGATACGCCGTGTTCGTCTAGCTACACCACCCGTCCACCGGAAGTTTACCGATCCTCTTCTCTCGACCGTTGACTTGATGTCGTATGGCGCGTCCCGTTCTTGTGGCTTCCCATGTGAGCCATTCTACGGCCATCTGACCGTGCAGTTGTGCCGTCTCGGGTCTAAAGTTATTCTATTCCCGTCGTCGCGTGTACCATCCCGTCGGCATGTCTTGCATGAGAGACCACAGGTACAGAGCATTGGCATCGTAGCCGACGATCGATCGACACGGATGAACGGCCTCTCCGTACTCGTACTGACGTAGCGTGGTGACTCCTTTCTCGTGATAGCGGTTAAAACGAGCGAAGGTCCACCAACCACGTGATCTTTGACGAGATGATGAAGATCTTTATTCTTCTCGTTGTTTTTTTCCGGAAGATCGTGAACAGGTAGAGCAAGGTCAGACCGGGTACGCTGATGCCCTGCTTGAACATGTCTATGCCGCGTTGTTGGTAGAAGGCGAACTGTCTGTCGATTGCTTGTAGAAAGGGAACCACGTCTATGTTGTTGTACCAGACGAGAAAGTCTCGCAAGGTCGTCATGCCGTTATCGCGCCAAGCCTCTTGACAACCGACGTAATCCTCGTCGGAAATACACTCGTTCTTCAACTGACTGAAGAAGGCTTCTTTTGCTGGAAGTGCGGTATCGGCGAGTCTCTCCAGACAGTCCATATATTCATACGGGAAAAACCGTTTTTTATTTTACAACCGTAGGCTTTCAGATATTTGTCGTAGCTGAATCCCGGGGCTATGTAATTGGTCATGTCTAGGAATTTTAGCTCTTCCGTCGACAGACACATGATGACAAAAAACGACCCGACGCCATTGTTCTCTTCTTCTTTCTCTTTGTCGTCCTGTTCCATTTCTTCTTCCTCCTCTTTCTTTGACAGGAAGTAGGGAACGAGGAACTGTTTGACGGCATTGAGATCGTATTTCTCCGAATTAAAGCCGATAACTGGTAATTTATGAAGCCAGTCGTGAAGTTGTACGGGTTGCTCGGTTGACGAGATTCCTCGTCGTCAGGTGATTGTGCATTGCGCAATGTTTCGTCCCATTTCGATCGTGCTTTTACCAGTCGAGCTAGCACGTCCTCGTAAGAAATTTTTATGTTTTCGTAGGCAGCGTCACTCATCGATTGCAAAATGTTCATCATGGCGCTCACCAACTTGTTGGTGTCTCCATCCGTGACGAGACATTGCAATTGTTCGTGTCCCGGCACGTTGGACGCCACGCTAACGCTCAACGGGACGTGACGCGCCACCCACTGCATCTTGTCGCTGTCCGACGGAAGTCGTGCGGTGTCGAACCAACACTCGAAGTCAAAGGTGGCACGGTACGGATAGTACCGCAACGATTCGGGGACTCTGATGTTCTCGTCGTCCAGACGTTCGAATACCGACGGAGTCGAATGGTACACGCCGTCGGGATAGACCCGAAACACACCTCCCATGCACGTGCGCTCGTGTCGGCTTAGCCAACATGCGTTTCTCCATAAGCTCTTGCCGCACTTCCGGCATCTGTATGAGTGGCAGTACATGTGAATGTTTTGTATCTACGGAAAGTGTGTCTCGTGAAGATTGAGGTACATCGTGTCAGAATAATGGCACAACGATCGACGGAAAAGTTCTGCGATCTTCTTTCGGTCATCATCATCAGACTCGACGAGTTTATAAACGCACATGTTCGTTTGGAAAGTGGTCTCTACGCGATAGAGGTCATCGAGTGTGATTCCGTACATCGTCATCCTGTTTGTACGTCTCGTAAAGTTTCTCAACGGCAGATTCCAAATGACGGACGTCACCTCCCTGATGAAGAGCTAAGCATCTAAAGAGGCACAAATTATCGTTGTACCTCTTGCCATGGATAGGTTCTCTTTCCAGACCGATGACGGCTTTGTTCTTCTTGATGTATGTCGGTAGGGGATTCATGCTGACGCATCCAATTGGGTAGTTTTGATTTTATTAATAAAAAAAGTCATATTTGTAACAATTTCACAAGTCCACGCAGATTCAGGTCTCTGCGATACGACCCACTGTAAGATGTCATTTTGTTTTATACATCCAAGAAACACATCAAAATCACCACGGTTGGTGATGAGACTGGGTTCGTCCAGGTATCGACCACAGCAATTGCAGGAGGAATGATAGTACCTATAATATCCTGTGTTTTTGTTTTTCAAAACAAATCCATAACTCAAGTTGATTTTGAAAGCATTGGTCTGTTGTTTGAACATGGTCTTCAATGGAATTTCTAGAGTAGTCGTATCTAAACTGCACAGTCTAAAATTTACCCTGGTCAGGAGAGGACCTCTGGATACGCGTGTCCTAATGGAGGACCAATTGTTGCGGACGACCTCAAACAAATCTGTTGAAAGAGCGTTGGGGAAGGGAAATCGATCGGGCGGGTCGTTGGGATCTTCGCTAATGAACGGGTGGTGGGGTGTAGTATCTTCCCTTTTCGCTCTTTTTGGCAATGGTGGTGAATCGGTGTCGACACAAACCGTTTTATATATATATATATATATATATATATATATATATATATATATATATATATATATATATATATATATATATATATATATATATATATATATATATATATATATATATATATATATATATATATATATATATATATAATATACTTGCAAAACGTGGTGTACCGCTACCGTCGCGGCATCTCCACGTGTTGCTGCGTGGCTGTGGTGTTGAATCGAAGTGCTCTGTAGAGATCGGAGAACAGTTGTGATGGCAATTGCAGAAGTTTTGACCTTTTGACCTCGCGGCGTTTATGGACAATTCCATGACTTCGTTCGAACGTTCCAGAAAGCGACGGTGTTTTTTGTTGTTGACCTTGACCTTCGCGAAACGACATACATCGAAAAGTTCTCGATATAATGCAATGATGCGATATGCGTCGTATAGCTTACATGCACGGCTACGTTTTTCCCGCTGCAGGCACCAACGTTCGTCCGCTAGGTTTCAGTCTGCTAGCTGGGTGAAAAGGCGTGACTTCATTCGAACGTTCCAGAAAGCGCCGGTGTTTGTTGGTGGCCTTGACCTTTTGATCTCGCGGTGTTCTTGCAGACCCGTATCATAATAGGCAATATGTAGGTGTCGACGCGAAACGACATACGTCGAAAAGTTCTCGATATAATGCAATGATGCGATATGCGTCGTATAGCTTACATGCACGGCTACGTTTTTCCCGCTGCATGCACGAACATTCGACCGCTAGGTTCCAGTCTGCTAGCAGGGTGAAGATGCGGGATCGTGTTTCTTTTGGTAAGCGTGGAAAATTCCATGACGTCGTTCGAACATTCCAGAAAAAAAAACTACACGAAACCGGTTCAAACCGGTTCTGTACCCAGACACGTCTCGAAAAGCGCGTCATAATCGTCAGTATTAAACCGAATACGATATAATTAGGGTTACTAACCCTAACCCTAACACTAACTGGCAATTGTATCAGTACAAAAGGTCGATGATCTTTGACCTTTCATAAGGTTTACTAACCCTACAAGATTCGTATTAGGGTTTACTACAGACGACAGATTTAGGGTTACTAACCCTAACCCCAACTGGCAATTGAATAAGTACAAAATGTTGGTGACCTTTGACTTTTCATTAGGGATACTAACCCTACAGGGTTCGTATTAGGGTTCACTACAGACGATATAATTAGGGTTACTAAACCTAACCCTTACCCTAACTGACAATTGTATAAGTACAAAAGGTCGGTGACCTTTGACCTTCGACCTTGCCCCGCAGCGCCGTCTGGTAATCATATCAGCGCAAAACAACATGGCAGCAAAACAAGATGGCAGCCTTCATAGAGCGGTCACCAACAGTATAATCGCAAAAGGGTGACGTGACTGTTCTCGACCAAGAACCGTCGACACAATTGAACCGTAGCGCCCCCTGGCGATGGTTTCACCACAAAAGGGTGCACTTTTTTGACCAATCAGAACCGTCGACACAATTGATCTACAACGCCCTCTGGTGGTGAAACTGCTCTCGACCAATCAGAAAGAGCCCCACAATCTGCCCATTTGAGCGATAATAGGGGATTATACCGTGACGCCCCTGGTGGCAATAAGCGCACGACCAATCAGAACGCTCCATTTCAAATTTAGACCAATTAGAATGAGCCCCAAAATCTGCCCATTTTTTTAGGATTGAGAATTACACACATACTACTGTTGCTGATGACACAACGAAGGTGTCTACATGTGGCCAGAGAGACATACAGATGCCGTCGTCATACAGCATCATTGTAGAACTCAACGAACACTTCCATGCTGCACTGAGTGAGAACCTGAACACTTTCAGTGGAAGAATGATCTTTTTGTCTCTTATTCAAATGTCTCATTGTTTTTATGTTCCTTGCCAACATTGTGTTTGCTAGTCTTGGTATTCTTCAGATACTTTAATTTGTTGAAGAATGTATGATGTCCTTGAATGGATGAACATTGTGGTTTCGTTAGAGATTGTATTTACCTCACAAGACAACTTGGGTGACTTTTCGAAATATTTCAAACGCTTCAAGCAGCCTTCATTGGCAAATTGACTTGTGTCAAGAGATGGCACTGCATGTAACACTTATTCAACTCTCATTGTCCGTGAGGTTTCTTGTTAAATTCTTGTTTTATAAAGAATACTATTGAAATGATGTAGTTTATGAAAATGCATCTACACATATGCTTGTCTTATGCGCTCAGTTAAACAGCTTTATCCAAACTTAAATTTGAGAGAGTTTGTTCCAAGAAACAAAACATTTCTAATCTGATTTACGTCATAAAAATGTGTTTAACACAATTTTTTTCACACAGGTTAATCCCATGCCTCTCATTCGGCCTGCATCCTGGGGGACAGTCCGCATGTTTGTGTAACTGACGTTATTTTTGGCAATACTATTAATGACGGGGTCTTTGTATATCCCTACTAGTCATTTTTCATAGTAACCACACTTTTTTATATTATTGCTGTTACCTGTTGAATATTTTGTGAACATGTTTGCCTGTGAATGTGGGCTATGTGTATGTCTTGTCTATAAACATTTTGTTTGCGCGCTTTGTCCTTGGGAAGTACTTCTGGAGTTGATCCCTATGTAAATTGCATTCGACAAACTTAGTAGGAAGAATCCATAAATGTGCAATCAGTGCACTGCTTAGTAGTTAATATTATATGTTTATTATTTTATGTTGGCATGTATGCTTTGTATGCGCCTATGAACGGGCTGATCCCAGATATATGGCGCTTAATAAATTTTAGTAATAGTAGTAATAACTTGTTATGTCTGTGTTTTCATATTGATCATATGCAGCAGTAAAGCATTTAGGGTCTGACCGTTGAGGGAGTGGATGTTGGCAAGTAAGGCCAGTTACAGTATGCTTATAATGTCTGTTCCACAGCTACAGTTTGCTTGTAATGTATGGTCCACAGCTAAAGTCAGTGTGTAACATCTGTTCCACAGCTACAGTCAGCTTGTAATGTCTTTTCCACAGCTACAGTCTGCTTGTAATGTCTGTTCCACAGCTAAAGTCAGCTTGTAGCACCTGTTCCACAGCTACAGTGAGCTTGTAATGTCTATTCCACAGCTACAGTCTGCTTGTAACATTTGTTCCACAGCTACAGTAAGCTTGTAAAGTCGTCTTCACAGCTACAGTCAGCTTGTAATGTCTGTTCCACAGCTACTGTCTGCTTGTGATGTATGATCCTCAGGTATTTTCTGCTTGTAATATCTGTTTCACAGCCACAGTCTGGTTTCCAATGTAGGCTACAGCTGCTTGTAAGGTGTCATTCACAGCTACATTATATAAGCTCTTCTTGACACACTCAACTGAATGAATAGCTGTAGTCTCACTCCCCAGCCTGCTACATTGGAATAGTCTATATACCCTGATTGTTTGAACAAATTACTTTAAAATGCTATGTTGTCAGTCGTTGCTGTTGTTTGATTCCTCTTGTCTATCATATTCATTGGGGATCATTAGCAAACAAATGAATATCGTGTACTGGACCCATGTAGTGCAGTGGTTTCAAAACTGGGGCTTGGCGCTCCCATATAGTTCCGGGGATTCTCGACAAACATGCAAATGATTTGGTATGGCATCGGACACCTCTAGAGTACCATATTTGTAGGGGCCATTTGGAAACAAAGGGGTTTTGTAGCGCTATGTTCCTTTAGAGTATCATCATCTTGTGGGGTCATTTGCAAACACGACTATTGTGGTCCATTTGTAAACAATGAGTACAGTGACGTTTCCGTGTATCATCTTGGCGAAGGTCCATTTGTAGACAATGGGCACAACGATATCTCCATGTATCATCTTGGTAAAAGTAAAATTTGACAAACAATGAGTACAGTGACATTTCCGTGTATCATGTATTGCAGGTGGTGGTCGACTGCAAGAAGATGTCAGACATGTTTTGTCACCAGTATCAAGTGCAGATGGTCAATATATTTGACATGAAGATAGGTAAGACGGTCTCAGAAATATTGTGTCGATACACCTTTAACTTATTCTTTTAGGTTTTAAACAATACATTTCTGGTTACTATTTGTACCAGATCCCCTATGCTGTAAACACACACCCACACTTTTTTTTAATCGTGGGATTAATCTTGTGGTCTAATAGGTAATTCACGTTATGCCAGAGGTTTGCCAATATTCCTTCCAATAGAGCCTAACTGAAATAACCTGTGGCGCCTCTGGTGCATTATATAACACTTTCTCCCATATTCCTTCCAATAGAGCCTACCCGAAATAACCTGTGGCGCCTCTGGTGCATTATATAACACTTTCTCCCATATTCCTTCCAATAGAGCCTACCGGAAATAACCTGTGGCGCCTCTGGTGCACAACAAAGCACTGCAATAAAGGTAAAATGACATGAGATTGGCGACGGAAGTACAACACGTAATTCGTGCGAATGTTGCTGTGCGCTGAAACAATCGCGGATCTATGCCAACGTATCTATGCCAACGCCTGCTCATTGGCGTTCGAGTTATTCAAACGTCAGATCTGTTTTTTGCATTTTGATTTTTGCTTGATATCATTATGCGTTATTGTTGATACGACATATTTTCTACTGAAACAATAGTTAATTAGCTATTTGCGTTTTTGTTGATGAGGATCCATCTGTCATATACTGAGTAAGCTGCTTTTAGCTGCTACTCTCTAGCGACAAGACTAGTGACCAGCTTGGTAAATATTGTGTTTTTAGCCAATGAGAGTTAAGCAATAAATAGTGTGCGATATGATGCTAAAATTAATGCTGTTGTTATGATTCATATCTTAGCGATAATCTGATCCCATCTACGACATGGTGTCAACAGGTGAGTAAGTACTCTACGCAAGATGAATGTTCTAAAGTCTCCCAAGCCTATGAACTTTGCTACCGGCAACGTGGATCAAAATTGGAGCAGCTGGGAGCAGCAATTTCTTATTTCGTAGCATGTGAGCTGGGCAAGAAAGCGAAGGAAACTCAGGTGGCAATCTTGTTATATACAGCAGGCCCTGAGGCGCAAGAAATACATAGGACTCTTACATATGCAGAAGAGGAAGACAGTAAGGATTACAACACCGTTCTATTTCTAAACCGAGATCTTATCGCGAGTCACGCAAAAAACATCGTATTTGAGCGTCATCAGTTCTGGATAAGGGACCAGCTCGAAAACGAGACGATTGGCCAGTGGGTCACGGGACTGAGGACCAGAGCGGCACAATGTGATTTCAAGGAGCAGAACAATATGATACGCGACAAAATAGTGTTTGGGGTACGTGACAATGCTGTGCAGGAAAGATTACTGTGAGAAGGAGACCTGTCGCTGGAGCGCGCAGTGTACATATGCCGAACAGCGGAAACAGGCAAAATGCAGTATCAAGCCATGTCCAGCTCACAGTCACAGATTCATGCCATCAGAACAGGAAAGAAAAGCTGGAAAGGTCAGTCAAAACAACCGTGCAAATAACTGTGGCCACGTACACCCGCCTCGTAAATGTTGAATTTGAGCTACCTCAAAAATACTGCCTCTGATTAAATGTTAACAAAAACGGTTTCTCAATATACGTCTATAAGTTTAACAAGTTTATGTGTACTATAATATGTATAATAGTAATAGTTAGTCTAATCAATATTCCACTTTTTCTGACAATTCACTATGCTACCTTAATTCTCGAACTGTAAACAAACCATATTATCACCCGCTGACTTTCCAGCAGGGACTAACTTACGCTAAAATGCTGCCTCTGACTAAATGTTGACAAAACCTGGTTCTTAATATATGTCTATGATAAGTTGATGTATAATATATATATACTAGTAATACTTATTTTAATCAACATTCCACGATTTTTCTGACAATTCACTGCACCAAATTCAAACCACGGCTGCCCCAAGATTATCCCGCCAAGATATCGGGATGCACTTACATTTATAAATAATGAGCATTTGTAAGGCTAGAGATAAGCCTTTTATAGTTTGCCCATGTCTTAGCCCAGTTTTTATCTATTCTATTGTTTTAAATGTTAGTAGAGGGTGCATATATAATGTCGTTGGACAAGGACTTCTATATGAAGAGGACAACACAAAAATAAAAATTGCTATAAAGGAAGTTAGTAAAGGGGAATGTATCATAATGGGAGATTTTAACCATGGACACATACAATGGAATTCTCTAGAGAGCACAGGGCTTGAGGATCAACAATTTCTATGTTTAATCCAGGATAGCTTTCTTACTCAGCACGTACTAGAACCAACCAGGGGAGAAAATGTATTAGATATAGTTTTGTCATCACAAAAAGAATTAGTGGACAATGTAAAAATATTTGAACCATTGGGTAATAGTGACCATAATCAAATACATTTTGACATCAATGTAAAATCAGAAAGTAAAAATAAGAAAACGTACAAGAGAAACTTCCACAAAGGTAACTACAAAGATATGAGAAAATACTTAGCACAGCTAGATTGGAATAACATGCTGATGAATAAGACTGCAATTGAATGTTGGAATATTCTAAAATATGAAATTGAGAGTATCATTGATAAATTTGTTCCCTTCCGAAAACAAGGAAAACGGTGTAGAAAGAAACACTTGTCAAAAGAGGCAATTAGAAAAATAATGCTAAAACAAACTATGTGGAGGGTTTATAGGCGTACCAGAAAGGAAGAAGACTATGCAAAATACAAAGAGGCACTTAATGCAGCTACAACTGAAATCAGACAATCTAAAAGAAGCTATGAGCAAAAACTGGCATGTAACATAAAAACTGACAGCAAGAGTTTTTATGCATATGTCAGGAGTAAACAAAACGTACAAGACAAGGTTGGACCTCTAGAAGACAGTGCTGGAAATATAATATCACAGGGGTTTTTAATGGCGGAAGACCTAAATGGTTACTTCAGTTCAGTGTTTACAAAAGAAGATATTAGTTCATTACCAGTTGCTGATGCTAAATTTCAGGGGGCTAAATCTGACTATTTAGGACCGTTAGTTGTAACTCCAGAATTGGTAGCTAGGAAAATAAAGGCAATGAAGGATAACAAATCACCGGGACTGGATGGAATTCCTCCAAAATTACTAATGGAAACAGTAGATCAAATCAGTATACCACTTGCAAGAGTATTCAACTTGTCATTAAAAGAGGGAGTTGTTCCGTTTGAATGGAAAGAAGCAAACATCATACCGTTATTTAAAAAGGGTTCGAGAAATAAGTCAGAGAATTACAGACCAGTGAGTTTAACGTCAGTGATTTGTAAATTATTAGAAAGGTTAATTAAAGACCATATGGTGGACTTCCTCGTTAAGCATAAATTATTAAATTCATCTCAACATGGATTCCTTAAAGCGAGGTCATGCTTAACAAATATGTTATGTTTTTTGGAAGAAATCACTAAGTGGATAGACGTGGGATCGCCAGTAGATATTTTCTACTTAGATTTTCAGAAAGCTTTTGACAAAGTGCCACATCAAAGATTGCTACTTAAATTAAAAGCCCATGGTATCGGGGATAGCTTAACTGACTGGATAGAACAATGGCTGACTGACAGAAGACAACGAGTTGTAGTAGATGGCGAAGTTTCAAATTGGAAATCGGTTTTGAGTGGGGTACCTCAAGGATCAGTATTAGGACCTATATTATTCTTAATTTATATAAATGACTTGGACGAGAGTATAACAAGTAACGTACTGAAATTTGCGGACGACACAAAACTGTTTAGAAAGGTTAATACTGATGGTGATAAACAACATTTACAAAACGATTTAGACAGATTAGTGAAATGGTCTGAGAAATGGCAGATGCTGTTCAATTTTGGGAAATGTAAATGCCTACATACAGGACATGGGAACTTGAATGTAAACTATAAAATGGGAGCTACTGTTCTTGGTACTACTGTAAAAGAAAAGGACTTAGGAGTTACAATAAGCGCTGATATGAAAGTTTCAGAGCAGTGTGGTATTGCAGCTTCAAAGGGTAATCAAATTCTTGGATTGATTAGAAGAAACATAACATACAAGGGAAAAAAGTTAATTATACCTCTTTATAAAGCAATAGTTAGACCTCATTTAGAATACTGTATACAAGCATGGAGACCATATCGTAAGAAGGATATAGATACGCTTGAACGCATACAAAGGAGAGCAACTAAAATGATTCCAGAACTTAGAGACCTTAGTTATGAAGAACGCCTGAAAGAATGTGGTTTAACAACTCTAGAGACAAGGAGGTTAAGAGGAGATCAGATTGACGTTTTTAAGATATTGAATGGGTATGAAAATATTGATAGAAATATGTTTTTCTCACTCAAGAAGGATAGCAGAACTAGAGGAAATGAGGTAAAATTAGTAAAGGATCAATGTAGATTGGACATCAGGAAGCACTCGTTCTCACAGAGGACAATAAATGAATGGAACAAACTGTCTACAGATTGTGTAACTGCTAGCAGCGTGAATATGTTTAAAGACAAGGTTGACACATATATCAGGAGGGTGGGTTATAAGTAGGTGAACATTGTTGGACTCTCGATAAGCCAATGGCTTCCTTGTCCACTTGCCATCTGGGCCTTTGGCTTGGATGGCAAATCTTGTTAAATCTTGTTAAATACATCCACCACCTTTTGACTGACAAATCTCCATTGCTTCATACATTGTTGTTTGTTTAATTTTTCACTGTGGCCTCTGAGATTATTTACGTTAATATTAAAAAACTAATGTGGGTCTATGTTCTCTTTCTCAGTTAACAACTTAAACGTTTCAATTAAATCTCCTCGTAGTCTCCGTTCTTCAAATCAATAAAGTTTATTTAGTTGTGTTAATCTTTCCTCATATGTAAATTCCTTTAATCCTATTACCAGTTTTATTATTTGAAATCCAGACACCTAACTCCTTCTCTTAAACTGTTTATGCTAAGACGATATTATTATTTTCGGTTGTCGTGGTGTACTGGAATGTTGGGTTTTATGCACTCGTTGCTTCAGAATGTTGTATTGGGCTCGCAAGCTTGCTTAATACAACATTGTGAAGCAGCTCGTGCATAAAGCACAGTATCGTTCAATAAGTGTTTATATTATGCCGTGCTGTGAACAAGAGGACCAGTCTGTGCGGATGCTGCGGCCATCGTCAGATGTCATCCTGAACGCCGAGGTCAAGATCGTCGCCTTCCTCCTCGAACTCAGGATCGCCCTTCTAGAAAGGATGCTGTTGCGCTTTATCGATGGAGTTGATGTCTACCTCAGTGTTGTCAGAGACGCATCGAAACAGCAATATGGTGAGGTAAGATGAAAAGTCTGACTGTTTTTATCGTGAAATTATGTTCCAGGAACTATATCTATTCTAACGAAAACTGTATCTATTCTAAACAAAATTATATATATTCTAACATAAACTATATCTATTCTAACATTAACTATATATATTCTATCATAAGCAATATATATTGTACCACAAACTATATATATTCTAACGTAAACTATATATATTCTAACATAAAATATGTCTAGAACATATTGACCATCCAACTGTTTTCTCTTGAACCACTAATTTTAAATATGTTTTGGCCGTTATCTGTTTAGTTTAATGTTTCAGGGTAAATAGCATGCTTATAAATTATTGAATGCGTACGAAAACACTACTTGAGAGATGATGATATGTGATCATGTGAATGCGTGATCTCAGTGATCTTTGTCCACGGGTATTGGACATTGTCAGCAGCTGTTTATGAATGTTCTGAACGGCAAGGTTGATATTTATAAATATATGACGGTCCAATTATTAGATTGTGGTTCATCTAAACACACACGGGCGGTGAAGATGTTGGAAAGATACATAGTATCTACCATTATTATAAGAATTTACCCAAAAAAATATTTTTACATTTAAATGGACCGCAGCAGTAGTGACATAGTAGTTGTCAAGTTATGTGTACAGTGTCACGTTATTTGTCAAGTTATGTGTACAGTGTCACGTTAGTTGTCAAGTTATGTGTACAGTGTCACGTTATTTGTCAAGTTATGTGTACAGTGTCACGTTAGTTGTCAAGTTATGTGTACAGTGGCAGTCACGTTAGTTGTCAAGTTATGTGTACAGTGCCAGTCACGTTAGTTGTCAAGTTATGTGTACAGTGTCACGTTAGTTGTCAAGTTGTGTGTACAGTGTCACGTTAGTTGTCAAGTTGTGTGTACAGTTAATCATTGATGTCTCATAGTAAATCGGGGAAATTAAAATACGGCACGTGTTAAAGGGAATAAAAACAATGAACTAGCTAACTAGCTAAAATGCTTTTTCGGTGTGTACACAAAGTGTAATAGTGTATTTACTATATTATGCCAACAGAAAAATGTAAAAACAGTGTATTTATATGTAAAATTTAATGCATTTAATGCGTCTAACTAAGGTAACGATTACGAACCGCTAGCGGCAAGTGGTACCACCGAATCATCTTCGAATTCGGCTCTTTCGGAGAAGTTTAATAGTCGACATCGTTTTTATTTACTTTCTGACCTAACCATGAAAACAACCAAATAGAACTGTCAAACTTCTCCTCATATATCTACCATACGTATACATATGTGACGTGGTCAAAACGTTACTCTTACTTCCATAAAAAGATTACAATTTCCAAAAACATAAACTTGCCATCTCCTATGCCTAGCTTCACGGAGCTAGGCGTAGAAGATATAGCTAATTTTTAAAATTGTTAATCGTTACATGGAAGTAAGAGCAATGTTTTACCACGTTGTATGTGTGTATGTATGATAAATATATGAAGAGAAGTTTGGCGGCTCTAAGTGGTCGTTTTCATGGTTAAGTCAGAAAGTACACATCGCAATACCAGTAGTTCTGGCGGGTGGTGGTGATATCGGCCTTCAGCCCAACTGCCACGCGCATGAATCCGGTCACTTTATAATTGTGTGAATGGGATGTGAATTTAGCCGATGTTATTTCGGCTTGGTGATTTCGGTGACTGGGGTGACACGCAATATCTACTCAGTTCTAGCTAGTAATGGATTAACCTTCACTTTAAGGGTTTGTTATACCTGTACTTTTCATCAAATCAATGCCAAGTTTGTATAGATACTGTTGAAGTGCAATGCTTTGTCTGTTTCGTACAATGAGCAGGTGTGAATAAAATACCATGCTTCACATTCAAAATAATATGAAGAAAAACACGGTATGCTCCGTTGTATTCACAATAAAATGACCGCTTATTACTGTCATTGATTCTTTTGTATTTTATTCAATTTAGCAATTTTCTGGAGAGAATTTCCCTTGATGAGGGGTAGCGCAAAAAAATTTGAAATATAGAAACAAGATATTCTGATAATTAATTTAAATTTAAGTTATTCAACTGTATGAAATATTATAGTTTTTGCTGTAATAAATTATATGCTATGAATGTTAAAGACCTCCTGCAGTGAAATTACAATAATGACATTCAACTGGCCAGCAATGCAGCTTATAGTATACCAAATTCATGTAATAAAATATTAGCAGCATCCATCAAGTTAATTAGTCACCACAGCCAGATTAATGATAGCCATCGCTACAGTGCAGTCCGCGAAATCTAGGTCAGGCAGCCCGTGATGTCAGAACAGGCGGAAACTGCTGGGCCTACTGCGCGTGCAGCCGTATTGTGCGCCATTGTTTACATTCTTTTAATCCATTCATTGATAACACAGCTCATATTTCTCGTTATAAAATTCGGATAGTTTGGAACTGTTACATATATTTAGCAAGTGCATACATGGTAAATCGTTGTGTAGTGTTTAGATGCAGCAATACGCTAAGTGAAAGAGTACGCCTGCATAAGTTTCCATGCAAGTGACAAACATCGCCGACATATATGGGTCAGATTCGTCCGCAGAACCCGTGCACGTTGGAATTTAGAAGAATTAGTTTTCATATGCTCGAGCATGTTTGTGATGACTACTTTGTAAACAAGTTGAAGTTCGACATGGGATACGCCAACGTCCTGGTGTTGAAGGAAACTGCAATTCCGACCATCTACCCAACTGTTACTACGGACGCCAGTAGTGGAAAAAAGACTGCCACACCCACAGGCAGTACCAGTACTCGTGGTGTCGCAGCTACCAATTCAACGTGTCAGCACCAGCGGTCCGCAGTGAGAAAATTTTTCACAAATGGTTTATAGCAAACTTATAAAATGCTAGCACTAAAGATAATTTACAAAGTATTTAAATAGACAAATTACCACTGCGAGACGTGTGAGACGACTTCTGCCTTTGCACCGTCGCCGTCGGACAAAGCATGTTTATCCTCGACGCGCACAGACACAGCCTCGATCTGCCGCTGGCTCATGCATGTACGGTTGTGGACCTGTCAGGGGCTCGGGGTCTGCATAACGCTCCCCAATATCATTATCCACATCTTCTAAATACGATATAGTGTCATCACATGAAGAAAGAATCAGATGAATCCAACATTGTGTTGCGAGATTGGCCTTCCTTTCGTGACGTCACGAATACCGTCCGCAGTCGCTAGATGTCGCTACAAACTGGTACATTTTGTGTGCACGAAGCATGATCAAATAGGCTCTTTTACGGGGTGACCGAGGGAATAAAAAATATTTGAGTAGTAGTAAATTATTTTTAGAGTATGGACAATGCAGTTTGGCAAGAAAAAAAGTCATTTCGCGTACCCTTTAATGTTAAGGATACAATGAATTGTATAAGTTTTAATGATCGTCTTGCTGACTGCATGTTAAAATGGTAAAATATTGCGCCATATTTTATGCGAAAGGAAGCGAAAGCTATAAAAGCAGTAATAAAGTAACAATTTCGGGTTAACGTAGAACTAAATCAATCTAACAAATGAGAGAAAATGTGCTTTATTCACAGTATGACGCACATTAAGCTTCATGTGTTCGGCACACGCTAATGTCGATATGCCCTTTATACTCTGAGGTCGACGTCACCAGAGTTGCGAGCCGAAGTCTCCAAAGAATACTCTCGGACTTCACCGGGTCGAATTCATCGTGTGCCGACATCATCACTACTGGGAATAATGTTGGCACAACATCCTCTTTCAAAGAGATTTTAGCACCAAGATAACCTAGGGCTTCCATCTTCTCTGGTCCGGATCGCAGTCGAAACAAGTTTTTTCTCGAAGCGAGCAAAACCGGCTGTGATTCATTGGCTCCGTAGGGAACTTAAACCAACCACATGTTACTCTATGCTTAGTACAGTTTGCCTTACAATCGAATGATGCACAATACACCATTATGATGCTTCCTTCTAAAAAAACCGCTTTCGCTGCAACGGTACGGTGAATCAAAGGAAAATCCCAGTCTCGTAGCACTTCCCTGTCAACAGTGACGTCACGTCGAAGCTTGCCGATAATCGCGGAGAAATATGCATAATTGAGGCTGGCCGGTAGAACAAAGTATTATTTGGAATTATGAAATAACTGAAGTCTTAGATTTTTTCCATTCAGTGTTGTGAAAACGGAAATATACTACAAGATGTAATATAATAAGATTTCAAGCAATCATAATAATCGCTCAAAATTATTTTGAGCGATTATCCGTCATGGGAAGCCCAGTGATACACGAGACCCTGTCAGCCAGAAAACAAGCGAAATTAGCAACAGCGAGATGTGCGCCGATCGTGTATTTAGGAAAGTCTTTTGTTCTGTGGAAAGAAACAAAAGAAACTACTGGAGCCAAAACTGATGCTGCTTTCGCAAAGATTCTTCTCGTAAATTCGAATGAATCGAAAACTCCCCAGCATAATGCTGCGTTCCAGTGCGCCCATATTTACCGTGAATATGAGTTCTTGACATGTAATTGTAAGTAGCCTTCGAAACTTCAACAAAAGTAAAAAGGGTGCCGGTCACTCGGCAACTCGTAAATATGACTTATATGGGGGATTCCATTGTATGGTTCATGAACTCTTATTCACGGTGAATTTTATATTATAACCGAAGGCCTATTATAAAAAGGGGCCATCTACAAATTACGTCACACTCGGGGTGGTGGTGTAATCGATTAGGAGTGTTATAAGGAGGTTGTTGGTGTCTTGGTGATTGTCACATAACAGTTCACACAGAAAAACATTTGGAAAGTCTGTTGATATATGATTGATACAATTCATTGCTATGCTAGTGTGTGTGTATGTCATTTAGTGTCAAAAGAGTATCAACGAAGAGATGAACACCCCCCGCTCTCTCTCTCCCCCTGTATCTCTCCCTATCTCTCTCTCTCTCCCATATATATATATATATATATATATATATATATATATATATATATATATATATATATATTTTATAATATTTTGATAAACAACCGTCACTGAAACATCTATTTTATATTCAGTCAATATCTACATTGATTAAAGGTTTGCAGGTACAATATAGGTCTGTATAACTAATAATAAACAATAACGTTAAAGTTAAATATTCATGTTTATGTACGTGTAATCACTGTAACACACACACACACACACACACACACACACACACACACACACACACACACACACACACACACACACACACACACACACACACACACACACACACACACACACACACACACACACACACACACACACACACACACACACACACACACACACACACACACATATATATATATATATATATATATATATATATATATATATATATATATATATATATATATATATAAACACACATATAAAACGTACATAAACATGGACATTAAACTTTAGCCTTATTGTTTATTATTAGTTATACAGACCTATATTGTATCTGCAAATTTTTAATATATATATACTTATATATATATATATATATATATATATATATTCAAGATTTGCAGGTACAGTGTAGGTATATATAAATATATATATATATATATATATATATATATATATATATACCTACATTGTACCTGGAAATCTTGAATATATATAAATATATATATATATATATATATTCAAACTTTGCAGGTACAATATAGGTCTGTATAACTAATAATAAACAATAACGGTCCAGAAAGAAACACTTGTCAAAAGAAGCTATTTGAAAAAAATAGCGTACAAACAAACTATGTGGTTGGTTTATAGGCGTACAAGAAAGGATGAAGATTATACAAATTACTTAATGCAGCTACGAATGAAATTAGACAATCAAAAAGAGCACAAATTAGCATTTAAAAAAATGACAGCAAGAGTTTTATGCATATATCAGGAGTAAACAAAACGTACGCGACAAGGTTGGACAACTAGAATATCACAAGGTTTTCTAATGGAGAAGACATAGATAGATACTTTAGTTCAGTGTTTACCAGAGAGGATATTAGTGTATTGGATATTACCAGTTTCATATGCTAAATTTCAGGTGGTTAAATCAGATAATTTCGGGCAGTTAATTGTATCTCCAGAAATGGTAGCGAAGAAATTAAAGACAATGAAGGACAACAAATCACATGGAATGGATGGAATTCCTCCAAAACTACTAATGGAAACAGTAAAACAAATTAGCATATCACTTGCAAGAGTGTTCAACTTGCCATTAAACTAGGGAGTGGTTCCTTTTGAATGGAAACAAACAAACAAACATCATATCATTTTTTTTTTAAACGCAAGTCGCATCATCCTCACCATGGAGTCTCTGGCGAGGTGGACACACCCTAAGCTCACAACCTCTATGGTGATAAACACCCAAAAGTCACTTCATCATCATAGTCATCATAGTTGTAGTCGCAGTAGTATTACACGCTACCCTCTTGTATCATGCTTGTGTTGCTCAATAAAATACCTGTCCACTCGTATAATACCGTGTTTTGTTCGTTTCTCATTTACTCATCAGGAAATAACACCCCCACCACCCCGCACACCCTTTGACCCTTCTTAAGAAATGACCCTTTAAATCCTCTTAGTAAATGACGTCCACTTTTTTACGCCACCACGGATAACCTTTAAACCCTCTTAGAGGACTCCTTGACAACTCCTCGAACAGTCCTTTTGTCGCTAGTGAGCGCTGATGTAGTCCTACAACTTCTATGGGGCGCTGATGTCATGTGAGCGATAATACACCTCTTTCCGTATACTGTCACGCAGGCAACGTCTTCCGGGTTTTTATCAAAAGTCTATTTTTAGTTACCTCTTTACATGGACCCCTCTCTTGCTCATTCAGACGGACTCATTAACTACTCACGCTGCCCGCCATCGCAGTTCACTTATAAACACATTTGGAAGTAAAACAGAGAGAAAAAAAAATAACACGTTTACTTTTATTTAACACAGTTACATTATTATTTGTTAAAACAAAAAATGCGATAATATTAATAAAAATGTTGTATTTTATACGTTTAGGGGGTTGGTATTTAGTGACGTAGTCACCTAACCTACTCTTACGGAATTGTCATCGCGGGAGGTAGCAGGCACAGTGACAATACAAAGAAGTCAACGTTGTAATACAGAGTGAGAATGGAACGTAGATATTGACAAAGGAGGACAAGTAACGCTTGTCGTGAAATACAGATATCAAGTCAAATAACATGAAAACATAACGCGTATATAATTACCTTCCCGGACTGGTCATAGTCATTCCTGCGTCCTGGTTCCCACGTAAATTGTGGCATGGCGCGCTCTTGGATTCACAGGCGTATTCTTCTGAGCAATCGCCCCAACTAGTGCCTTCGCCTCAATCAACAGCCGAGTTCAACTCATGTGGAACCACAGCATTCACAGCCAATCGGAGACAAGTAATTGTTCTATGGAGTCGATTATGCCATCTCCGATACCATGGGTTTTTAATTTAAGTAGTAATCTGTGATGTGGCACTTTGTCGAAAGTTTCTGAAAATCTAAATAATATATACTATCTACTGGTGATCCATCGTCTATCTACTTAGTGATTTCTTCCAAAAAATAGAACTTATTTTTTTAGTATGACTTTGCTTTTAGGAATCCATGTTGAGACTGATTTAATAATTGTTGTCTAGCAAGGAAGTCCACCATATGGTCATTAATTAACCTTTCTAATAATTTACAAATCACCAATGTTAAACTCACTAGTCTGTAATTGTCTGACTTATTTTTCGAATGGCCGTCGAGTTCCGTTAAAGTATGCCAATAAGTAACGTCATATTTCAAGCTCGACACACGCATGTATAGAAATTTCTGTTGTCACTAGCAACCAGAAAACGATACACAGGTTAAAAATAAATAAAAACAGCATCACTTAAGAATCTAAAATACGACCTATGAAGTTATCTTACCTGTTGCGCATCCCACGGAGGCGGCATATTATGTTGGTTTGCATCAAAACCAGATCTCACAAATGGCTGTCATTCAACTGTGTTGCTATTTCTTTCTGGTGCTGTAGCAACTGTAATTCGTTCAAACCAAAATGTGTCTAAATGTTATCACTGATGCTGTCATTCTTATATGTTTGTACATGTATTTTTTATTCGAGGTGGTTCACAACATATATAAACCGTTGTTTTTTCATATTTACCCAAACCAATTAATAAATGAAACGTCACCAACAATTCACAGCATAATTATTTGCATTGAGTCTGTGCAACCCTCCTAGCAACCCTTTTTCTGTTT
This sequence comes from Lamellibrachia satsuma, assembly GCA_033239005.1. Taxonomy (NCBI): domain Eukaryota; kingdom Metazoa; phylum Annelida; class Polychaeta; order Sabellida; family Siboglinidae; genus Lamellibrachia; species Lamellibrachia satsuma. The sequence goes on along the minus strand of BSQZ01000187.1, from coordinate 44,606 downwards.
GTGTAGCCAACCCGACTACTGAGTAGGTTGGCATTTGTTAACATTAGACAGGCATAACAAGGGATGCCGCTGTGCATACTGAGATGTATATGCCTACAGCACAGTTTGCACAGCTACGAGTAAACACGACAATGGTACTACATAGTTACTTATTATTGGTACGCAAAAGCAGCGTGATAAACTTGATTGTTTTTCCCGACATATATGCTGAGCCAGAATTTCACACCGGCCGTCTCAGCACAGAATGTAGGAGTCACCTTTGATAATAATTAGAATAAGACTATTGCAACTGCTCTTGTTAGTAGTAGACTTGACTATTGCAATTTAATTTTTCACAATATTGCTCTCAAAGGTCATCTTGAAACTTCAACATGTGCAACTTTGTTTGTACCACTTCTTAAATCATAGCATTGGCCCCCTGTCTGATATAGCTCTATTTTTTTATTTATTTAAGCTCTGCACAATTACCTATCAAGCAACCGGCACATTTACATCCACTGCTCAATCCTGCAAGCAAGCCTAGGCAACTTCGATCATCTAATTCTAATCCACTTCCCATTGTTAAGACAAATGTCGGAACTAAAGCTTTTTAAGTTGTTGCACTGACTCTGTGGAATTCATTCCCTGTTAGTGTTCAATCTATAGGAAATATAACAACATTTCGCCGTAAGCTAAAACCCAAATCTGTTTAAACTTGCTTATCCCCCATAGTTCCCCGGCGTACCAATCTAATTGTTTAGTAGTAATAGTAGAGCTTCTTAGCACATGGATTGTTCAGATTGTGATACAAGCACCAAATTTGGCGCACATGTGCTATGACAGGTTCTAGGAAAACTGAAAGTGGACCCCAACGAAATTTGCATTTTAAGGAGGCGTGGCACCACCATATTAAAAATGGCCGCAATGAAATTCCGAAATACATTTCTTTGGGCGTATATTCACTTCTAATTAACATTTTTGTTTGATTTAAAATGCTAACCTATGGTTTTGGAATATAAGAAGTCGATTAAGATAAAATATAATGTGACTGGATGATTAACTCATTTGCGTATATGCAAAATAACACCCATTTTGTATAAAATAAAACAATTGAAAGTTATCAGATGAATTGGCCTATTATGTTCGACAATATCTACTTACTTAATATTGTAGTAAGTCACTGTAGTAATATCATATATGCTAATAAGCTGCAATTTTTGGGTTTTAGGTGCTCTGGGAAATGCAGCGGCCAGCATTTGATCTGCGTTGCGCTGTGTAACAGAAGGTATATTACCGTTTTAATGTGTTAGTTATGAACCCATAGAATAAATACCTTATCGAAGGGTTCTGGGTTGTATGCACTCATTATTTTAGAATGTTGTATTGGGCGAGCTGAAGGGGTCAGGCGGAAGTGAGAAAACGATACAGTACCAAGTTGTCACGGATTTGGGTTATGCACGAAGGACACGCAACTATATGATCATTTATCAACATAATTTAGTTTGAAATGCACACGACAACATAGCATGAAAAACAAATCGCAGTAGGTGACTGGCTTGATGGTGTTAGGTGGTCAAGTGCTCTGGTCGAAGCAAACATCACAACTTCAGGTAGGGCAAACTCCATGATGGAGGGCGGACATGTAACACGGTCAAGATGGGCCTATCGTGTAACAGCCGCTAGTCTCAGTGTCCTACAGAGAGCTGCGTACCATGCATCTTGCCGGCGATCAATCTCACTCTTGCTTTTTGTCATGCAGTTTGTGTGATCTCTGAGAGAAGACAACTTCCAAACTTCCAAATGTAAGTAGAGACTCTCGGAAAGTTGGCCCCAGTTATTTGTACGCACTACTCGAGGTGGGTGCCAGTGCATGTCATAAACATGATCTAGCTCAAGGACACGCACCCAAGTGTTTATCGCCAGTTCGCACAAGGTCACTTCACGGTGCAAAAGACAGGACACACCTTCTCACCAATGGCACCGGATCAAAACTATGAGGTCATAAAGGGAGATGGGGGGGGGCGTGGGATTTACCAAAAATCCAGTTGCGCTACTCAGGTGGATGGTTGCAAGACCTGAAATAGCTAGACTAGTGTGTGTGTGTGTGTGTGTGTGTGTGTGTGTGTGTGTGTGTGTGTGTGTGTGTGTGTGTGTGTGTGTGTGTGTGTGTGTGTGTGTGTGTGTGTGTGTGTGTGTGTGTGTGTGTGTGTGTGTGTGTGTGTGTGTGTGTGTGTGTGTGTGTGTGTGTGTGTGTGTGTGTGTGTGTGTGTGTGTGTGTGTGTGTGTGTGTGTGTGTGTGTGTGTGTGTGTGTGTGAACTGACTGGAATTGTACGTCGCATGGGCAACCCATTTTGGACGACGGTGAAGATCTTGTCACACTTGACATAAAGAAATCCAGGCCTGCTCCCATCAATCTCAAACATGGGAAGTCTGCGGAAGTTCAAAAGTCAAATTTTGTGGTATTCCTTCAGTCAACAACACCAGATCAAGTAGTTCCTGGTTGTGACCCGGTTGTGGTTGCTGAAGTGTTGGACGGTGCTGCCATCGTACACATGCTACCACCTGGTGGTGTCAGAACCAACTTCAAATACTATGCAGTGTTCGTATTCATATCCTACATCCGACGACGTTTTCAGAATGTAAATAGGTTGGACAAAGTGTGGGACCGCTATATCCAGAACACCACCAAACAAAGCACTCGATAAAGTATGGGAACCAGGCAACTTAGACGAGTTATGGAAACTACACCACTTCCTAGAAACTGGCAGTCATTCCTCCAGGTTGATTCCAACAAGAAAGAGCTGTTCAATTTCCTGGCCGATCATATCGGAAAGGAAACACCACGTGATGGGAAGGAGCTAGTCTCAACCTTTGACACAAGTGTGAAATTCACATGGGTCAACAAGGACACAACCAAACTAGAGCCATTCACCCACGAAGAGGCGGACACTAGGATAATGATACATGTAGCTGACTGTGTAGCCCAACGATATAGGAAAGTTACCATTGGAACGTTGGACCCTGACGTAGTAGTACTGGCCGTTTCAGTAGTCATAACAATTGGATATTTACGAGCTGTGGAACGCCTTTGGTATAGGGAAGACTTTCCCATACATAGGGGCTCACAAAATTGCATCAAATCTTGGGCGGTGCAAGGCAGCAGCTCTCCCGCTATTCCACAGCTTGACTGGGTGTGACATTGTCTCATCCTTCAAGGGACGGGAAAAAACCTGCTAATACGTATGAAAAATGTTCGAGCCACTGACAAAATCCCCTCTGACTCTTATTGCAGCACCGGGCCGCGAATTCTGTTTTTCCAAACAGTATATCCATCGCCCCGCCCACTTTGACCCACTTTTCACCGTAGCTGTCAATCTACTGTTCATTTTAAAATTGCGCATGCGCAAGTTGCATAAACTGCGTTCACACTATCACATCGGCTGTTTTCCTGTCGATGTTGTTTTCGCGTGCTAGATTTACGGAATGTAGTAAGAGAGGTACGTAAATTAATATATCGCATTAGATGCGCTATGTAATGTTGCTTGATATAAAACCATATATGAGATAATTTATAATAATTAAACTGATCAGTGATTTGTATTATTTCTTTGTGCTCGTGCGTTTGTCATACTGACTTGACCTTGCCCTTACGCGATGCGATCGCTGCCCTTGTAGTGATAACTCATATGTAGCATCGACCTTTTCTCTCCTCAATTTTGGCTCTGCAAATATGACCTAATATCTGTACATAGTATAAACATCAATAATGGCTGATCTGGTGAAAAAGTACAGTGATTTGCTGCCTAAGTAATTAACTAATTTGTTTAAATATCTTGTGAATATCTTGTTTAATATTAATATAGCAAATGGAACCTCAGGAGTTCAGGCTTAGCAATCAAGTATAATGGTACACCATTTGTGTAGACAGAATAATTAATTAATTAATTAATTAATAGAAAATGTATTAACAGTCCAAGTTTAAATATTTTCACTATGTAATATGTGTTATGAAAGTTGATGAGTTCAGAAAAATATACAATCTGTATATAATATGGGCATTTTCACAGTAATGAGGGTGAGCTGTGTCTCACGAGGGTCAAATAGTAATGGCTAATTTTGTGTACCCTATTCCATTGTGGGATGCTATATCTTAGTTTATGAAATCCATTAACATTTGGGCAGAATGACAAATTTAATCATTCTGAAAGCATAACAATGTTAAATAAATATATAAACATATATGTGCCATTCTCGCGAAAAGTGTACATTTAAAAATTACATCATTGCAGATTAAGTTTTAAAGTTTTTTTCTAATTGTCAAAATGTACTATTATAATTTTTTTTCACATAATATTTATTTTATGATTGAAATATAAATGTATTACGTAAGATTGTAGGGAACTGTCTACTTGATCTGCCGGAGGCAATGTTCAAATTTATGATTGAAATATAATTGTAAAAACATGCTATTATTATTTCAGTTGGTTTAATTACATTAAATGATTGTTTATCGTAGAATACACTGCCTGTTGGGTATGACTATCATGTATGATCATTCGAACATGTTGACGAGCGTATGCTCACAGCTGAAATTCGTGTTGCACTCGATCGTGTTTCACAGTCTCAGCTTTGGCTCAAGCTGTACGAAAATGTCAAGAAAACTACTTTGTTAATCGCAGTTACGAGACCGGAAGTTATGGAGTACCTATATGTCAAAAACATTGTACAAAAATTCGCTGAGAATACCTTTAAAAAATATAGTACTGCGAGCAAAATGTTTGCTTATATATTATACTAATGTTTCCAAGTTATTTTAGGATATATGACATGACATGACAGCCTTGATCTCAATGACAGCCTTGATCTCAAAACCTCCAAACCGGGAGTCAATGGGCTAACAACTACACTACAACAAATCGTCAAATTAAGCAGAACGATTATGTCAATTAACTCGCAACGCAAAAATAATTATCTAATTAAGTCAACTTTATTTATATATACATATTTCCTGCAATAATATATAAACTTCTTTCAGTGTTTTAATTTCCTACAGCAATGTATAAACGTCTTTCAGTGTTTTATTTCTTCTAAAACACTACTACAGTTTATCAATAGCGGAAATGCTGGTTGTCACGCATGCGCGGATATGTTCTTGCGAGACGACTGACAAAGTGGGTGGAGCTATGTGCAAGGTGGTCGGAGCGGTGGATATATTGTTTGGAAAAACAGAATTCGCCACCGGCCCTGCTCCACGTAGCTGGACTGCAAACCACCCAGACATTCACAGTATTGATGTACTGTAGAACGTGTGGACTGGAGACTTGAACGAAGCCAGGAAGCATCTGTTCGCACAGGAGTAGTAGGAGGTTTATGACCCCACCTAGGGCGGTGGCCATGTGCATAAATGACTTCCGCTTCCGGTTGCGCGCGCAGCCAATCAGAGCGCCCCCTGACGATTGTAGCCGAGTGCAGTGCCTTCTGGGTAACCTAAGCGCCCCCTAGCGACTGGAGGAGGAACGAAAGATAACCAGTGGGTAACCTAAGCGCTCCCTAGGGACTGGAGGAGGAACGAAAGATAACCAGTGGGTAACTTAAGCGCCCCCTAGGGACTGGAGGAGGAACGAACATTGACCTAGTTACGTTTTACCGGAGGGTCATTAACCTAGTAAGGAAACAAACAAAATCGTACGGTGCACACGTATTTTATTGAATACAACAAAGCGGCAGCAGTACAAACGAGGCGATCGTATGTGATTGGATACAACGAGCAGGGTATGATGAAGATGAAGACGATGACGAGGCGACTTGCGAATGGTGACCATCGCGCCAGAGGTCGCGAACTTACGGGTGTCTCCACCGCGCCAGAGGTTCGAGAGCGAGCTTACGGGTGGAGCGACCACCGCGCCAGAGGCTCAGTACGATATGCGATAGTACGGTATACCCTTTTTCAGCAGGTTAATCCAATCGAACACGCGACAATCGTTAGCGACCAGATCGGTGTGGAAAGCGTTGACGAAAGTTCTCATAGGAGAACCGTTACAACGAAGCATGATATAAGTGACGCAATATTGTCCGCAAACGTTAGACAGAGGACTCTGAAGTCTCGTGCTGTTATGAGTCCACTCGGAACAGTGTTTGTTCAAGAAGGTGCGGAACGCCGCGTGACGAGGCGGCAGACCGTACAAACAGAAGTATTCGCCGCGCCCGTCGGAGGACAGGTACAACGCTATCCAATGTTCGCCCGGTTCGTCGCCGTCGTCGGTGTTGCACACGAAGGCGATCGGCAAAGCGTCAATTGTTGTAGGCAGTCCATCTCTGGTTACGACGCCGCCAAAGACGGACGCGGTGTTCAGATCCATCGCCAGTAGACGGGCGATCTGCAGGGTGTCCATCTCAGTAGTCGTAGATGACGTTGAGGTTCTTGTCGATTTCCAGCACAGACTCGAATTCGTCGTAGGCGACGACGTTCACGGTGGTCAGAAGCGCTTCTCGGAAATGAAATTCTATGCGCAGGTTGCCCTTTTGTACCAGATTAAAGCAGGGACCGTCGCACTGGTTGGGGGTCAGTTCGAAACAGAAGAAGGTGTAGCCGTCTCGGTACTCGTCGCGAGTCAGACCGTTCCCCTCGTCCTGCCATATCTTGCTGGTCGAGGTGAACAGGCTCGCGTAGCTCCTGGCGAAGAGGTCTTCTGCGAAGTTGGGCTGGAAGGGTTTGGTGGGTATCTGACGACCGTCCACGTACACCGAGTGGAAGCTTATGGCGTTGTTCTTGGCGTGAAACGGGTTTGTGGCGTTCGTGCCGTTGTAGGCGTCGTTGTCGATGCAGCACAGTACGAGACGTTTCGGCAGGGCGCTGAGGAACAGGTTCTCGCACGTGTGCGACAGAGCTCCCGCGGGAATGGAGTACACCTTGCATTCGACGGGTCGTAACGGATATTTGACCATGTTCCGCTCGAGAGCCTTGATGTGAGCCATCTGCACGGCCGGATTGAGGGTGGCCTTCTTGACGAACAAGGACGCGTTGACGATGGTTATCTTGTACTCGTTGATTCCAGCAGCCATCAGCGCAAACGAGGGCTTGCTGCGCACCAGTCGTAACTTGACATCGACACCGTTGATCAGGAATTTATCCTGCAGAAACATATCCACGTGGAGACGACCCATCATGTCGACTACGCGACTGCCGGCTATGGATTCTCGTCGAGTCACGAACCCGGGGTTAGGATCGGGTCCGGCGGCTAGCTCGGTGGCGTGCATGCGACTAGCCTTGTCCTTGTACCACAGCTGATTCGTCAGCTGCGTCGACTTTGCGTCGAATCCGTAACTCAGCAGCGTCTTTATGTAGGCTCGATACGGATACGAGTTGGTCGAATAGGTCACGAGCGTGTCGTTCAGGGAGAGGTCGACCTGGCTGAACAGCGACTGCAACCAGTTGTTCACCGGTCCCACGGGTTCGCCCGCGTCGATATTGTTACCGTTGGCTCGTGTCACCTTCACCTGCACGTGTAGCATCGTGTTGGCGAGATCCAGGGAATCATCTCCCGATCCTGGGATGAAGAATTCTATCGGTCCTCCAGAGTCCAGAGAGACCATGGGTTGATGTTCCACCACGTGACTGTCGGTGATGCAGTTCTGAGTGGGGGGTACGGTAAAGAGATCAAGCTCGGTCTTGACTCCCTCGCACGACTGTCTATGCACGAAAGCCATCTTTGTCGTCGAATATGTCGGCCGCGCGTTTCGTGGACGTCCTTTTCTTGCGGCGTCTCTTTACTGGAGCGAATGTCGCCTTTGCGGCCGCTCGTTTTATACGTTTACCGGGGGGGGGGGCCGAATACTGCTCATCACGGCGTCGGTGACGCGTCTTTTGGCAGCCGTTTTTATGTTCTGGCCTGATAAGACGTCGCCGGCTATGCGAACGCCGGTCTTCAACGCTCCCTTGCCCAACGCCACGGCCCCTCTCTTGATGAGCGGCATGGCGCTGCGCAACAGACTGCCGAACAGACTGCCCAGTCCGTGACCTCGCTGGTATTGCGCACCGGCGAAGTAGGGCAGCGCACCGCCAGCCTGGCGCGCGTAATAATCGTTGTAATTCATCAGAACAGTCCGGGCCTGCGTCGACGAAAATGAAGCGTCACCGTCACTCTGCCGTATTCGAATGGCACGCGCCGACCCATGTCGTTCCTTATATCCACCTCGATCTAGTTGAAGTTCGAGCACAACAGGGGTACGTAGTGCACGTTAGTGAAACGAGCGGACACCCTGTCACCGTGACGTCCGCTAATCGGAAGGGCGCGCAACAGAGGCGCGAGAGTGTCACCCACTATACGAGACTCCACGATGTCCGTGTAGACGTAGAGGGTGTCGAACCCCTGCGTCAGGTTCACCACATCGTCGGCCTCGATGTGGAAGGGGTACGACGAGTCGGGATGGCGGGAGTCGATGGGGAGGACGGGAGATGACGTAACCGCCTCCGGCTCGCTGGCTACGGGTTCACGGAATCCTAACATGGACGCCGTCGCGCTGTGGTACGGTATGGTGAACAGGGTGTTCGCTGTCATGTGTAACGTCATTTTCTGAGTGACGGAACTAGCTCATTTGAGCCTGTGTCTCCTCCGTCCGCATACTGTACAGTCCCTTGTTGACGTGATACAGCAATGTTAACGGATCGTCGTAATACCTACACGACAACTTCGAACGTCGGGACGAGTCCGCAGCATCGATCGTGTTGAGGAAGAACCAGACATCGTTCTCTGTGACGTTGTACCAAGTGTGCGGATACTGGAACTCAGCCAACACACACTCCCACTCGCCGGTAAGATCGATGCGTTGAGGCAAGGCCGTGACGTAATGGGTCAAGGTGTTGTCGGGGTGCATCTTCATAGAAGCGTTGCTAGGCAGCGTCATGTAGAAATCAGTCGCCATTGCGTCTCAACGTAGGATTGGGCAGTAGGTAACCCAAAGAACTACTCAACAAAGCCGTCCACAGATTAGAATCGCCGTGACCTTTCGTCAGGTTGTAAATGCTGATCAGAATGACCGTGTACAAGACGACAACTTGACACAGAAACACGATCTCCTCTTTGGGACACGCGGTACCGAAAAGATGCCAGTGAGTGCTGTCTGTCTCGTTCGGTGCAGCGTCAGTACAATCCTCGTCCTGCTCCACCTGTTCCTCGTCTATGATGGTGGTGCAGATCGGTGGTGTCGCATCGTGTGTCATTTCTCGAATGCAGTGTCACCATGTGCGCGGCAAGGCTTTATAGTGGAGTGGACGAGTACCCTGGCATCGATCCAGCTGTTGAAGTTGGAGAAATAGCCGAACCATTTCACCAAAGCCTCCTTTCGTCTACCAACTGTACGACGTTGCAGTACCTCTTGAACACGGTACACTTTATCGACGGGTACCGACACCTTCTGCAGCTCCAGTTCGTAGAAGGTACCCTCCAGCACTTCGCCGAGATCGTCCCGCAAGCGGTACACGGGTGGATCGGAGGGGTGAACCTCGTGTATCGTGAACATCTCTTCGCTCCAGTTCGTCTCGTAGCCCTTTTCGAACGTGCGTTTGTACTTGCTGACGCGCACGCGATCGGACACGTGCAACTTGGGCACGCCCTTACCGTCGTGACCGTACAGACGTTGCCACACATTTTCTTGATTCTTTACATTCACATGTGACGGAGCCATACCGATACTGCGGTGGGGGGGGGGGGCGTTGTTATACGATCGCACCAAGTCCGGAAGGATGTCGATGAACCGCCACGTCTGGTGTTGCGTGAAGTATCGCCACATGCGCGTCTTCAACGTTCGGTTGAATCTTTCCACGACGCTTGCCTTCGTCTCCGCGTTGTGCGTGGAGAAGTGATGGATGTTGTAACGCTGCAATAGAGCCTGAACGGATTTGTTTAGAAATTCTTTGCCTTGATCTGTCTGCAACGTCTTTGGCCACACGTCGACGAACGTGGATTCCAGCGCTACCACCAACGACGCCGCGGACTTGTTCTTCATGGGAACACACCAGGCCACTTTCGAGAAGACGTCGATCACCGTGAGGAGAAAGGCCATACCTTCTTTGTCGTTTTTCACCTTCGACATGTCTACGAGATCGGCCTGACACTGCTGATGCATACCACCCACGATGACGCGACGTCTCTTGAAATGACGTCTCGCTAGTTTGTGTAAGATGTAGGCATCCTGTGCCGACAACCATTCTGTGACGACCTTCCGTGGCAGGCGCGTGACGCGTCGCAAGCCGTCGACGCCGCCATAACTGCCTACCCTTTTGGGATCGAAGTAGACCTCACTCATGGGGCGTTCCATCAGAAGAGGAGGAGGACCGATGCGTTGACGGGGGCGGTGACGTTGACTCCGGAGTACGACTGCTAACGAATGACGAGGAGCACGCCGACGTGTACTAGGACACACACTATGGTACCCACAACACAAGCGGTGGAACAACAACGGTCTAGTAGCGTAACCATAGTCTGAATAACACCAGTTGTATAAGAATGCCGGCTGCAACGTCACCAAGCAAGGTAAGTCCTTCAAACAATATCGCAGCCACGACGGAAAGGTACGCGTCCTGTTGATCGATGAGCATGACGAACACTGTGCTACGGACACGCGTCGTACCACCTTATACGTTGTTCCATCCAGCCAATGACGACGAAGCCTTGCGTGATGCGGGGGGAGGGTGGGGTGGACAAGGAATGTTCCATTCGACGAGCGAGGGGCGTTCGAATAACGCCTGTTGCATAAAACTTTGGACTATACCGTGAGCAATCATGTAAAGTCCACTGATAAATATCGCACCGATGACGGAACGGTACACGAGGTCTTGTGGATCGGGCGACATGACGAACACTGTGCTACGGACATGCATCGTACCATCCTATAGGGCGTCCCAACCAGCCAATGACGACAAAGCCTGGCGTGATTCGGGGGGTGGGGTGGGCATGGTATGTTCCATTCGACGGCTCCGACGGGCGAGGGGTGTCCAACTTAGCGACCTTCGTGCACTACCTGCAGCAGCAGCACGCGGAGTAGTAGTAGTTGACCGACGAGAGGGAGTGACCGTCGGCGCCGGACGTATGTGGGCTCTCCTGGAGACGTTACCGACCAACGCCATGGGTAGGTTGATGGCACGGAGTTGTTGTGCGAATGGCTGCCAACCCGTCGGATCGGTCTTTCTCTTACGCAACAGAACATTAACGACATCCACCACGTTACTGCCGACAACCGGCACGCCCTCGTGTATCAGTTCACCGCGAGCGGTCCACGCGATATCTCTCTTGAGATGCTCCATCAAACGGCTGGATTTGGCTTGCATGGTCCTGGGAACGGTGGCCAAGACGGTGGCCTCCAGTCCGCTAATAGGAGCTCGCACTGCACCCTCCGACCCCGACGCCGGCTCCACCTCCGACTCGTTCACCGTGACCACGCGTAGCGGTTCCTTGATGCGTTTATCGGTCAAGACGTTTTATCGCTGCAACACCTGATTATACAGTGTCACCTTGGTCCCGTCGTCTAAGTCCTTTCTATCGAGGATGGTCTTCATCTCGTCATCGAGGGCTTGCACCTTCTTGCCTAAGGTGTCGGTCGCGGGTGGGGGTGGGGGTGACCGAAGCGTGTCCAACAGGCGCGGGTCCACCAAGGCCATCTTGTGTGCGTGCTCCATGTATCTACCTTTTGGTCAGCACCTGTCGGAGCAAGGGTAGCAAGACCGAACTTGCCAACGGTGCTAGGAAGGCCGATAGGAAACCGCCGCTCTGTCCCTCGCCAACCTGTTGCAGCAAGATGCGTCTTCTCCTGGCAGCGGGCGTTCCTCTCTGAGCCAACTCGCGTAACTTCGTCCTGTATTTACCCAAACGTCGCTTCTGTAAAGCGGTCAATGGAATGTTCTTTGTTAGTATGTTGTAGGCACACTCGGCTAGTGCACACAGCAGATGGGCGTCGGCGTTGGCGATGATGGCCTTTTTCACTTTGTTGTTCTTGTACCTGGCCAGAGTCTGTATGCGTACGAGTACTGAACACCGTCGTCTGGAAAGATGGCCGAGCGCAGACGCATGTCCTCGGGCGTGTCCTGTTTGAGATCGACCAATAGATAACCGTATGGTACCGACGTGGCGTCTTTAAACGCCTCTTGCACGAACTTGCCGCGTCCCGGATACATCTGTCGAGCCAAGTTCGCCATCTGCGATGCGTCACGTGGATTCTTGAACACCATCATGTACTGCGAATTCAGACTGATGGTGCGACTCTCTTTGTTTTTAGGGAACAGGTTCTGTACGATATACAGCACGGACGTGTTCCTGTGGTGACTTTGTTTAGTGAACAAGTCGTGACCCGTTCGTCCGTTTCTGCCATGAGATCTTCTATGACGATGAGGTTCCTCGTTGTCGGATCGAACATGGCCGCCGTCGGTAACCCTTCCTCGAATCGCACGTGAGCCAAGTCCGTCGTTGCGTAAGCCTCTTGCCATTCTCCGTAACACCACGTTATGTGTTCAGGCGGTGGATCGATCATCGCAGCGGCGCGACGCAACATACGCGTCACGAAAGTACTCTTGCCGCACCCCGTCGGTCCGGCGACGATGCACGTGAAGGGGTGTTTCCATCGTGCATCCACGATTGCGTATGAAACAAGTGCAGCGTGCATCGCCTTTTCTATACGTCCACCGGACCCGTGGTCACCCCGTCCTCGTGCACCACGCGTTTGGCGTAAAAGTAGGTGAGGGCCGCCCGTTCCTGCACGTACGTCAACACGGTAGATTTATGCACCCGGAAACCACGGTTCGCTCCACTTCCGCTCCGACGGTTGGTGAGCACCGTCAGGAACGCATCCTTGTCGATGGTGTTGTGCCGTTTGTTCAGTCCTTTGGTGCTGTACTTGGCGGTGGCTCCGAAACAATAGTACGTCTTGCTACACAACCCCACGAACCCGGCACCGGACCACTCGACCTTGAACAGACCCGGTGTCCTCTTGTCGAACGCTCTTCGCGCCTTACAGCACGCCTCGTCTCCAACCCACGGTCGATTGGCGAGGCGACATCGCACGTAGTCGTTCTCGATGGTCGTCGCAACATTCGGACGGGAGCCATTCGGAACGATGTCGGAAATAATGTTCTAGTAGTGCTGGGGTCACGAGGTCATCGACGGACTCCCCGGCCAAGGCTAAATAGGCACTATCTGTATCCATCTCGCAGTACTGGAACAGGGGGCGCTCCACGTATCGGATGATGAAGTCGTAATAGAACTGCAACATGCGCATCTTGGCGTACTGCAGAACGAAGAATCCCACGTGTACGGGTAGGGTGTACTTAACGGTTTTCTTGTTCATCTCTATCTCGTACGCATCGTCGACGACGTTCTCGAGTTGTCGGAACCGTTTATCGTTGACCATGAGCGATGCCGCCTTCTCCGTGCAGTAGCTGACGTCGCGATGTCGGTCAACGTTGGTGATGGTCTTTCCGTAGCCCGAGTTCCCCAGCAACTTCATGGTGTCCGCGATGATGGTCTTGTCTTGGTGGACGTCGCCGTCGCGTCGGGCCTTGGACACTGCATCGCCGAACTGCCGGAAACACGGAATAGGATCGTATTCAATGACATGGTACACGTGCAGCACCTCGAGACCGTGGTCCAGATACCATCGCAGCAGTAGCGTTGCGAGCAGTATCTTATCGCCGCAATAACTACCCAAGAGAATGCGTCTCGGAGTCTTCATTATGTTGTGCTCTTCGGCGTATCGGCGCATGAACGGACCGAGATCCTCGCGTATCAGACTGATGTTCTTGAACACGGGCTGCATCTCGGCAAAGTGCTCGCGCAATTCTTCCGGTACGCGAATGTCGCACTCGATCATGCCGAACACGGTTCCTGCACGCACTCCGTTCAGGATCTGTTGCGACGTCATCGTCCATCGCACGTGTCGACGTCGGGGAAATGCAGCATCCAGTCACTTTCGTACGGCCGGAGTTCGTCTCATCTCTTTCCACTCGCATTCCCACAGCTCGATGACTGTGACAAAGTGACGTAGGTAGGCGGTGGTCTTTCGGGTCTCGGCGAGCAGTTGCGCCATGGGTTTCCCGTTGACGGCGTTCACCTCTTCTCGGTTGCACGAGCAACCGTGAAAAAAGCAACCTTGGAACTGATAAGCCGTCTTCGTCTCGCTGCACCATCCGTCCACCCGATGTTTGCCTATTCTCTTCTCTCGTCCGTTGATCTGATGCCGTATGGGACGTCCCGTGCGTTCGGATTCCCACGTCAACCATTCGCCAGCCATCTGTCCGTACAGCTGCGCCGATTCGGGGCGGAAGTCGTTCTCTGCCCGTCGTCGCGTGCACCATCCCATAAGCATGTCTTGCATGAGCGACCACAGGTACAGTGCGTTCGCATCGTATCCGACGATCGATCGACAATGACGAGCAGCCTCTCCGTACTCGTTCTGACGTAGCGTGGTGACCCCTTTCTCGTGATAGCGATGAAAAATGATCGATGGCCCGCCTACAATGTTCTCTTTGACGAGGTCGTGCATGTCTTTATTCTTCTCGTTGAAGATGGTAAAGTAGGTCTCTGGAAGGTCGTTGAACAGGTACAGCAGGGTCAGACCAGGTACGCTGATACCTTGCTTGAACATGTCTATTCCACGTTGTCGATAGAACGCAAACTGTCTGTCGATGGCCTGTAGAAAGGGAACCACGTCCCTGTTGTTGTACCAGACGAGAAAGTCGCGCAACGTCGTCATGCCATTGACGCGCCAGGCCTCCTGACAACTGGCGTAATCCTCGTCTGAAATACTTTCGTTCTTCAGTCGACTGAAGAAGGCCTCTTTCGGTGGAAGAGCCGTGTCGTCGAGTCTCTCCAGACGGTCCATGTAATAATAATAATAATAATAATATTTTTTCTATAGCGCTAATTCCCGCATGGCGGATCGATGCGCTGTACAAATGTATATTAATAAATATAAATAGATAAAATGTACCTTATTAAAAATATATATATATGAACACTGGTTTTAAGACGTACAATACTAAAAGAGGAATGAAAATTATATAAATAAAATTAAACTTTGGTTTTAAGACTTACAATGCTTTGTATGTAAATTATATAAATTAATTTTAAACAAATTAAACACTGGTTTAAAGACGTACATTAATATGGAAATTATGTAAACTAATATAAAAATAAATAAATAAATACTGTACAAAAATGTGTATGCAAATTATATAAACTAAACTAAACTAATACTGTACTAAAAAATTTTTTATGTAAACTATATAAATTAATATAAAAATCTAAGCACTAATTAAAATGTATATAACATTTAAAAAAAATTATAAAGCAATGTCCATCATTTCAAAACAATTTAAATTAATTAAAATGTCCAATAAAAAGATATGTCTTTAAACACTTTCTAAACACAGAAAGTGTCCCCGATGCACGAATGTTCACAGGTAATTTATTCCATAGTCGTGGTGCTGCTGCGCCAAATGCCGAATCGCCAATACACTTATTTGTTATGCCTTGGTGCAGTGTTGGCGCATAGTTCTGGCGTAGGCGTCCGTCACGTTTTCGTGGTTGAACAAGTTCTGCAAGATAAGACGGCGCCAAACCATTGATGCATTTATAAGTCATTACCAACATCTTGAAGGCGATTCGGCTCTCAACCGGCAGCCAATGCAGCTCCTTCAACGCTGGTGTGATGTGGTCATGTTTACTGGTGCGTGTTATTAGCCTGGCTGCATTGTTCTGGACACGCTGCAACCGGGCTGTCTGTGATAACGGTATGTTATGCAAGAGGGAGTTACAGTAGTCCAGACGAGAGGTGACGAGTGCATTGACAGCGCTTTTCGCGGCTTCAGTTGTTAAATAGTGCCGTATTGACGACAGTCTGTACAGATGGTAGTTACATGCGGCACACACAGCAGTCACATGATCTGTCATCGTCAGATGTTGATCCATGTGAACTCCCAAACTCCTTATGCGATCTGATGGTGAAACCGTATCATCTCCGATTCTCAAGGAGCAGCCTCCGTACATCCTGAGATGATGTTTTGATGTAAAGATCATCATCTTTGTTTTTCGTCGTTTAGTTTCAGCATGCGCAGCGCCATCCATCGTCTAGCTTCCCCAATACAGTTTTCGAGTCGCCTCGCAGTTATCACTTGGTCGCCTGATGTAGCGGGATTGTACGACGCATATAGTTGAATGTCGTCGGCATACTTATGGTATTTTATGCCATGTCTTTTGAATATCCGCTGCAATGGGGTGGTGTATAGAGTGAACATAACTGGCCCAAGGACCGAGCCCTGTGGCACACCACTCTGTAGCGGAATAGTCGCGGATGTTTTTGAGTCTATCTTGACACAGTGGGTGCGGTCTTCCAAGTACGTCCGGAACCATGATAACGCTATTCCACACACACCGTATTCGTCGTGCAGTAGTGTCAGCAAATGTTCATGGTCAATCGTGTCAAATGCACTTGATAAGTCCAGCATGACAAACAGCATTGCACGATTCTTGTCGAGTACACTAGCAATGTCATGCTGAACACGCAGTAGAGCTGTTTCTGTACTGTGAAGCATCTTATATGCCGATTGGTATTCTTCGTGCAGCCCATTCAATGTCAGATGGTCAAGCAAACGACGAACTGCCACTTTCTCCAAGACTTTGCCGACGAATGCTATATTTGACACTGGTCTGTAGTTCTTTAACATGTCTTTGTCGAGAGTGTCGGATTTCAGAAGTGGTTTTACTATTGCTGTTCTCAACGTGATCGGAAAGAGTCCTTGCTTAAAGCTGTTATTCACTATTGCCACCAGATAAGGAATGTGCACACCAACTGTTTTCTTCAACAGATCAGTGGGGCAAGAGTCCAGGCTGCATGTCTTTGATGGGCATAGGCTGATGATGTTCTTCATTTCCTCTTCACTAGTAGGTAGCAGTCGATTGAGTTCGTTCGACAAACGTTGGCTTTGGCTGCCAGAGTCGATAGCACAACAAGAATACTCTTCATCATTGGTCAGCTTTGTGTGTATCTGCATTCTAATTCTTTGTGTTTTCTCTGCAAAGTAGGTTGCGAAGTCATTGCACAGTGTTTCAGTGTTACTGGATTGTGGAAGAATTATTCCCGGTGGCTTTAGCAGAGTGTTAACCACACGAAAGCATGTTCGCTGGTCAAGTGATGACAACACTGACTCGTAGTGAGCACGCTTCGCTTGCTTGATCATGTTGTTGACCGCTGTTCGATGCTCAACAAAAATCTGGCGATGCACCTCGAGTTTCGTTGTTCTCCATCTCTTCTCGTTTGCATGTCTTAATGCCCTGGCTTGATGGATGTCGTCATTGTACCACGGTTCCTTGCGTCGGCAAACTTTCATTCTCACAGTAACTGGGGCATGCAAGTCAATAGTGGATAAGACCGCATGCTCGTACTGGCCGACCATGGTATTCACATCTAGAGTAGTATCTATTGATGCAAGACGCGAAGAAAGGTCAGTTTCGAGGCGAACCAGATCAAGTCCGCGAAAATCACGCAGCTGTTTCACGGCACGAGCAGACACTGGGCTAGCAGACGACAGACGGAAAACGACACTGTAGTGATCTGATATACTGCTGGGGTACGCTGTAGTTGACGACACGATTGAACTGGATGAGCGTGTTATCACTAAGTCTAGCATGTGTCCCTTCATATGTGTGGGTTCTGTGACATGTTGTTTTAAGTTGTTTTCTGCTAAAATGTCATTCAATAACTTTACACCAGGCGCACTATTAAGTTCACAGTGAAGATTGAAATCACCGACAATGAGGATATCTTGCCGTGTAACAACTATTTCGTTTACGTACTTTGTGAATTCGTCAAGGAACGACTGTACGGAGGTGGTAGGTGGTCGGTAAATAATGACAACACGCACAGGTCTCGACGTTTGTGTTGATTTAACGTCTAAATGTTCAAATGTGTCATATCGTTTGGTTGTAGTCTTGCGGAATTTATATGCCGACTTATATAACAATCCGACACCGCCTCCACGCTTCGACGAACGGCACTCGCCAATGAAGCTGTAACCTGGCGGGGTTAACTCGTTGAGAACGGCACTCTTGCTTGGCTTGCACCATGTTTCGGTCAGAAACATTAAATCGGCTTTTTGATCAATCATGTGTTCTTTAACTGTTACTGGTTTATTACAGACAGATCGGGTGTTGAGGAGCACACACGTCACAGCACTGGTAAGAGATCGATCAGAGCAGCTTCGCGCAGTGGTAGACCCATTACGCGATTCCATCGAAGTCAGTATAATCAAGTTAGCATTGTTTACACCAGTTTGTTTAATAACAGATTTCCTCGTCGTTGTCACAATAGGTGGAATTGGTTCTGGCGCTCGCAGACGACACTGACCGCCAGTGGTTCCTCTGTGTGTTGGTGTTGCGTAACAAATGCCCAGTTGCTTCAGGTCATAGTAGACTGCGCTGGAGACACGCATGAGCGATTTCGTGGAACGCTGACACAGTTGGCGTAGTCGGTGGCTTGTGTACACGATCACCATGGCGACGATTCTAGTTCATTGACGATAGGGCGGCAAATATGAAACTTGTGTCACATAAAATACTAAAATCCAGGCAACCAGACACCTCCAAGTTGTAACATCATAATCCACATACCTTTACTGTCACACACAATGTAAAATTAAAGTAGCGAACAGCGTATAAACGTACGGTAATATCAATAATAGGGTCAGACAATTACCCCGTGTGGCAGCCCAAGCGCGCACGAATACAACTCGTACGGGAAATGACCTTTCGTCACCTCGCATCCGTACGCTTTCAGATACTTGTCGTAGCTGAACCCGGGGGCTATGTAGTTGGTCATGTCTAGGAATTTCAGCTGATCCGTCGAAAGACACATGAAAGTGTTGTTGCGTTTGATGACGAACATTGACCCGACGCCGTCGTTCTCGTCTTTCTTGTTGACCTCTTACTCGTCTTCTTCTTGTTCTTCTGTCGTTGCAGTCGTCAGGAAGTACGGTATGAGGAACTGTTTGATGGCATTGAGATCATACTTCCCCGAATTGAACCCGATGACAGGTAACTGACGCATCCATCCATACAGTTGTCCCATCAGCGTTTTGTACGGATTGGTTGCCGGTCGAGCGTCCTTGTCGGTGGCTGATCTTGCAGCCTCCTCCCGTTCGTCCCATTTCGTCAACTCTTCTGCGAGTTGTTCCAACACATTATCGCATGAGTCTTTGATCTTGTCGTACGCGGCCTCACTCATCGATTGCAGGATAGTCATCATGGTGCTCACCAACTTGTTGGTGTCTCCGTCCGTGACGATGCATGTCACTTGTTCGTGTCCGGGTACGTTGGATGCCACGCTGACGCTCAGCGGGACGTGACGCGCAACCCAGTGAACCACTGTCCGACGGAAGGTGTTCGGTGTCGAACCAACACTCAAAGTCGAAGGTGGCTCGGTACGGATAGTACTGCAACGCTTCGGCCACTCGGATGTTCTCATCGGCCAGTCGTTCGAACACCGATGGAGTCG
Organism: Lamellibrachia satsuma; assembly: GCA_033239005.1. Lineage (NCBI taxonomy): Eukaryota > Metazoa > Annelida > Polychaeta > Sabellida > Siboglinidae > Lamellibrachia > Lamellibrachia satsuma. The sequence goes on along the minus strand of BSQZ01000187.1, from coordinate 25,090 downwards.
AATGGTACACGCCTCCAGAATAGACTCGGCGCACACCCCCCGTACACGTGCTCTCGTGGTTGCGTAGATGCCATGCGTCTTTCCACAACGAGTCCCCACACTTCCGACATCTGTACGAGTGACAGTACATGCGTCTATCCTGGATGAAGGAAAAATGTGTCCCGTGAAGATTGAGGTAGAGTGTGTCAGGGTACTTACATACCGAGCGACGAACGAGTTCTGCAGTTGGCTGTCCATCCTCTCCATCCGGTTTTACGAGACTGTACACGCACACGTTCGTTTGGAACGTGGTCTCTACACGATGGAGGTCGTCCATCGTGACCCCGGCAAATGCTTCCATGGGTACGCCGTCTTGGGCTCCTTTTCCAATCCGATAACGGCTTTGTTCTTCGCTATGTAGGCTGTAAGGGCGATCATTCCTACACATCCTATCGGGTGATCGATGATGCGGTTGACAAAAAATGTGACATTGGTCACGAGTTCGCACACCCACGCCTAATCCGGTCTTTGATTGATGGCCCATTGCAAGACGTCGGTTTCTCGGATGCGTTCGAGGAAGTCATCAAAGTCCTTGCTGTTGGTGATGAGAATGGGCTCGTCCAGGTAGCGTCCACAGCAGTTGCACGAGGAATGGTAGTACTTGTATTGACCCGTGTTCTTGTTCCTCAGAATGAACCCTTAACTGAGGTTAATCTTGAAAGCGTTGGTCTGTTCCTGGAACATGTTCTTCAACGGCGTCTCTAGAACGGTCGTGTCTAGCGTCGTGTCCGTACGGTAGACCAGTGCGCTCGTACGACATCTAACAGTTCCGTCGACAGGTTGTCGGCGAAGGGGAGTCGAGCAGGCGGGTCAATGGGGTCTTCGTCGGTAACGAGTGTATGGTGGGGTGTGATGTCTTCCCTGTTTGATCTCTTCGGTGATGGTGGCTTCTTGACGTCATCGGTACACGTGGTTCGTGCGTGTCTGGTCAGGGTGTCGCGTCTAGTGAAATTCTTTCCACATTTCGCACAGGTGTACACTGTGGTCTGTTTTCTATTACTGCTACTGCTACTGCTACTGCTAAGACGACATACGGACATAACATGACGCTGCAGATCGTCCCATCTCACAAACGTTGCATCGCATTTACACGAATATTTCGTTCGCTTTGCCTGACACCACTATTGGTTGCGCCACCGAATACGTGTGTTCGTTCACTGCCGGTGTCGAATGACTCGCTACGTGGCGTGTTAGCTCTGCATACGTGTCGAGGGCCAGTCCGCAGTGACGACATAGATGACGTTTCAAGGTGCTCTACGCGTCTTCAACTGAGAGACAGCGGTCCTTAGTTGGGGTGGTGGTGGTGGTGGTGGTGGTGGTGGTGGTGGTGGTGGTGGTGGTGGTGGTGGTCGTGGTGGTGGCGCTCTGATTGGCTGCGCGCGCAACCGGAAGCGGAAGTCATTCATGCACATGGCCACCGCCCTGGGGGTGTCAGAAACCTCCTCCTACTACTCACAGGGCTCAAGATCCCTAGAAAACATCCCTCTGACGGAGGCATCACTGTTGGAACATTGCAAACGAGCCACGTATCAAGATGGACACATATGGGGTCAAACAATCACGCTCAACCCAACACTTCCTGGAATAGGGATGGAAGCTAACAGAACATGGATGGCATTCATACTGGATAACACTGCCAAATTCATCAAGGGCTTGCCATGAGTTCATTCACTGTGGGTGTAACGAAGCATGTAGGATTTTATATTTGTCTAAAGCGTGGAATATTGATCGGATAAGTATTATCATTGCGTGTATATTAAACATACACTTACAAGAGTCCTTGTTTAGTCAATAGTTGCTGTTAAAATTTAGCTATAGGAGTAATTTAGGGTAGTTTATATCGTAGGTCTCCGACGACTCGGTAGCGCGAGCGATAACTAAGGGTTGTTGTTTTCAGTTGATTGGGTACATAATACGAGACATAATATTATTGTAAATAATTTAGTACATATTATATATTGAAAACCTGAATATTTTGTTTTAGCAACATTTATTGTTAAAAGCTAGCCGTAGGTAGTAATTCAGTGTTATTTAAATAAGGTCACTGAAATTTCGTTAGCGCGAGCGATATTACGTTTTGTTAGTCAGCTGTTACATAGGAAGTAAGTTGCAAGGCAGTAGCTGTAAATTTAATTAAGACATAAGTAACATACTATAAAGTGTCTATTACCACACAAAAACAGTCTTTGTGAAGACTACCTAGTATAAATTGATTATAAACGGATTATAAACAAATACAAATTTAATTTCTAACATGGCGCCGTGCAAACGCCAAGTAAAGGCAAAACGTAATTTGATATGTTCTAGCTGCGACAGCTGGATAGACTTTGCAAAGTCCGTGTGTGTAAATTCGTGGGCGGAGGTGCAGGCGGATGATTTCCATTTCGTGTGTAGGGGGTGTGCTACAGTGAAATATCTGCAGGAACAGGTGATTGAGCTAAGGCGTATGATTTTGATGATGACAGGGCAGGGTGAGACAGAAGTGAGCAGAGGTGGTGAGAATGATGAGAGCAGAGGTGGTGAGACCGAGGAGAGCAGAGGTGGTGAGACCGAGGAGAACAGAGGTGGTGAGACCGAGGAGAACAAGGAGAGCAGTGGCAATGTGAGGGAGAAAGCTGGTAAGAAGAAGAACGATGACAGAAGGCAGAGAATGCAACAAAAGAGAGGTAAGCGGTTGAGTGGAGAGGGATTGCCAGGTGGTAAGACAGTAAAGGTCGATGATATGAGAGAAAGGGGGCATACTAGTAGTGTGCAACAGGAAAGGAGCTTTGTTGATGTAATATCACAGGGGAAAGCGAGGAAAGCCCGGGTATTTATGGGGGATTCCATCATTAGGAAAGTGGATAAAATTGTAAATAGAGGAGATGACATAACAGTATGCCTACCAGGGGCAAAAGTAGAGGATATAGCAGAGAAGGCAGGACAGGTCATGGGTGGTGGCACGGGAGGTGCTGTTCTCGTGCATGTGGGAACGAACAATACAGATAAGGAAGGAACGTCAGCCATCATTGGTAAGTATAGGAGGTTGATCAAGACACTTAAAGAGGCACGAGTTGGGCAGATCGTATTGTCGGGGATATTACCAGTAATGGGAGGCAGGGGTGAGGAATATAGGAACTGTAGAAGGATGGCGATCAACATACAGGTACAGAAGGTATGTATGGAGGAGGGAGTAGGCTTCGTAGACATGTGGTTAAACTTTGTTGGAAGAGGTGACTTTTTCATGAGAGATGGACTTTATCTGACAGGGAAGGGCGCTGCAGTTCTTGCGTGTGAGTTTGTCAGAGTTGTCAACGAGGGCACAGGTACCATATATTATTTAAACTAGATGCGCAGGGGAACTGACAGAGAAAACTCAAAGGAGTACTACTACAAATACACATCCAAAGAAATGTTCACCAATAATTTCAGACAATGAACTTAAATGTGTATGCTTAAATGCCAGGAGCATAGTAAATAAAAAAAGTGAGTTAGACATTATGGTAGCAGATATTGATCCTCATGTAATAGGCATCACAGAATCATGGGCAAATGAAGATATAGTAGATGCTGAGTTAGCACTGACAGGCTATGTAATGTTTAGGAAGGATAGACGAGAAAGAAGGGGAGGTGGAGTAATTTTGTATATTAAAGAATCTATCCAAGCATATGAAATTACACTGAAAAGTGAAGCAGATAGTGTGGAAGCAATTTGGTGTAACATAGTTACCAGGAACTCAACATTAACAATAGGAGTAGTTTATCGTAGTCCTAACATAGGACAAGAGGAAGATGTAAAATTACAAAAGGTGATAAGGGAGGTGAGCAAGGGAGAATGTGTTATAATGGGTGATTTTAACCATGGCCATATACAATGGGAATTATTAGAGAGTGCTGGAGGTGACGACCATCAGTTTGTACTTCTAACACAGGATTGTTTCCTTACTCAACATGTCTTGGAACCAACCAGAGGTGGGAATGTGTTAGATTTAATTTTGTGTTCTCAAAATGAATTAGTTGACAATGTTAAAGTACACGAACCTTTGGGTTCAAGAGACCATAACCAAATCCATTTTAATATAAAAGTAAAAACAGGGAATACATATAAAAAACAATGGAGGAGGAACTTCAACAAAGGCAAATATAAAGTGATGAGAACATATCTAGCAAATATAGATTGGAATAACTTGCTGAAGAACAAGACAGCAACAGAATGCTGGACTTGTTTAAAATATGAGATTGAGGGCATTATTGAGAAATTTATTCCATTAAGAAAACAAGGGAAAAGATCCAGGAAAAAACACCTGTCAAAAGAAGCTATTAGAAAAATTGCTCACAAACAGATGCTGTGGAAGGTCTATAAACACACTGGAAATGTAGAAGACTACACAAACTATAAAGAGGCACTTAACCTAGCTACTACTGAAATTAGAAAATCTAAAAGAACCTTTGAACAAAAATTGGCAGGTAATATAAAAAATGACAGCAAGAGTTTCTATGCTTATGTAAGGAGTAAACAGAAAGTTCGAGATAAGGTCGGACCACTGGAAAACAACAGTGAAAACATAATTTCAGATGGGTTCCAAATGACAGAGGTCCTGAATGAGTATTTTAGCTCAGTTTTTACCACAGAAGATATCAGCTCACTTCCAGTTCCATTGACTAAATTTGAGGGCAATAAATCAGAACATTTAGGGCAGTTATTTGTAACTCCTGAAATGATAGCAAAGAAAATTAAGAAGATGAAAGATAATAAATCACCTGGAGTTGATGGGATACCACCAAAACTGCTAAAGGAAATTGTTGATCAAATTAGTACACCACTTGCAAACTTATTTAACTTGTCACTAGAAGAAGGAATAGTTCCTTCAGAATGGAAAGAAGCAAACATTACGCCGCTATTTAAGAAGGGATCGAGGAAGAAGCCAGAAAATTACAGACCAGTGAGTTTAACATCAGTTGTATGTAAATTACTCGAAACATTAATTAGAGACCACATGGTGGAATTCCTCATAAAACATAAATTAATAAATACATCTCAACATGGATTCCTAAAAGCAAGGTCATGTCTAACCAATCTCTTATGTTTTTTGGAAGAAATTACAAAGTGGGTAGATGATGGGTCACCAGTGGATGTTGTCTACTTGGATTTTCAGAAAGCTTTCGATAACGTGCCACATCAAAGATTGTTACTTAAACTGAAAGCCCATGGTATAGGCAATGATGTAATCAACTGGATAGAAAAGTGGCTTACACACAGAAGACAGAGAGTAATAGTAGACGGTAAGATTTCAAACTGGAAATCTGTTTTGAGTGGGGTACCACAGGGATCAGTGTTAGGCCCTATACTGTTTTTAATATATATATAAATGATTTGGAGGATGACATATCTAGCAAAGTACTCAAATTTGCAGATGACACAAAAGTATTCAGAAAGGTTACTAATGATACAGATAAACAAAGTTTACAGGATGATCTACAAAAATTAGTTAAATGGTCAGAAAATGGCAAATGTTATTCAATTTTGGGAAGTGTAAATGTATACACATAGGACATGGAAATATGGACGAGGAATATAAAATGGGGGATGCTGTACTAGGTAGAACCACACAAGAAAACGATTTAGGAGTAACATTTAATGCTGACATCAAAGTTTCAGAGCAATGTGGGATTGCTGCTTCGAAAGGAAATCAAATTCTAGGGCTAATTAGGAGAACTATCACGTATAAGGAGAAACATCTAATTGTACCCCTGTACAAAGCAATAGTTAGACCACATTTGGAATATTCTATTCAAGCATGGAGGCCATATCGTAAAAAAAGACATAGATAAGCTAGAAAGAATACAACGAAGAGCAACTAAGATGATTCCAGAATTAAGATACCTTAGTTACGAAAGTCGCTTATTACAATGTGGTTTGACAACACTAGAGACCAGGAGACTAAGAGGAGACCAAATAGAAGTGTTTAAAATAGTGAACGGTTATGAGGATGTTGATAGGAATATGTTTTCAAACTTAAAGAAGGCAGTAGAACCAGAGGACACAAAGCAGCATTAGTTAAGGAGCAGTGTAGGTTGGATATGAGAAAGTACTCTTTCTCACAGAGGGTGATAAATGAATGGAACAAACTGCCAAATGATTGTGTTAATGCTAGTAGTGTGAATATGTTTAAAAATAGAATTGACAGATATCTGATAAGGGCGGGCTACACATAGATGAGAATATTGTTGCACTCTCGATAAGCCAATGGCTTCCTTGTCCACTTGCCATCTGGAACTTGTTGTTCGAGATGGCAATCTTGTTAAATCTTGTTAAATACCCCAGAGGCGCAACGGGTTATTCCGGGTAGCCTGTATTGACATTTATAATAGTGAATTGAATCCAGGTCTGTAATTAACTTCCAAATCTCTCATAAACCACATATCATTATCAAAAATAAGATCAATGTAGGCGGAGTAAAATAGTTAATTTGCATTAATCCAAAATGGCTATTAAAAGCAATAATGTATGCCAACATGACAGCGCATCTTACATTTAAGGAACAACCGGTCACATAACGTAAATCTGATCAAAGACGAATTTCTGACCGGGGTACACGTTATGGTAAGTACATTTAAGCAATTTCGTGTATTTACCCCCAGTAGTATAATTTTTTTGGGAACAATTTGTGTCTTGAAGAAACTGATATTATTACCACGATAATCCCAGGCGTTTGCCGTTTTATGAACAACTTGCCGTTGTTACACTGTGTGAGCAAAGAGGTGCAAAGGCCCAACTTTTATGTTTTCATTGAAAGTGCTCCTTTCGGCTATTGCCATTATCAATAAACCGCCTTTTGTATAGAATTTTTTTGCTCTGTTATTCCACTGAAATTGCCAAATATAAGTTTACTAAAATACATTAACAAACAATCTACATATCTATATATATATATATATATATATATATATATATATATATATATATATATTATATATATATACATACATACATATATATATATATATATATATATATATATATATATATATATATATATATATATATATATATATATATATATATATATATATATATATATATATATATATATATATATATATATATATATATATATATATATATATATATATACAGGATAATAAGGCAGGATGGGGGAGGGCAAATCGGTTTGACGGGAAAGCAAATTAAAGGGCTGGTGGTAATGTCCCCCACTTATTATGTAAAATAATGCCCTAATATATTCTAACATCATGACCGCCTAAATGAGTTTTATTGAATCACGATTGTTAATATAATTTCATCGTTATCTCTTTATGAATATCAACCTTGTCGTTCAGTACATTCGCCAACAGCTTCCGAAAATGTTTGATATGTATTATTACACATGAGTCAGAAAAAGTGTCATAATGAATGGAACAGGTGGTCAGATAACAACTGACAGATAACTGTTAATGAATGAAAACACATTATCAAGCCATTTCAAGTATTTTATTGTGATGATACTGCCACAAAATATAACAGTGCCCAGGTATTACAAATATTAATACTAAATCAGTACAAAGATGTGTTTTACAAACGATAATAAATCGCAAAGAAATACAAAACTTCAGATATCACGTTAACAACGCGGATATTTAAAATGTATATTTTAAACGACATAAAATATGCTTCTGCCGTTGTCTTTGCGTGGTCGTGATACGATTTATGTTGTATGTTCTTAATGCTTCTTTTATCTCCATAAAAACAGTTTCTTAGGTTCAGGGCAATGACTAAGTCCAATTTCACTGCTGTTGATCCTGACTAAAGCTAGAGCATCAAGGAAGTTGACCAAGTCGAAAGTTGGGTTGCACATGTTGACTCAACTGTATAATGCACAATTTTAATTAATATAAAATGATATGCAGCATAGTGTAACAACATATTTCGAAATATATAATTAATCTAAAGTTTAAGTGATATAATATTTTAATAATATTGACAATCTCACCAAAAAAACTAAATTTTTTCACTTCTAGATTACATAACAAATATTATACCAGGTACGTATTATAAAGAATGCTTAGTACGAAGCAATATGACTTATAATCTTACTTGAATAATATATATGCGATCAGCATTAGTTACGTCTCTTGTCTTTTTTAAGTAGTTAGGTGTCTTTAGTTATTTAGCTGTTAGTCAATCCATACCTTATGGTTAACATTGTCAATTACCCTTAAAAAGCTGACAAAATACACTTTCACTAAACATAGAAAATACGTACAATGCACGGTGATACTAACGTTCCTTCTAATAGCCACTATTTGAAATATCAAGAATAATTAAATATATACCACACTTGTTACAACCTACACTTGCTTGCGTTTCCTATGCACTCTTCTTGCTAGAACGTTGGTAAGTTATTGTTACCTGGAGGCAACCCTTGTATATATTTAGTACATAATATTAGTTCGTGCAACCTCTGTTTAATATGAAGAGAGAAGCACTATCAACTGCTTTTATATTTCCTTGGATAATTAACTTTTCTACGATCTACGTCTTGGAGGTCATATGTTCACATTCCATTCCAATGCTGATGGCTGTACTCCCTTGTCAATCACGACTCGTCATTTTCTGGAAAGAGAAAACAGTCATGTAACAACACACATTCTTAATCTACTTGCCTTGTTAAACTTGCGATATATATATATATATATATATATATAATATATATATATATATATATATATATATATATATATATATATATATATATATATATATATATTGTAACATATATATTGTAACATATATATATATATATATATATATATATATATATATATATATATATATATATATATATATATATATATATATATATATATATGTATATATATATATATATATATATATATATATATATTTTGTAACATATATATTGTAACATATATATATATATATATATATATATATATAATGTCACTATTTTCTAACTATATATATATATATATATATATATATATATATATATATATATATATATATATATATATATATATATATATATGTCACTATTTTGTAGCATATCATGAGAAAAAACAATAACTTACACCCAGTTATATATATATATATATATATATATATCTTGACAACGACACAGCTTCCATCAAATATATGTCATTTGATAGAGGTCTCAACAACTACCACTAAGTTGGACAGGGCAACTCTATGTCAGTTATTGTCATGAGAAAAAACATTAACTGACACCGAGTTGCCCTGTCCAACTTAATGGGAGTTGTTGAGACCTCTGGCAAATGACATATCTTTGATGGAGGCTGTGTCGTTGCAAAGACACTGCATCAAGTGTTTGCAACCATTCGGGCAAGGAACGACGACCTACCTTTTATGTGGGCTGTGTCGTTGTCAAGACACTGCATCAAGTGTTTGCGACCATTATGGCAAGGAAAGACGACCTACCTTTGATGGAGGCTGTTTCGTTGTCACGACACTGCATCAAGTGTTTGCAAACATTATGGCAAGGAAAGACGTCCTAGACCCTGCATGAAGTGTGTGTAACCAATCGGACAAGGACCTACCTTTGATGATGGAAGCTGTGTCATTAGCAGTTTGCTCGATCCATGTGCCGAACTTCGCCACTTGCGTCATGATGACAGGCTGAGGCCTGTCGATACAAAGAATAAACACATTTTATAGAGACATGATGGTGATATGTCATGGACAAATGTTACTTTTCAAAACAACCCAGAAATAGGGCGGGTTTATTTCACACAAAGTGACAACAAACACATATTGCAAGTATTTATGCTTGGAGGTCAGAAGACCAGATATTCCATTTCCCTCTGGTTAATACACGTTGTAGTAGTTAAACAGCGGGGAGTCATAGATGGTACAGAGGACCTGCAGAATGACAGGGCATATGAATATATAAGACATGATTATTTAAAGGATACATTTTAGTTGAAGAACGTTTGAAGCAAAATTAAAGATAGGGAATTATTTATTATAATAATTGTGAATGAATATGAAAGTGAATAATTTATTTTGCATTATGTAATTCTTTCTGAGAAGACATCTGGATCAAGCCACGACAACAATTTGTCTTTGAATATATCGACTTAAGTAGATGTGCGTTTCCTTATCCTTACAATTAAATCAAAGTTTATCAGCGTTGACGTTATGTTCAGTGGGTCATAATGCACATTGCACAAATCGGAAATAGCTTATGAAATTTGTTTGTGCAAACCTGTGGCTACAACCGGCTCCCATGATGAAAATGCCGTGCAGTCTCCATGGACCACTATCTTGCCGGCACACCAGTGGCCCACCAATGTTGAACTGGAACCAGAATAGCTGCTCTTTCAACACACCATATGGTAACACGAAGTCCCACTACAATTGCAGTATTCATCATCTGAACTGTGATTATGACATAACATTAACTTCAATACAAATTGTATTGATAATTTGGCCTACTCGCAATGTTTAAGATATATTCTACAACAAGATCCGAAATGAGCATAATACTTGTAGGCTGTTTTAAATATATCCCTGCTACGTACAACGTAGAACTGATTCATTTGTTTAACAAATACAATTGTCATCGCCATGTCGCTTCAAACTAAGGAACGTCGACTCCGCAGCCACACAGATAAGGGCTAAATATGAATTAAATACGTCTACAGGTGTTCGCTGAATGGCCGTAGTAAAACGTGCCAAAAAAACTATGTAATAATTCCTAGAAGCACAATACCTTCACACATTTTGTTGAAAAGTTAGTAATACACAACGAAGAGAATGTGTTCAATGCTACGCACCAGACACGTGTCGTTGCGGCCTTCGTCGTACATGGTGCACATAGTGGTGTTGGTGACACGGTCGTTGAACCACTCGTTAGTGTTGCATGTGTCCCTGTCAACCGTTCTCAAGCGAACCTGGCTGAACACTGTAAATGATTACATACATTGAAGTCCCAAAGCAATAGGGCAACTGGCGGTACAATTGCATACATTGATAGACTTACATGGACCAATTTTGGCTTGTATCTCTGTGGTGATAAAGGAGTATGTAATATCTAAATTGTAACATTTTAAGGATTATACAACTTATACTTTAACATATTATCACTGAATCAATGCAGTAATGTGTTATTTCTATTAAAAACACATGTGAAGCATTACTCTATATAGTCCACAAGCCGTTTTTATAGTGGATTACCAAAACAAGGGAATATCAACCACATGTTTTGAAGATCTGGAATCGTGATGGACATTCCACATTCCCAGCTAATGACGGCACCCGTTTAAAAATGGCTGAGGAAAGAGAAGGATGGGAGGGAGGGAAGGAGGTGGAGGGAGGGGGACGGAGGGACGGACACACACACGCACGCACGCACGCACACACACATACATAGAAAGACAGAGACAAAATGACCAGAAAGAGAGAAAGAGAGAGGTAGCGAGAGTACGAGACAGAGAAAGAGTGAGTGAGTGAGTGAGTGACATAGATAGAGATAGCTAGACTGCGAGAGCGGGCGGGCGGGCGGGCGGGCGGGCAAGCGGGCGAGCAAGAGAACGAGAGGGTGGGGTGTTTGATACACATGAATAATGTTTAATTTTAAACATGACGCACATATGTTGTGCTTCAGGTTTAATCGTTGCAGAAAATATTGTAACTGACGAGGGCTACTCTTGTGCTGCCAACAACGTGCACGCACGCCCGCACGCACGCACTCACACACGCGTGTATTTACATAATCATCAGAGTACCCACCTAGAATTGATACAGGTACCTGGACCTGGATATGAAATCCCCAGCCAGTCGTCATGCACACTGAACTGGGTGAAATTTCAGCGTCAGGCAAGCACACTGGAGCGACTTCATGGCGGTACTCGAGCATGCCCTTGAGTCTGATTAGAGCAATGTCGTTGTTAAATGTGTTCCCCTGCCACTGTGGATGGACGATGATCTTGTCGACGGCCCAAGTTGACTCTGTCCCCTCCGACACAGACTGGTTGTGATCCCCAACAACAACACGCAACTTGGACACGTCGAAAAACGAACTATAACACAAACAACAACCCATTTATAGAACATCGCTATGAAGATTGTGATATTTAATTACATGCGCATATAAACATGGTATAACGTGTATGCTATATTAAAGCTATTGATTGATTTAATCTTTCAATACTTAACTTACCAAGATAAGGTTGTTTCGTTTTGAATCGTGCGTTATGGGTTGACTGTAGATAACGAATCATCCATTGGGATCTTTCTACGTAAGAGTAACTTCTTGTATGTAGCTGGCAATATAAGTGAATGCACAAGTAGTGTCATGGGACTACAAATGACACAGTAGCATTATAAACTAATCGCACTTACCTGACGCACTTTGCAGCCGTGACAATCCATCGTTTGTCGATAATGGCTCCACCGCAGTACGGACCTATGCCTGGGTAGACGAGGTTAACCTGCCATGGCCACGAATGCGGCTTTGCCTCCGAGATGCCAATGGAGCCTGGGAACTCTGGTGCTACAGCTGGTATACCACATGTATCGGACACTGCGTAAACAGAAACAACACTGGAATAAAGACAAGCTTCTCTGTTCTGCTGTGTAGTTCAGGCAGGGAACAGTGTATCTGCGCACGTATAAAATATTGCATTTGTGATCGTGCTTGCCTGTGTATGTACACACATTGACGTACTTGCGTGCGTGCATCTGTGTATGCACGAGTGTGCACATGCAGGCGTGTGTGCGAGCGTGCGTGCGTGCCTGCGCGTGCGTGCGTGCGAGCGTGCATGCGGGCGTGTGTGTTCACGATCCACACATGTGTCCTCAAGCAATAATGAACAAGTGGTAAGCACCAAAATCGCACCCATTACGAAGTTTGCACTTGACATTTTTGGAATATGTAGACATATTTGTACAGATTAGCTGTGCAAGGAATGATAGGGAGAAGGGCAATGGGTATACCGGGTGCACGAAAATTGAAACATTTCATTACAACAATTTGTTAGAGTGATTTCAGCAGCCTGTATTTCATTGTTGTTTTGTTTTATGGTACAAGTTTCAAATTTCCACCATCCATTCAATATGCTTCTATTTGCTATGCATTCAGAATAATTCAGCCTCAGACATTAACTATTTCCATGTTTTACTAATTTGAGCGCCCAAAATTACCACGCTTGACAAGCCTTATGATCACCATTTTTAAATTGCGCCTAATATTTTATTACATAAACAACAAATACAAATTTCAAGGTGGTGTTCTGTCTAAAAAACATGTTTCTTTCTTTGACGGATCTGTGGAAAAGGCGAATAGGCAGAAAAATTATTTTCCACCAGCAAAAAAATTAAGTTGACATACTAACAAGTGCTAAGCCAATGCTGAATTGAGCACACAACTAAATTTCATTGGTATTTACACACACGCATGCACCCACGCACGCACACACACACACACACACAAACACATGCACACACACTCACAAACACACACACGCACGCACGCACGCACGCACGCACGCACACACACACACACACACACACACGATATACAAATTAGAGGATGAAACACGCGGAACTGTTTGAGTAACAAACATAATGCGATAGAAAGTGTCTATCAATCGAATGTTAGCGGGGAGAGGTCGTAACAAATATACTGCATAATAAGTATAATAAGACAAGATGACCATAGTCTGTATCTACGATGCGTACCATTATTTACAGTCCTTGCCGTGTATGTTACCAAAAATCCATTCCAACGAACAACATCATTGGTTCTGAAGACGACCAGAAGCTGATTGCCCGAGGACGTCACATCGCTCGGTGTGTTGTTTCCACAGAGAGTGTGCAGTTGGTCTCCAGTGATGGTGTCAATAATGGCGAGACTGTCATGGGAACAGTTGCTCGACGCTTCCACGGCGAACCTCTCGAAGTGCAGGTGCACTCGCTGCATGGTGAGATTTAAGTGCTGAGATTAATATAGTTTAACACGTCTGTGTAAGTAAATGTTTTTCCTGTGAATGTGCATCTATGGCAGAATTAAGATGGCTGGCCTATGTTAATTTTTACTAAATTTAATTAAATTCAAGAAACACTAACATTGTTTCCAAAAATTCAATTTTTTCTGAAACACGATAACACATTTTACAATAATTGCTGTCAAGACGATGTGCCAATTTTAAAGCACATGTTCGTTTTTTTCTGTATTGCTGATAAATCGCCAATCAAAGTTGGTTACAAGAAAGTAATCACACTTTCTGGAGATCTATAACAACTGACAGGGCGTTGCTCCAATCCCTTTACTATCATAGAACCGAATGAATGATGTTTTGTAAACGGGGAAGTAACATGCAAGTGCTATAATTATGCCTTATGATATCCCTTCCTGGTTGATAATGTCATAACATGTGATTCATCAAATGTGAATGTTTCTTTAATTGATTTTCATTAATTTAAGCTAACAACAGAAAACATCAATGCCTGTCAGCGACACAGTTTGTCATACAAATTGTCGTGAAAACACGTAATACCATTTATTCGGAAGATAAGAAACAGGGTTGTATTCCGCTGCTGGAGACTTGAGTTTGGCCAGAGAGCAGCGGAAATATACCATAATCCTGTTTCCATCAGTGTCTGGCACTTTCTATCTGTGCTACAACTACCATACAAATAAAGGAATCTGATTGCAGGGTTGCATCTCTCAGTTATCTCTATACCATTTGACGAAGGTCTTTGTAGTAACTAAGATTATGGTGAGACAGTCATTGAGAGTGTGTTAATCAGTTAACCACTTTTCCCGAATAGATCATTGAACACGGGAGAATATAAATGTATTTGACGGTTTGTGACGGGCAAATTGGGGTTTGGACATATTGTACAACCTTAGATAGTTTTTGGTATTTTTGCCATGTTCAATATGTATTTTTGTTGGATGGGAAACGTATTTGTTTAAGCGTGTACAAAACAAAAGTCAGGTTGTACAGCTACACTTACGATAGCTAAGTACAATGTTAACCATATTAATAAGGGTTGAAGTGATGGACGTGGCATGTGAACATTTTGTTACATCACTTAAAGAGGATAGATAAAATGTAATATTGATCCAGTATGTTTAATTATACTATTATACAATATTTGTTCTACCTACCGATGCATACTATTTCTAGCTACGTTACCAGAATTAAATGATTATTTTTGTAAGAATTGACATATACAAGGAACAAAGTCGCAATCTACATATTTCCCAATTTGTGTCACTCCCAGGAACTCATGTCCTTTTGGGTATTTGCCCGTTTTCGCTGACATAGAAACCTTATATAATCAGGTATTATAGTTAAGTGTATACAAATGAATATGCAATTAAAATTAATTACAATTCTTCGATTATAAATTACCTTTCCAGTTTCTACAATGATCTGCCATAGGCAGTACAAATTGTCTCTGTATTGAGGCCCAACAATCCCGAACTGTCCTTCTTTGCTACCAAGAGTTGTCGCTGTACCTGTGCAGGCGACTACTTCTGAAAACATAGTTTCAAATAGCTATTAACTCTTTCAGACAACAATTTTCGCAACCGAAATGTGTTCTAGGAATACGTATAGTTTACATGCATTCAATATTCCGTTATCATGCATGTGATAGGATATTGACTAATGATAGTAAGATATAAGTGTATAAAGATACACAATTTCTTATAAGAAACATGGATATTTGAAAGAATTCAGAGAATGCTCACCGTTTAGCGTGTACCAAGGTTAATGTGCCATGAACGGTAATGCCAATTCAGGAATATAGGGGTAATTTATTTATGCAAAAACAGAATATTATTAAAATACTGGAGTCAGTTGTGTTTTCCAACCTATTATGGTACGTGCTCGTTTGATGGGGCAGCTGCGGGAAATAAAATGGGTTTGGGAAACTAAAAACATAATCATCAATAATGCTACACGCTACCCACATTTACTTCAGTTATTTTACTCCAGCTTATTAGTTCTAACTGTGATAACATCCATATCATGTTAAATGAGAATGAACATGTAGTACATCGTAATACTAGCTTGATAACACTTATTTGAGCCTAATACAGGTTCCAAGAAAGTAGATATTCATGATCTGTTTCCAACCTAACCACAGTTGACCCTGTCGCCTCACTGACACTTATTAGCCTCTACTGCTTACCCGTTTCAAGTTGTAGAGCTGTGTATTTAATCTCAAAGCCATCCAGTGTCGGCGAACTATTGGAATGAAACGATACAAACAGAGAGTTGTTGGTAGAAATGATGTTGTTTGGTATGGTTATTCCAGTGAAGGCGCCCAACATAAGAGCCATACTATTTCCTCCATCATACACTCTGACGCTGTCACTGAAGACCCCAACGGCGAAACTCAGAAACTCCAACTGAATTACCTGCAAACAAAACAAACATATATATTGCATCAGTTGTGTATAAAGTAATTTGGAAAGGAGGATGACTTTGTTACGTTGACAATAACAGTACACCTCCCAGTTAGGGAGGTGAAATATGTATCATAGGAAAATCAATAGCCCAAGAGACTGTCATTAGCAAACTTACTGTCCCTGGATGAACACCTTTATGACGTGTTCCAACTGAAAGTGTTCGTATTCTACAATTGTGCTGTGCTTGGTCAAAGTCACCACTGTAGGGTGGGATAACTTTGCCCCCCCCACACACGCACGCACGCACGCACGCACGCACGCACGCACGCACGCACGCACACGCACACACACACACACACACACACACACACACACACACACACACACACACACATTATGTACTGGGGCCAAAGTTATCCCACCCTACAGTGGTGACTTTGACCAAAAACAAATCGTAGAATTCGAACACTATCAGATGGAACACCTCAAATAATTTTTCATCATTCTATATATATATATATATATATATATATATATATACATACATACATAATATGTGTGGTTAAGCATAGTCATGTTGCTACTTTATATTTCGTTCACATGTCCATGGAATCTTAGATGCTATTATTTTTTAGATCTTAGAAAATAACTAAATATTTTCTCAGACCCTACGGGGCTCCACTGTCTACTTTCCAGTTGCATAATATTAAGCGAGTTGGTTAAAACGTTCAACATTATATTTGACATCGTTTTGTCAGAACATTCACGTTTAAAAGGACCACATTTTCAGAATCGCAAGAAAAGGGTGAATTTTGGTTAATGAAATTTGTTTCATGGATTGGAACACATTCTTCTCGGATGGCTAAAGTCTCCCAGGTTTACGGTACGTGGTGACTACTGCTCGTTAAAGTATTTACCATGGGTGGTTCCACTTGAATCTTCCAAGCACATCTCATGTTGCGTCTGTACTGTGTCTTATTGACGCCAAATGTTCCCTCAAGTCCATCTACTGCGGCCGGGCTGCCACTGCACCCTATAGCAAAGGAACCTTGTTTTCTGAGTTTAAGGGTGATATTATGCATCAACCATAACATACATAATTACCGCGTGGAATCAACATTTTAGCAGAGGTAGAATATATGTTGTTAGCGTAGATACACACACTGATCACGTCAGTTGCATAAAAAGCTCTCTGCCCAATGCAGTTATTACGGTTGCCCATCAGCTCACAGCATTATATTTATTTGTCATATTTTGTCTCAAAAAAACTGCAGAGAGTAAACTGTTATATAGACAGATAACATCAACAACATGGGCTGATTGCAATAAGGTTATTACCTGGTAGTGTAACATCAGGGCCTCGGGTCGTTGTTGATACCCATGGTGTAGTTGTTGAAGTTGTCTGTGTCGTTCCATTGAACGTTGCTGTAAAATACATTGAACATATTGTTTTAAAATACAGTGCAGTGCAGTACGATGAAAGCGAAGAATGGAAATATGGACAGACTGTGTTGTGATTGCATTATATGCATTGTCTATATATTAAGGGACTACAGTTGCAACAACTAGATGTGAAATTCTTACTGGTGTCCTGGCATGACATATTGTTACCTGCATCTTGCTTTCTTATATTCTTCTTAAATTCAATGTGTACTGTCATATGGCAATATAATGCAGACTTTGCTATATTGACAGATCCTGGAGTGGTACATCAGAATATGTCCACAACAGTTTTTGCTTTACGGGTTTCCTTAGGTTATTCAATGTTTGCATCCTGGAATGTTCATTGTGAGTAATATTTGATTTAAATAATAAATGAAATAATGACATATGTTCATAGTAAATAACAATAGAATTGGGTTAACGTGTGCAATATATAGTCGGGTATCAAGCTGTATGCAATATTATAAATATATTTAAGCGTTGTCGGTACTTTAGATAGTTGCTCGCTGTAGACACTTGATCATTTTGACCAGTGAGTCAAATAAGACTTTCCATTGGCTACAGACTGATGCTATGAATCCACTCAAATCCAGACAAATTTCAGTGTTCGTAGATATGCGTAGATATCGGCCTGTGGATTATCTTGTTGCCTTCTTACAATCTACGATTTCAAGGGTTGCAGAACAGCATTACAAATATAATGTCTTCTACAAAACGGACACAGAATATTGGACAATCCTTCATATGTATCCTTTGTATACGTCTCATCATCATCATCAATCCCTTAACCCTGAGTGTCGTTGGGGCACCACCGATGACCCCGCAACCAGCTGTCTCCACTTCTTCCTATCGTCTGCTGCCCTTTGTGATTCTGAGAAGTCCACGCCTGTCCACTCTTTGATGTTGTCCTCCCACCTCTTCCTCTGTCTTCCTCGTCTTCTTGCTCCCCTAACGGTGCCTTGCAGGGTGTTTTTGTCTGGCCGGAAGTCCATAAGACGTGCCCATACCATGTCAGCTTCCGTCACTTTACCGTGGTCAGGAGATCTTCATAGGGCCCGATGGCTTGTTGGATTATGTTGTGGACCTCTTCGTTTGTTACATGGTCTTTGAATGAGATGCAAAGGATATTTCAGAAAGCACCTAATTTCCATGATTTCTACTATTCTTTGTAGTTTGGCTGTAATATATATATATATATATATATATATATATATATATATATATATATATATATATATATATATATATATATATATATATATATATATATATATATATATATATATAATATATATAATATGACACACACATTCATGCTGACTGTAACTGCTTGTAGAATTTATTAAAACAAAGAGAAAATTATCTGGCAGTGGCAGGCAGTAAACATCTGTTAACGTTTCTAGATGTTTCATTGTCCATATGGCATCTGAAGTTTTGCTTCTTTGAATGAACAACTTTATCATATCAATCTTGTTAGAAGACCAGCTGGATTTTCGTGGCAATACAACCAGCCAAACATGGGAATGATGATAAATGGTGACGTTCGTTCAGCTTATGTATGAATATATGTGTACATAAAAGGAAATGTAATATTATTATAAATAAAAACATTCTGCTTACCTGAGTCTACCGCTATGTAGTTAATCATGAAGCCATCCATCCTTATTGAGGAATCAGACTTAAATGATGCGAACAGGGAACTTTGACTTGAAATGATATTGCCCGGCAATATGCTTCCACAAAATGTGCCCAGCAGTGGTGCCGTGTAATCCATCCCATCATACACAGTGACGCTGTCATAATCA
The DNA here is from genome assembly GCA_033239005.1 of Lamellibrachia satsuma. Classification (NCBI taxonomy): domain Eukaryota; kingdom Metazoa; phylum Annelida; class Polychaeta; order Sabellida; family Siboglinidae; genus Lamellibrachia; species Lamellibrachia satsuma. Next base: position 5,415 of record BSQZ01000187.1, on the reverse strand, counting down.
CAGGTGGAGGAGCTCTCGACGTCGAATTTCAGGAATTCCAACCTAATTATCTGCACAATGGCATGACATAAAACAGTACCGTATTATGTTTAACATTTGTATTATTCAAATACTTTCATGTAAGCAACCGACATAATTACATTCATTGCTCACTACTACAAGAAAGCCATCTACGATCATCTAGTTCTGGTTTACTTTTTGTTCCTAGATGTGAGACTAACTTTGGAACAAAGGTTTTTTGGTTGCCACACCAACTCTGTGTAATTTGCTTCCTCTTAATGTTAGGTCAGTAGAAAATATGACACAATTTCGCCGTCATTTAAACACTAATCATTTAACAATGATTATCCTCCTTAGCTACCTACCGTATCCACCCATCTGTTGACTTCTTAATATCGCTTGACGATTTCAAGAGTGATTACCCTTTTTGCTTAGAAGCACATATTTGATCATGTGCAAGGATTTAGGCGCAAAAGAAATTATCGTATTACAATTATTATTAGTACTAATTAAACAGGGGTTGTTAAGTATTACTTTGAATATTAATGGATATTATCTAGAGAAAACACGGAAAACTCAACTAAAAGACGAAGGAACATAACAAAATAGCATGACGAGCATGTAATATCAATATCAACTGATATGACGCTGTCAAATGTAACTTATCTCTTACACATACAAGTATTTACTTTGGTTCCAGTATACAACTGATTTTGAAATGTTTTTACCTGTGTTGGGTTTACTAGAATTGTCCAAGCACATATCATGTCGTTCAAATAATGTGTCTTGTTGATACCAAACGTTCCATGTGAACCACTCAGTGATGCCGGACTGCCACTACATCCTACAAGAAATACAAACATGGTTCTGCTAAGTTATCGAGTAAGCTAATGCATTTGGCTGGGACAATACTTCATTTGGAGCTCGTGGGTGTCGATCAGACAGATCATCGAGAAAACGCAGTAATTCAGATAGGATGCAGCATTGCAGCAGAAGTCACGATGGTGGAGGTAGTATATATGGAACAAACAACAGTGGTGACGGTTGAGGGAGAGATGTAAGACGAAATCAGACTAGGTATAGGCCCCATACATTAAAGTGTTTGAGCCTCTTGATCAATTGCCGGAACACGAAATGTATACGCAACTATGGTTTGCGACGATATGGCAGTTAGTGCAAATAGCAAGGAAGAACTGCAGTAGACATTGTTAGAATGATCTAATATTTTCAAAATGCATGATCTACGACTGAGTCTATAGAAGATTGATGTAGACAGGACAACAATATGGTCCTACATATAGTTATTGATGAAAAGATGGTTAAGCATCTTTGCAATTGTGTGTGCTCGGGGCAGTGAATGGAATGAGACAGTAGCAGGGAAGTGCGCAACAGCATGCTGGGGTTAGCCAAAAACATTTACATTTGAATGCATAGCTCGTCAGCATACTATTTACAACTGGAATTGTTAAACGGACTAGAAACTATTTAACCCATATGTTTTGGTGCGCAGTTGAGCTTGGGTTTTCGAGGATTTTAGCGCAATAGACGTTTTTGTATTGTATATTGTTTTACAATGTTTCTCATCCTGTTAATGATACCATTTGCCATTATCACGCTATTTATTTTTGCATATATAGGTTTTCGTGTTAAACATTACCTGGGATTGCGGTAACATGTCCGTGTGGTGTCGTCGTGTATTTAGGAGTTGTCATCATGGGTGTGGTAGACATCATCATATATACAGTAGTTTGATATAGTGTTGTTGTTGTTGTTGTTGTTCTACTGCTAGTTGCTGTACAAAATTATATCACACAACTGAATCAGTTAGACTGTCAACATCAGATCCACCGAACTATAAACAAGTTCTTACAATATTAATTATTTTCACATTGAATTTATTTTGTGAAGACAATTACATTTAAAACATGGCATGTCCAAAGCAGCAAGTATTCAAACGGGTAGCATCACTAACAGCAATATATATATCCTGCTTATTATTTGTTTCCACATGTGCATGTTAAGTGTTCGATTGTTTTACTTGTTAAACAACAATCAAATATGTATCAAACGAACAAATACTTGTATCTTCAACGTTTTAACATTTTTTGAAACCTTAGCCTTTTTTGGCAACCAGTTCAAAGAAGGTGAATTAACACGATCAACAACTGAACAGCTTATTTTCAACAAAAAAGCGTGGACTGGTAACCAATCTATGTACATGTTAACAATAATGTCTGCTTTACCTTCAGTGGCTGAGTACTGAATTCTAAAGCCGGTCTTTGTGATCGAGCCATCGGACTCAAAGTACACAAACACAGTGTTTCCACTGGTTATGATATCCTCGGGTAAACTGCTTCCACAGAGTGAGGATATCAATGGTGCTGCATTGCTATTTCCGTCGTAGATCTTAACTTTGTCGTAACACGAGGAAGAAGACTCCTCAATGTCAAATCTGATGAAATGCAGCTGCACTCGCTGTTAACAAACGCGACATTTGGAAGGTAACTGGCCAGATTCATTGAATGCATATATTACTGTTGGGTGGTGTGTTGTTGAATACAGCAATAACGCATAAATAGTTAATGTAGCAGCTATATTATATTTTGACATAATCAACACGTTATCATAAGGATGCATATATGTAAAATATAAACGGTGTATTATCACATATATTTATAAATAACTGGATTGTTATGATACCACATTATATAGTTACATTCAAAGGCTTGCGAACGAATATATATATATATATATATATATATATATATATATATATATATATATATATATATATATATATATATATATATATATATATATATATATATATATATATATATATATATATATATATATATATCAGATGTTTGTAAATAAAATTATTGAGATATAAGAAGCATTATCACAGTGAAACTGACACATTGTTTCAGGCCAAGTGGGAAAGAATACAAAGATGCCATCTTATATTTTTGTCAATTGATACCTTGCCTACTTCGACTTGAACCCTCCACCGGCGTCTCGTCGTTGTTGTATTGGCCTCCCACAGTGCCAAACTCTCCCGCTGATCCCGTCAGTACAGCCGTCTCGCCATTACATGCATCTACTGGGGACACATCAATACTGCATACTCTCAGTATATTGAAAACAAATCTCTTTGCTATGCGAATAATCCACATTAATGATTGTGTACATGCATATCACAAACTGTATTTTACTATGTCATGTTTACTACTAGGTAATAAATCATTAATACAATTACGTGTTTATTTCATCTACATATCCCTACACAAGGTAACGCGTATCACAGAATATTGTGCTAACAAGTGTAAGAACAGATGACGAATTATGCTTTACCTATAATTAGGGAGAACAACAGAGAAGGCGAGGTGGCGTAATTATATATATTATGGAATATAGTCCGGCTTAAAAAAATAATAACAAAGAAGCAAGGTAGTGAAATGTTGTTTCTGGTAACAAATAATTACCACAACGTGCCATATTATATTACCATTACTAAACTGGACAATATACAATCTACAATAAAGCATTTTAGTTCATTGGTATTTGTTAGTTCATGGAATAGGTTACTTTTATTATTATTATTATAATTACAATAACTCTGCAATAGAGTGTGGACGTACCTACGGTCGGCGATGTGCCATTGATCGTCTGCTCAATCCATGGAAGGAACTTTGACACACGTGCATAGATGCCTGGTTTTCCTCTGATAGAACAACTTTCTATTAGGTAATACACGATGAAAACCTGCAATATGTTTTATGACCTATTTCTTGTCAGACATTATTCTACGCTCTGACAAATTAGGAATGCTTACAGTCTAGACAATTTAAGTATTAATTAACATGTTGCACCTGTTATTCGTGATTATATAAATACAATAACTGTAATTCAAATATAAAGTCAAACACTTTCTTTGTGTTACTTGCAGCCAATACAATGCAATACAATACAACGGCTGTAATGCAAATACCGATTATTTATAGTGTAATAGTCATCCAGAGCCCAAATCAATAACAACTAACTGACAACAACGCACACACCTCTTCGCACAGCCGTCTCCCCAGCTAGTGACGCCGTACAATGTCCATGATCCATTACCTGACCGACACACCAACGGCCCGCCGGAGTCGCCCTGCAACAAGTACATTTCATCACTCTTTCTGTTTATTCAAGCGCACACCAACCAATCAAAACTCGCCACTACCCAGACACTAAGGCACATACATGCAACCATTTTATGTCAGAAAAACTGTATTACAAATAATGGTTTTAACACGATAGAAATCGTTGAGACATAATAAGAGTAAATGGCTTTAGAATACATCATCTATTTGTTTTCCTACATATATGTATACACCCGTCGCTACCCTATTAATTTACTAACATGTTTAATCGCCATCACTTCCACCGTCACAACAACCACCACTATCAGTTAATCATTATTATTGTTATTGCTGCAATTTTTGCAATTTACTAAATCGACGTTTTGCTGCGGAATTGACTAAACATGACGATGCATTTGATGTGTACCTGACACGAGTCTTTTCCGCCTTCTTGCAACCCGGCACAAAGCATGGCGTCAGTGATGCTTCTGGTGTGTGAGCTCCTGCATGTCGCCGCATCAACAATAGGCAAATTAACCTGGTGCAGCACGGTATTATCCCCTGTGCCTACATGCAAAACAGACACAGTTCTTGAGTGCAAAGATACAGTATTGTGATCGGAAACAACATCAACATGCCATAGGTGATAGTGTTACAGTAAAATCTACTGATGGTTGTTTAATTCATTCGGCGTGATGATTCCTCCTTTTAAGTGTATTATCCCAATGTGGCGCATTGTCGCGCACAAAATGCAGATACGATCGGGATTAGTTGTAACAAAGACACACTGTAACATTTGTTATATGCATGAACATGGAACAACAGTATGTGAAAATAAACTATGGAAAGTGAAGGACAAGTAAAAATAGCAATTAGCAGCACATATAGGACTTGTCAGATTAAAGTGGAGGTGGGGAGAAGGTCAATGGTTCGATACCAATTGAGGAGTAAGACAGGGGCGTATATTTTTCCCTCTTCTTATTCATCTTGTAAGTGGAGATGAGATGTGGTGATTGGAAATGTGGACCCCAATCTAAACATCAAAACCGGTTAATATTATTTGAAGTGACTTCCGTCAAATACCAATTACACAGGCTGTCGCAAAATGGGGCAGACAGCCGGTTGATCACCTAAATTGGAGAAGGGATAAAAAAACATAAAGGATCAAAACACATAAATTGAGATGGTATGGTGATGCGGTGAGAAGAGACGATGTTTCTATTTTAACGGAGGCACTGAGCAAGAAGATGACTAGACAGGACCATGAAGAAGGTCCAGGGAAAGTTGGCTC